>JANAVB010033015.1:5565927-6165927 GCA_029216955.1 Iris pallida | reverse complement strand
AGGCCGCCGCCATCTCCAAGAGCTAATCATTGGCAACCCTAGTGATCACATCCCACTATTATAAATAGCAAGGTGCCATTCCCTTGTAATATATAGAGAGATATACAAAAAGAAACCAGAGAAGAATACGTATACACAGAGAGACTTCCCCCATAGTCAGAGAGAGAATATACACACAGAGAGAGAAGCCAGGAGAGCAATCAGAGAGAGAGCAAGAAGGCATTTCTTCGTCAACGACCAAGCAGATCTTCCCCGAGTCAAGGCTGCGTACCGATCGTCCAAGGAGTAAGGCAGAGCGGCCGTCGCTTTCCCGAGCCTCTATCGTCACCCCCCAGAATCTAAAATAAACAATCGTACTTAGACTGCTGTACCTAGGATTTCGTCCCTAGGCTTTCTTTGTACGAGCGAATTTGTATTGTGAGTCTAAGTTCAGTCCTCCGATAATTGTTCTGTACTTTTACAATCAATGGCAAACACGATGGCGACTCTGCTGGGGACTAACTTCTCCACGGTTGAGGAGTTGGTGACGCAATCGGACGCAGCCAAACTTGGCTATACACAACAGAAGATGATCGTACGCTTCGACCAACAGGCATTCGAAGAGATGCTCTCTGAAGGTAGCGCTGGTCCGGTCCAGAAGCGCACCCGTACCATAAAGGCTAGCAAAGAGTGGAGGCCAAAATCATTTGCTCCTCCGCAAGCCCTTGATGAGGTGCTCTCTATTGCTCAAGATGGCGAGAAAGACTCCCCTGCGGCCCCACTTCAGACCGTAGATAACTCTATTGTCCCCAAGTCCGGCAGAAGAAAACACTATGATGCTGGACTTGCAAGGGCAAAGAGGAACTCTACGCGCTCCGAGCCGTAGAAGAATATTAACCGCAGGAAAAAAACCCATGCGGCTACAACTGCCGACCGCATAAAGAAAACTCATGCGGCCACATCTGTCAGTCGCATAACTTATGCGGCTACAGTTGCCAACCGCACGGATGAGACTCATGTGGCTACTAAAGTCAATCGCTTGCAGAAAACCCATGCGGCCACAGATGCCAACCGCATACGGTCAGCCTGCACGGTCGTGACTCCTAACCGCATAAAGACTCATCCTACAACAAAAGACAGCCGCATGCAGACAGCCTGTACGGTACCCAATGCTAGCCGCATAGCATCCGTCCCACGCTTCTCTCGATCAGTCTTCGATCGGCTCCCATGCGGTCCTGACTCTGATCATTATCTGGATGATAATCCAGACTCTGTGGTATTCGACTTAGACTCCTCCTATTACGCACTCACAAGTGCTAAAAGGAGGAAGTCTAGGGCAGCACGGGCTCATCAAGTCCAGACGATTGCCCGAACCTCTGACTATCGGGGCGTCCCGCTGATTATCACGCGGGCCTCTGATGGGAAGTTGTATAAGACCACTCAAGTCCAGCCCCCGGTGGCAAACAGACAAAGTGGTTCCTCTGACCTGCGTGAGGTTATTCTCCACAAACGCAAGGAAAGAGAAAGAGCTTCGGGGTGTAAAGAGCCCTCACACGGATATCAATGCACCCAGATCATCGTCAACTGCTGCTGCAGCAGCACGGCGGTGACGGAAGACCGGCCATCCGTCTTCCAAAGACTACATCACCCGAGCTCAGAAGACGAGACACCTCCTATTGTCTCCTGCAAATCTGCGCAGAAAGTTCTCGCCAAGGGAAGAGGGAAGAAAACGAGTATCTCCAGCCCAAAGGTGTCAACTACTGCAGCTAAGAAACCATCGTCAAAAGGGTTATCCTCCACTGGAGTATTTCAACACACCCGTTCGAAGACGAAAACTGCTGCAGTAGGAAGTTCGTCGTCCGCAACATTGGGGGTCGTCGGAACTGGGGGTAGCACTCCTCCAAACATCCACGACAATCCGACATTCCAAGAATACGGACTGGAGGAAGCAAATCCTCCGACGGATACAACAGATACCGACGTCCCCAAGGACATCCTAGACGAAGCAAGCTCCGATGCCGGGGGTAGTGTTCCTTCCGAGTCTGAACCTGAAGAGTACATCCCCACATATCCTGATGATTTCTCGATGCACGGGTATGACTCGGAGGGTACATCCTCCACCACTCCTTCCGTCACTCCTCATGTGAAGACAGTGTTCATGATAGACAGCAATCAAGGCGGTTCCGGTGATCGCCAGCGCATCGACACTTTGGAGGCCATATTGCACGCCTTGGTCAAATCTGTAGACGAGATCAAAGCGGCACTTCCTAATCTGTAGGGGGTGACACCTGGCCAGACAAGCACGGGTCCCCCAATCAACGTAGATACAAATTCGGCGGCACCAAACCCGGGCAATAATCCTCCCGAAGTAACGGCTCCGACTGCGACAGATGAGACCCGAGAAGTAAGGAGAGAAGTTCAAGAGCTCCGAGCCATGTTCCACGCCAGAGAAAACTCTCAAGACCTCCGGATACGGCAACCATATCCTGCTGAATGGAGGGATGTTCCCTTTCCACCAAGATATAAGCCGTTCAATATCAACCCATATGATGGCAAGACTTTAGCAAGTCGGTACATCACTTACTTTGAGGTCACTACCGACCATCTCCCCCATGATGACGCTATCCTCACGCGGTTATTCATTGGAGCATTGGAAGGAGTCGCGTTCGATTGGTACCGTAACCTGCCGGACAATTGCATCCATTCCTTCGCTGGCTTCAAACGCCTGTTCTTGGAGAGGTTCTATGAGGTAGGGCAGGACGTCACGATGTCTACCCTCATGGACGTCATTCAAGGAGAGAAAGAGCTGACGAGAAATTACATTGAGCGGTTTCGTCAAACCGCAATGAAGTTACCATCTGGCAACCCGAACTCCTCCTTGATCGAAATTTGCCAAAAGAGACTACTCCCAACAATCAGTCTCTGGATGGGCGAGAGTCAATTCAAGGACTGGAAGGCTTTTATCATTAGTGCTACAAGTGCCGAAGAATGATTAAAGAAGGCTCGCCAACTGGGATTACATATCTCAGAGGGAGAGAACAAAGGCAAGCGTCCCAGCACCACCAACGACAATGGGGGTAGCCCCTCCAACAACCAGGACAACAGAGGCAAGCAGGCTATGGTGGCCGATATAGCCCAGAAGCCTGAGTCGCAACCTGCGGACAAACAATGGCCTCAAATCACTTACTCTTTTGAAGACGGTCACGTCAAGCCTATTTTGGACATGCTCACACAAGGAGATAGGATTCAGCTTCCTCCACCAAGACGGAAGCCTCGGCCGGCTGATCTGGAGAACCTAAAGTTCTGCCATTACCACCGCTACGTCCACCATGCTACGCACGACTGCTACCAACTGAAACGATATATCCAGAACCTCATCGATTCGAACGCTCTGGCCATCGATTTCGAGGAGGTAACCGTGGCAGCCAACATGGTGTCCATACAATTCGGCAGCTTTCCTCCAACAGAGACCCAGGACAGGGTTATACCCATCCCACTGGCAACGATGGAGATTGCTAATCTCCCGCCTGCTCAAGCTGCTGGTCTAGTACCCCTCACCACATCACGAGGGGAAATCATGTGGGTCCATCCGGACCTAGTCCACGAGGTAACTCAGTCCACTCTATCTTCTAAAAAGAAAAGTGGAAAAGTCAGATCCTGCCGCACCACCTCAGCAGATGGAGAGGAAGTTACGGCCGTTGTTACTCGATCCGGAGCACAATCTCAACCTGTGGCTGAAAACTCGACTGATGATCATCCGCCCATTACCACGGATGCTCCGGGACCGGCTCAGCCTTCGACGACCGACAAGCCTAGGCCGAAGGAGACTCGCTTCGACAAATCCCTCCGAAAGGAAACATCTCAGGGGCTGGAGAAGCCCTACAACTTCGACATCTTGGCGTAATTGGCCAATACACCGGCCAAATTGTCCTTATATGAACTCCTGAGACTCTCGAAGGATGTCCGCACAGCTTTGAGCGATGCACTTCAAAATGCCGACGCGTACCTGGCTCAGGTCAACCTCATGGGAGAAAATCGGCCCGCAGACCTCCAAGACAGCGCCTGTACGGGAGCAATGCCCAACATCGTCTCCACTCCACAAGACATGCTCATCAAGACTAATCTACACGATCGCCCATTATACTACACAGGCTACATCGGTGACATAAAGGTGGACAGGACGCACATTGACCCTGGGTCTTCCATAAGCATCATTCCGAAAGGACTACTGCATCATCTTCGCATTCCGATGCATCGCCTGACCCCTACAAACACCGCCATCAGCGGGTTCAATTCGGGCAGGAGCTACCCAATCGGGAAGATCCGTCTGAAATGTCAGATTGGCAATCTCCAATCAGAAGTCACTTGCTACGTCATAGATGCCGACACTTCATACAACATCCTTTTGGGGCGCCCTTGGATACACGATTACATGATCGTGCCTTCCACGCTACACCAATGCTTCAAATACGTCGACAAGCACGGCTTCGTGAGGACAGAATTTGCTGACATCGATCCCTTCAAAGGGGTCGAATCTTATTACTTGGACTCCTGCCATACGAAAAGTCGAAGAGGTACCTTGAAGAAGGAAATGAACAAACTGATATTGAAGCAACCACGGGATCTGAAGAGCCTCTGACGATCCACCTCCAGGCTCGCAAATCAGGCAATTCTGCACCCCTTACGGCCACACCGCGTAAGGACGCGATCAACCTCTCGGCACAGGAAGAGCAGTTGAGAATCCGGCTGCCAAGGTCCGGCCAGGTACCGAGACCCACGACAGGGCCACTTACCATCAGATTGCCGAGAGTCGGTCAATCCCAAACAGAGAAGCTCAATCCCTCCGATAGGCCTCTGACGATACGCCTGCCTAAGAAAGGTCGTCACCCGGATGCGAGGTCTGACACTTCAAGCGAACCAGCCACCCTTCGCTCTACATCAAGTGCCAGACTAGGGGTTGCTAGTCTACCGACAACCCCACGCTCCGCTCCGTCAGTTGAGCCTCTGAAGATCAAGTTGACTAGGACGCCCTCTCAATCTTCATTCATACAGGGGGTAGCCGAAGAAGAACCAGAGCTAGCCAAGTATGTGGCTGCCCACACTGACGCTCCCTCCACAGATGATGTAATCCCTCTAGAAAAGATACCTTACTTCATCAATAAAGGGTTATCTTTGAACTACACCGAGCTCAATAAGCTATGTACAATGTATGCTATGGAACACGGTATAGGCACTCACCTACATACACAGGTGACAAATGTGTACACCGCTATCCAACTTACTCCAGTAGAAGACGCTTACCGAATAATCGAGGAAGGGGACCACCCAATCATCTTCGGCCGGACGAACAACCCGCATCCCCTCGCCATGGAAGAAGTCGACTTCGGGTCAGATGCTGGAAGACTGCCTCTGTATCTCTATAGCCCTCAATCCAAATATCTCATGCAGAAACAGGGGTATGATCTAGAGACAACGTCAGGACTGAACTACGGCACTGGACGACGATTACCTTTGAAGACGCCAGCCCCGGCGGGCAAACCTCGGAACTACTATAACAAAACCCGATGCGGTTTAGGGTATGTAACGCCTACTACGACCCCTGAAAGCTCAGATGAAGAATGCGACTGGCAGTCACATTCAACCGGATCACCAACTTCCGACTCAGATACCAGCATCGGAGATGTGTTCAGACAAGTCATGTCAGTCAACATGGCATTCACCGATGCTTACGAGGAAGACGAAGACATCTCCGAAATCCTTAAACTAGAGCCATGGGCCCAGCAATTAGACGCACAATGGGAAAAGCGGTTCGAACTGAGAGAACCTCCTACTGAAGATGAAGTCATACAAGTGGATCTCGGCAGCGAATCTTTTCCAAAACTGATCTTTATCAGTAAAAGCCTAACTGACGAAGAACGAGAGTCGCTGTTAGAACTTGTCAGAGAATACATTGATATGTTCGCCTGGAGCTATGAAGACATGCCGGGGTTAAATCCTGACCTCGCTCTCCACAAACTCAATATACGTCCAGATGCAAAGCCAGTCAAGCAGCAACAACGACGCTTCCGTCCAGGCGTCATGGACGCGATCGAAGCCGAAGTCAACAAGCTAATAGCCAGCGGCTTCATTCGTGAAGAGCAACATCCTGATTGGGTCGCCAATATAGTACCCGTCCTTAAGAAGAATGGGAAGATTCGAATCTGCATCGACTTCCGCAACCTGAACGAGGCATGCCCCAAAGATGAATTTCCCCTTCCTATCATAGACATCATGATCGACAATACATACGACTTTGAACGTATGTCATTCATAGATGGATTCTCGGGGTACAATCAAATCAAGATGTCTCCCGACGACGAAAAGCACACTTCATTCCGAACCCCGATTGGCACATACTGCTACACAGTCATGCCATTCGGTCTAAAGAATGCTGGCGCTACATATCAGCGAGCCATAAGTATTATTTTCAGAGAACATTTGCGTAAGACAGTGGAATGCTATGTCGACGACATCGCCGTCAAGAGTCGCCATAAGGAAGATCATCTGCAAGACCTGAGAACGGTGTTCAACTTAATGCGAGCCCACAATCTGAAGATAAACCCTACGAAATCGTTCTTGGGCGTATCCAGCGGGAAGTTCTTGGGCTTCATCATCACTACACGAGGTATCCATGTAGACCCCGAGAAAACGAGGGCAATCATGGAGATGGGTCCCCCGAGAAATCTCCGTGAACTTAGAGGCCTCCAAGGGAGGCTAGCTTATATCAGGAGGTTCATTTCCAACCTCTCCGGGCGATGCCGACCGTTCACCCACCTCATGAAGAAGGGAGTCTCATTCGTATGGGACGAGGAATGCCAGCGCGCTTTCGATGACATCAAAGAATATTTATCAAATCCTCCAGTCCTGGTGACCCCGGTCCCTGGAAAACCATTCATGCTCTATGTACGAGCAATAGAACACTCCCTCGGTGCCCTGCTGGCACAAAACAACGACGCAGGCCACGAGCAGGCCATTTACTATCTCAGCCGAATGATGGTCGGGCCCGAACACCGATACACCGCTGTGGAGAAAGAGTGCCTCGCCCTGGTATTCGCCATTCAAAAGACGCGGCACTACGTCACGGGGCAAACCATATATGTGATCTCACGAATCAACCCTCTCAGGGTCCTCATGACCAAACCAGGGGCACTCAGCTCCCGCCTTGCTACATGGGCGATATTGCTGTCCCCCTATCATATGATCTTCATCCCGCAGAAGGCTGTCAAAGGTCAAGCCCTGGCAGACTTTTTGGCGGCCCATCCAGGATCGGAATCATCCAGAATATACGAAGAAATCCTAAATGAGGTCGTCGATTCAAATACAACCACCCACGATAACATATGGCGGATGTTCTTCGATGGCGCTTCAAGAACCGGACCCAAGGAAAACATCGTCGTCGGAGTCGGAGTAGTATTGGTCTCTCCTACCGGGCTAGTGATCAATCGCGCCTACTCTCTCATGGAACCCTGCTCTAACAATGTGGCCGAGTACAACGCTTTGGTCATTGGCCTCTAACTCACAAGAGAACTGGGGGTAGAATACCTTGAAGCATACGACGATTCGCAATTAATCGTCAACCAGATTCGGGGGACGTACGAAGTCCGCCATGAAGACATGATCCCCTACCACCAAATAGCGATCAACATTATCTCATCCTTTGAGGGATTCTTCATCGAACACGTCCCCAGACTCCAGAATATCGAAGCTGATGCCCTAGCAGGCCTGGCTGCTTCCCTAGCAGTGCCAAACCACTCTCATCATTCGGTCGATGTAATCGGCCATGAGCTGGTCTGCCCCAAGAACAACGTTCAAGCCATGGCGAGTTATTCTGCTCAGATGATCGACGAAGCGCCAGACTGGAGACAACCATTCATAGACTTCGTGGTCTACGACATCCTGCCCGAGAACCCGAAGGAGGCTACTTCTATCAGACGGCGTTCTCTCAGATTCTTCTACGATACAGAGACGAAAATGCTGTATCGCCGCTCCTACGATGGATTACTACTTCGGTACTTGTCGAACGCAGAAGCTAAAGAAGCCATACGAGAGGCTCATGACGGTGTCTGCGGGGCCCATCAGCCTGGCCCTAAGCTGCAAGACCGCCTTCGCCGGATGGGCTACTACTGGCCCACGATGGTGGCTGATGCAATAGATTATGCCCGAAAATGCAAGGCCTGCCAAGTCCACGCAGACTTCATTCACCAACCATCCGAATTCCTACATCCGATAGTGGCGTCCTGGCCATTCGAAGCATGGGGAATGGATATCATTGGTCCAATCACCCCACCTTCCTCCCGAGGACATCGCTTCATACTGGCGATCACTGATTACTTCTCAAAGTGGGCAGAAGCTGTCCCACTCGCCGAAGTCAAGACTTCGAACGTAATCAGCTTCCTGAAGCACCACGTCATCTACCGCTTTAGACTGCCCCGAAGGATCATCCATGAAAATGGTCCACAATTTATAAGTCACGCATTCTACCGATTCTGCGACAAACACCGCATTCAGAATGTCGCTTCGACACCATAAAACCCGGCAGCAAACGGGTTAGCAGAGGCATTCAACAAAACAATCATCAAACTCCTCAAGAAATTTGTCTCCTCCAACAAACGCGACTGGAACGAGAAGCTCGACGAGTGCTTATGGGCTTATCGCACCACGGTTCGAACAGCCACCGGGAATACACCATTCTCTCTGGTGTACGGGAGTGAGGCAGTTCTCCCATTAGAGACTCAGATTCCCTCACTCCGAGTCGCCCTCACTTATCAATTGACAACGGATGATAACTGCCGACGTCGACTACAAGAGTTAGAGGCCTTAGATGAAAAATGCCTCCTAGCTCAGCAAAAGATCGAATTATACCAAGCACGCATCTCAGGAGCCTTCAACAAAAAGGTCAAAGTCAGAACATTCCAAGTGGGCGATCTTGTTTTGGCAGTCAGGAGGCCAATGGTCATGACTCACAAGACCACCGGCAAGTTCCAGCCAAAATGGGAAGGCCCATTTATCATCGAGGTCGTGTTCTCCAATGGTGCTTACCGCCTCGCCAAGCAGAACGGAGACTTGCTCATGTTGCCCGTCAACGGCAAGTTCCTGAAGAAATACTATGTTTAAACAACATTTTTCAGAGTTTTGAGTCATGTGCCCGCTGGTACCACTGAACTCAACCTCCTAATTTTCCAACTTATCGAGTCACGTACCCTCTTGTACCGCTGAACTCATATCCCAAATTCCCAAGTCATGTACCTGCTGGTACCTCTGAACTTACACTTTGATTCCAACATTCACAGATTTTTGAGTCATGTACCCGCGTGTACCGCTGAACTCATGCCCTTCTTCTATAAACATACCCCAAATTCCTAAGTCATGTACCTGTTGGTACCTCTGAACTTACACTTTGATTCCAACATTCATGGATTATCGAGTTATGTGCCCATCGGTACCCCTGAACTTACATCCCGGTCACTCTTTTAAAATAAAGTCATGTATAATCATACCGCTGAACTTTCTTCCTACAAGAGATCCTCCCTCATGATCTAATACCTGCACTTCCAGTGCACAACGAAGGTAACAGATCCACGAATTTCTAAGATGACCATGTCCTCATCACCTCTGAGTCGTCCCATTTCCGCCAAAAACAAATCACCCCTACATAGAATTTCTATGTCCTCATTACCTCTGAGTTATTCTACGTACCCCCCTTCATTGAGCCCACTCCTGTCATGTCCTCATTACCTCTGAATGGGAAGGCTCCGTCGAAGAAACCTTCATACTTGCCATGTCCTCATTACCTCTGAGTAAGTATGATGATCCCCTTTCGACCTATTACCTGTACCCACAACCGGAGTACGCCAAGGGTAATGGGTCCACAAATGTCCTATGTTGACCACAAATGTCCTCTGTTGACCACAAATGTCCTCTGTTGACCACAAATGTCCTCTGTTGACCACCAATACCCTCCGTCGAGTTCGCTCCTGCCATGTACTCATTACCTCTGAGTAGGAAGACTCTACGTTCAAAAAACTTTCCTACTTGCCATGTCCTCGTTACCTCTGAGCAAGTATGTCAGCTCTCTTTCATCCTATAACCCGTATCCTAAACCAGGGTATGCCAAGGGTAATAGGCCCACAAATATCCTCCGCTAAATTTCTTAACACAAACCTATCACCTCATCATGCCCCAGGAGCCCAGCTGCTCTACGACAATTCTTTTCTCAATACTAAGAGCACCCATGACCACTTTGCTATGGCTGCTTCAGGTATCCTGACCGAAACCTGTTATCTCTACCTAAAACCAAGGTACGCCATGGGTAACAGGTCCACAAATATATCCCCTATGCGGGGAGAACATCACCACAATATCACAGGCACAACAGGCAATACAAATAAAGGGTAGAATGGAAAATACTCTTTATTTGAAGGAAGAAAAGAAGTACTACATACTTCGGGACCACGTCCCTTTCAAAAAAAAAAAAGAGGGAGAAGAGAAAGAAAAAGAAGGAAAAAGAAAAGGCCGACTACATTTCAGTGTTACTCAATTCTAGGAGGCGGTCTCTCACTGAGGTGGTCTCCCGCTCAATCCGTTGCCGAGCGCGACGCTCGGCCTCCTGGAGTAACCGCTCCTCATTGTCCAAATCCAGGAGCGCCTGACAGTCATCTTCCAATTTCTTTAAGACAGCCTCCAGGTCAGTCGAAGCTTGAGTAACCCTGTCAGCTTCCTGAACAATTAGCCCCCTGTCATTGCGGGCAGTCTCGAGTTCAGACTCCAGGAAAGTCAACTTCTTCTGAAGCGCAAGGATCTGCTCCCGCGTCTCGGTAATCTCATGAGAGACAGACTCCTCCCGAGCCACAACATTTTCGGTCGCATAACTCAATTGATCATACCGATCAGCTAAGTCGCTGAGATCCTTCAGTGCGGTCGGTCGGGTCTTATCTCGAGCCGCTCTGGTCCTCTCTATAACAGCAATAAGAGAATTCCGCTCCTCGTTTATAACAGCAGGCAGATCAGCCTGCCGCAATACTCGAAGCTCGGACACCAGCTGATCAGCCTCCAGCAATTTCGCCTCTAAAAGCGAAGCCATTCCTGCATCATCAGGAAGATCCCTAAGGATGTTTATTTGACCATGGGCACATCTTCGGGCCAAGGTAAAAGAGGTCCCTCTTTCTACAGCGGCCTCGATTCCCCTCTTCAAATGATGATGGAAACTAGCAACCACGTCCTGCAACGCGTCGTTCAAAACTTCAGCAGAGGAGGGCGTCAGGGGAAGCCGGAGCGGCAACGTCGGAGGAGTAACGCTAGAGCTCGCCACCAAGGGAGCGGAGTCCGAGCAGAACGATGCATGAATAGCGGCCAACTCGTCTGTCATGACCCGATCCCAATTTCTTGGGTCGACTCGGATCATGCCCAGCCTGCACCGTTGTTGAGACGGCGGCAGTAAGCTGTATCCCATATGCAGGTACAATTCAACAACATTTGAAACTATAATTGCCACAACATTTAATTAAACGATAATATAAACTTGTCCATTACAAAGCTTGTCCACAACTTTAACATAACATTTATTTTATTTAAAAGATAAACTAAACTTCAACTAAGCAGAAGTGTCATCATCATCTCCATAGACCTCGTCTGGAAGCACAGCAGGGTACAGCTCCGAGTCGTAGTAACTACTAATCAGTAGCTCTGAGTCATCAATAGAACCTATTGGGTGTGGGGGATCCAGTCAGGAAAGGAGCAAGTACAATTATGAAAAATAACAATTTGCATAATGATTAGGAACTTGCAATATTAAATAATTTTGAAACAATGATTTCCAATAAAACAATTGTGATTTGAGTATGCAGTATCTATGACCGGTTTAGGATGATTCACTTGTATCCTATTGATACGGTCCGGCCTAACCCCGTGTGAAGAGGGGTAAGCTCGCACATTCATTAACTATTTGGCTTTGATCATAGATAACTACGCTACTCCCCATTTTCTCGATGCAATGATTCAATATATTACTCTAGGAGAGAGTACGTGTAACAGTTGTGTATTTAACATGCAAAATTCTAATATTAATTAAACTGCAATTAACCACAACCGTACTTGCCTTGATTTTCAATTGGACGAGATTTGTACTTCGGAATTCGAAAGGTCACGCTCTTCCTTGAAATCCTACATTCCGGGGAACTTTGTCTCAGAAATACAAACACCAGAATAGTCTAGTTACAATCTCTATTTGTCTTTCCTAGTCTATTTTAGTTTTTAACAACATCACAACGTTTACTAGTTTGTTGAAGTTAAGAAATTCAATTTACTTTGGTTTTTGGGTAAAAACTTGCTTTTATCAAATTACGTAAAAAAACTTGGTATATATTCATTTGACTTAAAATATAAAGAATAAATTTTCTTTTCCTTAAAAATGAGAAAATCATGAGTTTATAATATCTTTAATTTTTTTCCTACGCTTTCCACAAACCCAGAACATAAAATAAAAATTATTTCCTACTTATTACAGGCCTGGGCTTATGCCCTTACAATTACAATAAATTGAAATAAGAAAAGAAACTGGTTAGTCTGAAAATTACCTACCATTTAACAAAAACTAATAAATTTCCAAAATATTATTTAAAGAAAATTATAAGTCTCAGACTCTGGTCCAAACTTCATTTTCAACTACTCTGCCTCAACGTCCGGTCGAACCGGTGCGTTTGCATTTCGTTGGGACCCAGTAACCAATTATGGTTGTCGTCCAAAAATACCAAAATCATTTTAAAACCATTTTATTAAACTTTTCCGAAAATTTCGGCAGCATTCCCTCTGTTTTCGGTTAACCCAAGAACTGGGAAATGCTCCGGTTTTACCTGCAAAAACAATCCCAAACCAGGGATACTCAATTTCTAACCAGAAAATGATAATATCCAGAACCCAAAATATAATATCCACATCACGTTTCCGGTATTCGATAAACCGAATTGAACCAGAACCCGAAAATACCATAAAACCAATTCACAGAAGTATTTCCGAAAATTATTCGAAAACCTGAATTGATAATCGGAGAACCCAAAACTCCTCGGAAATTTCCAGAAGCACAGAAACACTACAGAACCATTTCCGAAAGAATTGGAAAAACCAAACCCATAGAAATATTCTGAAAACTCACAGAAAGTTTCCGAAAGAATTTCGAAAAATCCGGAAATGGACCAAATCATCACAGACCAAAAGAAATCTATGGGACTTAACAGGAGTTACCGAAAACGAAGGAATCCGAAGTGATGCCTCGGACTCGAAACACGCAGAACCGCAGAAATTCCTGGAACTTCGGAACACGGAACACGTGTCCAGCAAGAGATCAGCAACACGGGACGAACGGGGACGAGCGGCGGTGCTGGGCGGCCTGGCCGGGCTGTCGCCGGCAGTCAGAGGTAGCCGGACGGCCGAAAAGGGGGCGGGCACTCGGGTTGGCGGCGGATGGCCGGCCTAGGGGTACGCCGGCGGAGATGGCGCCGGGTTGGGCTGCAGGGGGTTCGGCCAGGGGTGCTCGGCGGAGGGGTCGTCGAAGTAGCTCCGGCTAGGGATTTGAACTTTGGGGAAAAAGAGTGGTGTGGAAAGAGTGGAGAAGAGGGCTTTATATAGGTATAGAGGAGTTGGGGGTTACCCATAGGGGAGGTGGTCGGCCACCTTGGCCATAATAGCGCCGGCGACGGGAAGGTGGAGAGCCATCGGTTGGTCGGAGACGAGAAACCGAAAAGAACTTCGGTTACAAAGAAGTAACAGAGAGTGGAATACTCTCTCTCTCCCAAAACTTAGACTTAAAGACTTAAAGCCTTTAAAACTCCAATTCAGCAAACACCAACTAATGAATGAAATCTCATTCATTCACAGAATAAAGAGTTTGGAAAAAAATGGTATGGACCTTTTTGGCTTTAATCAGCTAAATGGTGGGCTTAAGGTAGCTAAATGGATTTGGGCCATTTAGAGAAAATGGCTTTAAAGTTTTAGCTAAAAAAATGGGTTTTAAGACTTTGGAAAATAATGAATTTAAGGTTTGAGCAAAAAAATTGTTTTGAAGAAAAATTTGATAAATAAATATTGGTAATTAAAAACTAACTAAAAATGTTTTTAGTTCCAATTCGATTTCGGGTCCGGGTCTGGGCTGACAATCAAAATTCCTTGTTTTAATTATTTTGGAAAAGAATTTTTCACACTTATTTGATTAAACTAATACTAATATTAAATTAAAATATTCACAACTTAAATGATCACATTATTCTAGAAAATTTATTTAGCAAAATAAAAATTAAAATTGCAGTCTAAAATTACGGATTTCACAACCTTTCCTCCTTAGAAAATTTCGTCCTCGAAATTTAAAGAGTTGGGTCAGGAAATACCTCAGGTCTCAAACAGGTACGGGTACTTCTCCCGCATCTCATCCTCTCGCTCCCAGGTAGACTCGCCTGGGGAATCATGCCTCCACATTACTCGAACTATCGGAGTCACCGAGGTCCTGGTCTTCTTCTCGCCTCTGTCTAGGATCGCCACTGGCTTCTCTGGCACTGTGAGACTCGGTCCAATCTCTAGTTCTGAATGGTCCAAAATATGGTTCTCATCAGGTACATACTCTCTGAGCTGTGAAACGTGGAAGACGTTGTGCATGCCTTCTAGATTAGCTGGTAGAGCTAACCTATACGCCACTTCTCCAATCCGGCTCAGAACTTCAAACGGACCAATGTACCTGGGACTCAGTTTCCCAGCTCTGCCAAATCTGATAGTACCTCTGGTAGGAGAAATCTTCACAAAGACTTTATCTCCTTCTTCAAACTCCAGCGGTCGACGACCGCTGTCTGTCCAGTGCTTCTGTCTGTCTTGGGCGATCCTGAGCTTGTCTCTGATAATCTTCACCTTCTTTGCTGCGTCAGTCACCATCTCTGGACCCAGCAGTACTCTTTCACCAACGTCGTCCCATGCCAATGGTGTACGGCAACGACGTCCATAAAGAGCTTCGAATGGGGTCATACCAATACTGGCTTGGTAGCTGTTATTATAAGAAAACTCTACCAAGTGCAAATGGTCTTCCCATGATCCTCCGAACTCCAAGACACACGATCTCAGCATATCCTCCAGTGTCTGAATCGTCCTCTCTGATTTCCCGTCAGTCTGGGGATGATAAGCTGTGATGAACTTCAATTGGGTCCCCAAGCTGTCATGCAAACTCTTCCAAAAATATGAGGTAAAACGAGTGTCTCGGTCAGATATAATGCTTACCGGTACACCATGAATCTGGTAGATGTGCCGCATGTACAATGCTGCCAACTTCTCAGTGGATAAACCAACTTTGAAAGGGATAAAGTGAGCTGACTTGGTTAGTCGGTCCACAATTACCCAGATGGCATCCTTCCCTCCTTGGGAACGAGGCAGTCCTGACACGAAATCCATCGTGATATGCTCCCACTTCCATTCTAGAATGTCCAGCGGTTGTAGAAGTCCTGCAGGTCTCTGTCTACTAGCCTTCACTTGTTGACAGATCAAGCATCTAGCGACATACCTAGTGACATCTTTCTTCATTCCACTCCACCAGACAATAGTGCGCATATCTCGATACATCTTATTGGCTCCAGGATGTATGGAATATTGAGACTGATGCGCTTCCTTCATCAACTCGTTCCTCAGTTCACCAGACGGTACACAAAGCCTCGTACCATTCTTCAGAGCTCCATCACTGGCGATTGAGAATCCCTCAAGTGTTCCTGCTAACACTTGATCCCTCAGCTTGCAAAGTGCCTCGTCTTGAAACTGCGTCTCCTTGATCTTGTCCATCAGGTTCGAGCTCACTTGCAACTTCATCAACATAGAATCTGAATCCCGCTTCTTCTGTCCAGGCAGTAATATCTCCAATCTAAGCTTCTCTATGTCCTCCAGCAGGTGCCTCTCCTTGGTTAAGAACATCGCCACTGGGTATCGACTAAGTGCATCAGCGACCACATTAGCCTTACCCGGGTGGTATTGCAGGTCGATGTCGAAGTCCTTCATTAACTCCAGCCATCGCCTTTGCCTCATGTTCAACTCTTTCTGAGTGAAAACATACTTCAGACTTTTATGATCTGTGTATATTTCTACTCTCTCTCCATATAGATAATGCTTCCAAAGCTTCAACGCAAAGATCACTGCAGCAAGCTCCAGATCATGAGTGGGATAGTTCTTCTCATGAGTCCGTAATTGCCTAGATGCATAAGCAATCACTTTCCCATGTTGTTGAAGAACGCAACCCAGTCCTTTGCCCGAGGCGTCACTATAGATTGTGAAACCACCGGATCCTGCGGGTAGCGCAAGGATTGGTGCAGTGGTGAGCCTCTTCTTTAACTCCTCGAACGCTGCTTGGCAGTCCTCCGTCCAGATGAACTCTTCATTCTTCCGAGTCAGCTTCGTCATTGGTTCAGCAATTCTAGCAAAGTCCTTCACGAACTTCCGATAGTAGCCCGCCAAGCCCAAGAAACTTCTGATGTCAGCAACTGAGCTTGGGGTAGGCCACTTCTCCACAGCAGCTATCTTCTTTGGGTCCACAGAAATTCCTTCTCCTGTGACAACATGGCCAAGAAAATCTACCTTGTCTAGAAAGAATTCACACTTGGAAAGCTTACCGTACAGCTTCTCCTTTCTCAAAGTTTCCAGAACTTTCCTGAGGTGCTCTTCGTGCTCCTCATTCGTCTTTGAATAGATCAGTATGTCATCAATGAAGACGACGACAAACTGGTCTAAGTATTCATGGAAAACCTTGTTCATAAGGTTCATGAACACAGCAGGAGCATTCGTCAGACCAAACGGCATGACCAAGAATTCAAACTGCCCATACTTGGTGTTGAATGCCATTTTGGGAATGTCTTCCTTCCTGACCTTGATCTGATGATAGCCAGACCTGAGATCAATCTTGGAAAACACCTTGGCTCCACTCAACTGGTCAAACAAGTCATCGATCCGGGGAAGAGGGTACTTGTTCTTAATTGTGACATTGTTCAGCGCCCGGTAGTCGATGCACATCCGCACCGTTCCGTCCTTCTTGGGCACAAACAAGACAGGTGCTCCCCAGGGTGAAGCTCCGTCTCGAATGAATCCCAGAGACTTCAGTTCGTTGATCTGCTCCTTCATCTCTTTAGCCTCCTTCGGGTTGACTCTATAACATCCCTTAGAGATCGGGGGAGAGCCAGGGACTAAATCAATAGTGAATTCTATGTCCCGATCTGGGGGTAGCCCAAGAAGACTATCAGGGAAAACATCCATGAATTCTGCTATGATAGGATGGGGTGGTCCAGGTTCTTCAGTAATAGAGTAGACAATACTCTCCATAACCTCCGGAGCTCTAGAGACTTCAAACTCTGGCTCTCAGGTGGGCTGAAGATTACACATCCTCTGTGACAATCTATCAGCGCATGCTGCTTGCTCAACTAGTCCATCCCTAGGACTATGTCATAGTTGGGTAAGGGCATGACAAGCAAAGGTGCTATAAATTGGTGGCCAACTATGGTGATGGGGCATTCACAGGTCTCAGTAATAGGTAAGGGTCCTCCTCCAGTCATAACCCTACAGATCTTCTTGCTAAAGCCCGTAACTATGTGGTGTGCAGAGATAAACTTTGTTGCTATAAAACTGTGTGTTGCACCAGAGTCGAATAAAACTAATGTAGGATGAGAATGTACATAGATGTAACCTGATATGACATCCGCATTAGGTTCCTGCTCCGGCTCTGGTTTCTCTGCAGTTAGGGCAAAAACTCGTCCCGTCTTCTGTTGATGTTGCCCAAATTGTTGCTGCTGAGTGGGCAGAGGTCCCCTCTGTTGATTTCCTCCGGCCTTGTGAACTGACGAGGGACAGTCCTTCACTTGATGGGTGGTAGACCCACAGATCAGACATTGTCCAAGCCTCTTCCGACAGATGTTCACCTGATGACCCGGCCTCTTACAATAGCTACAAACAGGGATCTGCTTCTGGGGTGCTACATCATTATTTCTTGCTTGCTGGTGATGCTGGGGCCTGTTGTTGTTGTTGTTGTTGTTGTTGTTGTTGGGCTTCTTCTGATTACCCTGGAAGTTGTTAGTTCCAGGATAATCTCTCTTCGAGCGGGCAGGTTGGCTCTTCTCTATGTCTTGAGCTCGCTCCAGGATCTTTTCATAAGTCTTGGTACCGCCTGAGATCACATGGGTGCGGATCTCTTCTCTTAGTCCATATCTGAACCTTTCAGCACGATCGTCAGGATCAGCCACCAGATTTTTGGCAAATCGGCTGAGCTGGCCAAATTCAGCAGTATATTCTCCCACAGTCATGTTGCCCTGCTTCAGGTTCTGGAATTGTCGCTCCATCTCCCGCAACTCTGAAGTTGGGAAGAACTTCCTCTGGAACAACCTCTTGAAGGTGTCCCAGTCAACTTGCCTATCCTGGAGTCGGGGTTCATTTCGATACCAGGTGCTAGCTACATTCTGCAGTTGGAGTCCCACTGCTTCGGCCTTGAGGTCTTCTGGAAGTCGAGCGACGCTCAGGAGATGCTCCATATTGTCGAGCCATTCATCAGCATAGACAATTCCCTCGGTTCCCTTGAAGGGTCGAGGGTTCTGATTCTTAAAGCTCTCAATATCGCCCACCTTGGCAATATGATTTCCATAAATTAAATGGCCCTATTATTACATAAATTAATCCTTAAATTTATGTTTACCTTGGCAGGCCTTGGTTCCTGTTGAGCTGCTTCTCCTCTTTCCAGTGCAGCCATTGCCACGTTATGGGCATTCTCTATGCCTTCTCTCATAATGGCCGTCTGCTCGCGATGAGCTTCAGCTTGAGTTCTCTGGGCTTCTAGTACTCCTCTTAGCAGACCTATGAGGTCAGTGGGGTCCACAGGCACCGGTGGGGCAGCTGGAGTGGGCGTAACCACAGGGGGTTGTATCTCTGTCCGAGAAGATGATGGATCCGTCGTTGTATTATGGGGACGGTCGGCCAACTGCCGAGGTGTAGGATCCGGACTTGATTGGGGAGGTGGGGTATAGTCAGGTGTTGACATCCCATCGCCAGCAGGGTTGGTATTGTCAGTGGCCATTCTCTGGAAGGTTTAGGATACAAACATAAGCAAGGTAGCCTATCTATATTCAAACAAAATATGTAATTATAATATATTTCGGTCCTATGTTGTGGTAAATTAATGTTCTAGTGTTCCTAATTGTTTCTAAGTTTTTCCTAAGTCGTTGATTAGAGACCTGCATGGGCCACCACTAAAAACATGTCACGACCCGATCCCAATTTCTTGGGTCGACTTGGATCATGCCCAGCCTACACCGTTGTTGAGACGGCGGCAGTAAGCTGTATCCCATATGCAGGTACAATTCAACAACATTTGAAACTATAATTGCCACAACATTTAATTAAACGATAATATAAACTTGTCCATTACAAAGCTTGTCCACAACTTTAACATAACATTTATTTTATTTAAAAGATAAACTAAACTTCAACTAAGCAGAAGTGTCATCATCATCTCCATGGACCTCGTCTGGAAGCACAGCAGGGTACAGCTCCGAGTCGTAGTAACTACTAATCAGTAGCTCTGAGTCATCAATAGAACCTATTGGGTGTGGGGGATCCAGTCAGGAAAGGAGCAAGTACAATTATGAAAAATAACAATTTGCATAATGATTAGGAACTTGCAATATTAAATAATTTTGAAACAATGATTTCCAATAAAACAATTATGATTTGAGTATGCAGTATCTATGACCGGTTTAGGATGATTCACTTGTATCCTATTGATACGGTCCGGCCTAACCCCGTGTGAAGAGGGGTAAGCTCGCACATTCATTAACTATTTGGCTTTGATCATAGATAACTACGCTACTCCCCATTTTCCCGATGCAATGATTCAATATATTACTCTAGGAGAGAGTACGTGTAACAGTTGTGTATTTAACATGCAAAATTCTAATATTAATTAAACTGCAATTAACCACAACCGTACTTGCCTTGATTTTCAATTGGACGAGATTTGTACTTCGGAATTCGAAAGGTCACGCTCTTCCTTGAAATCCTACATTCCGGAGAACTTTGTCTCAGAAATACAAACACCATAATAGTCTAGTTGCAATCTCTATTTGTCTTTCCTAGTCTATTTTAGTTTTTAACAACATCACAACGTTTACTAGTTTGTTGAAGTTAAGAAATTCAATTTACTTTGGTTTTTGGGTAAAAACTTGCTTTTATCAAATTACGTAAAAAACTTGGTATATATTCATTTGACTTAAAATATAAAGAATAAATTTTCTTTTCCTTAAAAATGAGAAAATCATGAGTTTATAATATCTTTAATTTTTTTTCCTACGCTTTCCACAAACCCAGAACATAAAATAAAAATTATTTCCTACTTATTACAGGCCTGGGCTTATGCCCTTACAATTACAATAAATTGAAATAAGAAAAGAAACTGGTTAGTCCGAAAATTAACTACCATTTAACAAAAACTAATAAATTTCCAAAATATTATTTAAAGAAAATTATAAGTCTCAGACTCGGGTTGGCGGCGGATGGCCGGCCTAGGGGTGCGCCGGCGGAGATGGCGCCGGGTTGGGCTGCAGGGGGTTCGGCCAGGGGTGCTCGGCGGAGGGGTCGCCGAAGTAGCTCCGACTAGGGATTTAAACTTTGGGGAAAAAGAGTGGTGTGGGAAGAGTGGAGAAGAGGGCTTTATATAGGTATAGAGGAGTTGGGGGTTACCCATAGGGGAGGTGGTCGGCCACCTTGGCCATAATAGCACCGGCGACGGGAAGGTGGAGAGCCATCGGTTGGTCGGGGACGAGAAACTGAAAAGAACTTCGGTTACAAAGAAGTAACAGAGAGTGGAATACTCTCTCTCTCCCAAAACTTAGACTTAAAGACTTAAAGCCTTTAAAACTCCAATTCAGCAAACACCAACTAATGAATGAAATCTCATTCATTCACAGAATGAAGAGTTTGGAAAAAAATGGTATGGACCTTTTTGGCTTTAATCAGCTAAATGGTGGGCTTAAGGTAGCTAAATGGATTTGGGCCATTTAGAGAAAATGGCTTTAAAGTTTTAGCTAAAAAAATGGGTTTTAAGACTTTGGAAAATAATGAATTTAAGGTTTGAGCAAAAAAATTGTTTTGAAGAAAAATTTGATAAATAAATATTGGTAATTAAAAACTAACTAAAAATGTTTTTAGTTCCAATTCGATTTCGGGTCCGGGTCTGGGCTGACAATCAAAATTCCTTATTTTAATTATTTTGGAAAAGAATTTTTCACACTTATTTGATTAAACTAATACTAATATTAAATTAAAATATTCACAACTTAAATGATCACATTATTCTAGAAAATTTATTTAGCAAAATTAAAATTAAAATTGCAGTCTAAAATTACGGGTTTCACATCGTCTTCCGCCGCCCGGAGAGCTTGGATGCTCGGCAGGGAAGAAAGGTCGATTCTCGAAGCCATTGGAGCAGAGGATGATGCAAGGACCATTGTTCCCTGCCCCGACTGCCCCGAGAACTGGCCCGTTAAACTCGGGCCCCCAGAAGGCCCATCAAGACGAGTCGGGCAGTGAGAAAGTACACCTCTTTCCACCGATGCCCCTACGGTTGGGGTTGTCTCGACGATGTCCATCCTTGGCACTGAAGGGGCAGGACCTGAATGTCCAGAATAACAGTCAATCGACGTAACCCGAAGGACATGATGATAGAGCAGATAGGCTTCTTCACGGGTTAAGATTCGGCTAATCTTACCAGGGGAGGGGCATGAAGGTCGCGGCTCATCCACAACTGGCATGGTCCCCCCACCCGCGATCCCCGAGTTAAACTCAGTCACGTCCCCTGTGTAGGCCTCAAAAATAAAGTCACGCTGAGTTGATCAGAACAAGTCACGCAGAGTGATCCAAGAAGCAGCACAAAAGATACGCTAAGTTCTGCCTGGCCATCTCCTTTAGAAGTCACGCAGAGACAGCTCAGCCATACATCAGAATCATAATGACTGACAACATAACAGTCGAGAAACGTCTCTTCGTATGCCACGTATGCACAGAACTCGAGAGATCATCGCCGTCTATTACGTGATTTTCGAAATCTTCTTCAGCAAGACTCAGCCTACGTCAAGTTGGCGTACCAAAAGGGTTTCTAGTCATTTAATGCGACTGACAGAGCAATCACTGTCAGAGATTTTGTGTCAGTCGAGACACGTCGAATCAAGACAGCTGGCAGTTCTATCTCAAGTCTGCGTGTATTTGTGATCTTCATCTCAAGTTTGCGTGGATTCTGAAGTTTTTCTTCCTCAAGTTTGCGTAGATTTTTGAGTTCTTTGCCTCGAAGTCTGCGTGGATCCTGAAGCTTCCTGCCCCAAGTTTGCGTGGATTTTGAAGCTTTTTACACCGAGTTCACGTGGATTTCGTCTTCAACAAGTCTGCGTGGATTTCATCAAATTGGAGTACGTGGCAGCCATGCCACTGATCTCTCGCCTGCGTGTCCTGTAACTTGCACATGACTCATGCATGATTGCCATGTGTCCAACAGTTACAGGTCACGTCCAGTAACTGCTCACAGCCTTTCGTATGTTAAATCCTGCGTGATTTTCAACTAAGCACAGGCTGTGAAGACAGTTATCTTTTCGGTTATTATTTTTGACTCTATAAATAGAGTTCTTTTTCTCATTCATTGTACAGATACATTGATATCTACTGTCAAAATTTTGAGAGCTTTTCTTCTTCGCATAGTCCAAGGGATAAAGCGATCGTCTTCTAGATCGGATTCCTACAGTTGTAATTTTCCCAGAAACACAACAAATAAAGAGAATTTTTTTATGGAAAACAAATTGGCGACTCTGCTGGGGAAAACCATCTCCTCTTCTGAGATGGTAACAACTCAATGCGACACTTCGTCAATCGGCTCGACGAAGAAGGTGATGACGATCAAATTCGATCAACTCGCCTATGAAGAAATGCAGCAGGATAAGGGTGGCAAGCCCACTCCAGCCTCCATCATCACTGCCAAGTCGAAGGGACGCTATGTCTATGTCCCTAAGAATCAGTTGGCAGTCAATGGTGAAGTCTTTGCCACAGTGTCTGCTCCTAACACTGGCAAGAGCTCTACTGCAAGCACGCACACTCTTGTGCACTCGAAGATGACAGCAATCAAAGATCACGCTAACAGTACTGGCTCCTTAGCCAAATCTGTTCCAGTGTGTATCTCCAAAGTTGAAAGTCACGCTGACAGTACTGGCTCCTTAGCCAAATCTGTTCCAGCGTGCAAATTCAACTCTAAAAGTCACGCTGACAGTACTGGCTCCTTAGCCAAATCTGTTCCAGCGTACAAATTCAACTCTAAAAGTCACGCTGACAGTACTGGCTCCTTAGCCAAATCTGTTCCAGTGTGCAATCCCATATTCAACAGTCACGCTGACAGTACTGGTTCCTTAGCCAAATCTGTTCCAGCGTGTAATTCTAAAATCAAAAGTCACGCTAACAGCTCTGGTTCTTTAACCAAGTCTGTTTCAGCGTGTATTTCATCAGAGAAGAATACCTCCTTAGTTATCTCTTCTTCTTCACCGAGTTCTACTAGAACTGGGGGTGGTCTTCCACACAAAGTCCCTTCGAAAAGGAATAACTCTTTAGTTGTTTCTTCTGCTCCTGTAGTTTTTACTTCAGGAACAGCTTTGACTGATACTTTTGTTAGTCAAAGGAAAGGAGATGGTCTTTTGACTACTCTTCCTTCTGGACATTCTATGTCTCAAAACTTGAATGAGTCTAAGAAGAAATATTCCTTAATATCTTCTCCTATGACTTCTTCAAATTGGGCACAGAATCTGTCCATTAAAGAGGGTCTGTTACCAACTCCTAATCAAAGGAGTGGTTCAACTCTTCCTTCTCTGCAAATATCCAGATCAATGGAAGGAAAACTCCATGTTTCCAAAATTAATGTGTTACCTTCCACTGATTTAAGAATAAAACTCAGCACCTCTGGTGTTAAGAAACCATACCAATTGGATATGAAGATAAAAGATCCAGATACAGAGTATACAAGAAATTATGTGGCTCACATTAATCACTCTTTGTATAATCAAGAGCCATCAAGACCCAAGAACAGGAAGTATACTCCTCAATCTTCACAAACAGATTTACGGGAATATCTTCAACAGAAGAGAAGGAGTAATTCTATATCAAAGGAACATGCTGAATGTGACTTCTATCCAAGAGTCATAATTCGGTGCAGATGTCAATCAACAGTTCAAGACCATGGTGATCATGAATGTGACTTCCAGCCAAGAGTCACAATACAATGCAGATGTCAAAATAAACGACAGTCTGTCTTCAATAGGATTCAGTATGAACCTATGCCTGATGAAGATGAGCCTTTGTTTGCCTCTGTCAACATGACTTCTCGGGACACCGGGGGTAGACTTGATAGTCCAGATGGAGTATATAGAAACACCAGAGCAAGAGTCCTGGCTTCTAGTCAAAGAAATTTGATCCCTAAAATTGATTCTGAATTTTTTGGAGAATCTAACTTCCCACCTCTTCCTACTGGGGGTAATTCTCCTATAGTTGACTTTGATACACAAAGCAATGATTCAGAGCATACAACATCTACTAGTTCATCAATAATCCCTCATACAGTCACGACTTACATGGTTGATGGGAATACTGATGAACCTTCTTCTTCTTTGACTCCTCAAGATCAAAGAATTGCTTCTTTGGAACAGCAAATGAAGTCTATGACTGACAATGAAGTCGATGTATGAACTCATGACAGCTCAGTTGCAAAATCGACAGACTGTATCAGATGCCATACCAGTTGATACTGATATAAGTCCAGTATAAGTTCCTCCAGCAGTACAATCCAATACTCCTGGACCAGCTCAACCAAATCCTAGTCTCTCTGGAGCTGGAGGTAGTGCTTACAATGCTGTTCCTCCTCCCAACTATTCTTTACAAGCCACAACTCCATAATCTTCGGGAGTTGTCTCTGAAGAATTGAAGAATCTCAAAACTCAATTCGAGGCATTCAAACAAAAGGATGGTTTACAAAGGTTAGGCATCAAACAGCCTTATCCGATAGAATGGAAGCAAGTATCATATCCTCCTAAATACAAGCCTCCTACTATCTCATTCTATATTGGAACCACTTCTCCAAGTCAGTTTATCAATCACTTTGAAGTGATGACTGATCAACTGCAACCAAGTGATGCCCTCCTTACTAGGGTATTTATTGGATGTCTCAAGGGAACGGCTTATGAATGGTATAGGAGTCTCCCAGATGGGAGTATTACCTCATTTGCTGGTTTCAAACAGATGTTTCTTGAAAGGTTCTATGAAGGGCTTAATGACATGACTATGTCTGCTCTTATTAGAATCAAGCAGAAAAATAATGAATCTACAGAGGAATACATTGAACGGTTTCGAAGAGAAGCTCTGAAGATGCCTCTTGGAACTCCTGATGCTGTCACCATTGACACGTGCAAATCAAACTTGTTGCCAATCATCAGTATGTGGACAGGGTCCACTCAATTCAAGATTGGCCTTCCTTCATAGTCAGTGCCAAAGCTGCAGAAATCAGTGCTGAAACCTTCAAAGGTTTAGGAGTGCAGATGACTCCTAAAGAAACAGGACAAGGTGCTAACAATAAAAATAATGCTCGCAAAGGAAAAAAAACTCTTGAAGTTAATCTTCAGAGCAAAGATGCATCAAATGTTCAAACTCCTGCCTCTACAACTCAACAATCAAGAACACCTCGCCCCAAAGAAGAATATTCTTTTGACGATGACGATGTCCTTGGTATCTTTGAATGTCTGCTGAAAGGTAATAAAATACAATTACCAGAGATCAAGAAACCTGATGAAGCTAGTAAGACAGATCATCCTAAATACTGTCCATATCACAGAATGCTGGGTCACACAATTCGTACATGTTATGTATTGAAAGGAAAGATCCAAGAAATGATTAAATCTAGAGCTATCTCTCTTACTCCAAAAGAGAAGACCGTCACCTCCAACGTCGTCTCTATGCAATTTGGAGATTTCCCTCCTCAACTCCTTGAAAGTGTGATTGTTCCTATTCCCAAGGCAACTCTTGACATAGTGAATCTTTCTCCTCCACAGTCTGAAGGATTAGTGCCAATTACTTTGGAAACAGGAGAAATCATGTGGATCCATCCTGATCTAGTGGCAGATTTTGAATCGCCTTCTCCTCAAAAGATTTCTTCTCAAAAATCCAAGAAGGCTGGAAAGATCAAGTCATGTCATATGACTTCTCTTGGGTCTACCTCTGACACAGAGCCAAAAGACAAAGAAGAAGCACTTGTTAGTGCTACTCGAACGGGGAAACCTTACCTAAAGGATTATTCTAAAAATCCTGAAGATCTTACTGATATCCCCTCAGATACTAAAGATGCTCCTAATGTTCCTCTTGAAGAAGAATCATCCACTGAACCTGTTCCTCCCAAGCCTACGGCTCTGGAGAAAGGCAAACAACAGGCTCGGTTTGATAAGCCAATCAAGAAGTCTTCTCCTCTTGGACTTCAGAAGCCTTACAACTTCGACATTTTGGCTCAACTTGCTAATACTCCAGCTAGAATGTCCCTTTTTGAACTTCTACGTCTTTCTAAAGAAACTCGAGAGACATTAAGTGAAGCACTTCTACAAGCTGACTCTTGTCTTGCACAATTGAAGAAACCAGATGCGGAACCTGCCACTTGCTTATATTGCAACAGTATACTGGAGATTATCCCAAATATCACCTTTACACAAGACGACATGCTACTGGAGGATAATCGACATGACCGACCTCTCTACTACACTAGTTATATTGATACGATAAAGATAGATCGTATCCTCATTGACCCAGGGTCTGCTATAAGCATAATGCCAAAGAGTTTGTTGGATGAACTAAAAATCCCTCTTCACAAGCTCTCCAAGACGGTTACTACTATCTTGGGATTCAATCAAAGCCGAAGTGAGCCTTTGGGAAAGATTCATCTGAAGCTTCAGATAGGCGATTTCAGATCTAAAGTCACTTTCTATGTGATCGAGATCGTGGGATCCTATAATCTTCTTCTGGGGAGGCCCTTTTTTCATGAAAATAATGTGGTGCCCTCTACTCTTCATCAATGTTTTAAATATATTTATAGCAATGGAAGAGTACAAAAAGAAGTTGCTGATATAAATCCCTTCCATGGGGTTGAAGCTTATTTCAACGATTCCCAAATGTACAAAGAAGAGTATACAAGGATCATACAAGCTATGGAGAAAGAAGATGCACAAAGTGAGACTTTAATAATCCCTGTTAAAGGTCGAACTACTCAGCAACAATCTCTTAAAACCTCTGGAGAAGATTCTTTCATCATCCCAGTGAGTGGACAGATCTCTCCGTTACCTCAGTCATCTACTCAAAATACACTGATCATTCCTGTCAGTGGGCGTACTACAGTTCCTGTATCTTCACAAGATACTCTGCTAATTCCAGTTGGAGGGCGGACTACTCTTCCTACTCAAACTTCAAGGGAGCTCACCTCTTCTGAGCCATTTGTTATCGATCTTAATCGAAACAAAGCTTCTTCTTCTTCTCCCCCTTTAGTCATTGACTTGGCTAAAATCTCTAAGGCTCAGCCTTCTCCCAATGTAAATATTGCTGCTTTTACATTTAATGAAAAGTCTCCACCTTTGCAGTACGTTGATGTGCGTAATTATGTTCATAGTTATTTACATCTGTTAGATGACTTGAACACAATAACCATAGGAGTTGTACAGACTGTTCATACAGATGTATCTTTAGAACCTGTACAATCTTCATACTTTCTAGTTTCCAGCAGAAAGCCAGGAGACATTCCAATATTCTTCTACAAAGGGCCTCAAAATCCTTCTGATCTTGAAGATGATGACAAAAATGATGATACTGGAAGATTATAACTACGTCGTTATAGTCAGCAATCTAGAGACATCATCAAAAATATGGGCTATGACTTCAGGACTGGCCTCAATGATGGAAAAGGAAGAAAAATACCTGTTCGGATTCCTCCTTTGAAATATGGAAGGACGAAATGCGGATTGGGTTATACTGCTCATACTCCTTTCATCAATATTATCCATGAAGATCCCGAGTCTGACGAAGATAAGAGATCTGATTCTTCTAGTACCACTTCTTGGAATTCCGATACGAGTATCGGTGACTTCTATTGCAACCTTCTGTCTTCCAATATGGTTTTCATTGACCATTCTGAAGAAAGTGATGAAGACGAAGAAGAGTTTGAAATCTCACCTGAATCAGAACAGTGGGCCCAAAGATTAGATAATCAATGGAAGTTTCGTTTCGAGCAAAAAGAACCTCCGACTGAAGATAAACTTGTTCAAATAGATGTTGGTGAAGAGGGATCTCCCAAACCAATATTCATCAGTGAAAGTCTTTCAGAAACTGATAAGAAAGACATGATCAAACTCATTCGTGATTACATCGATGTCTTTGCTTGGAGTTATAAAGATATGCCAGGTCTTGATCCACAGATTGCAACTCATAAACTCAACATCCTGCCGAATGCTAAATCGGTCAAACAACAACAGTGACGATTTCGTCCAGACATCATGGATGCAATTGAAGCTGAAGTCAATAAACTCATGGCCTCTGGGTTTATCAGAGAGGAACAACATCCTGATTGGGTGGATAACATAGTTCCTGTTCTCAAGAAGACTGGCAAAATCAGAGTCTGTATAGACTTCCGCGATCTCAATGCGGCATGTCCTAAAGACGAATTCCCTCTACCAATCACTGATGTCATGTTGATAATACCTGTGGATTTGAACAAATGTCATTCATGGACGGGTATTCTGGGTACAATCAGATCAAAATATTTCCAGAGGACGAGAAGCACACTTCTTTCAGAACGCCGATTGGTACATACTGTTATACAATTATGCCATTCGGTCTCAAGAATGCAAGAGCAACTTATCAACGAGCTATGAGCACTATATTCCGTGAACATTTGCGAAAAATAGTCGAATGCTATGTTGATGATATTGTTGTCAAAAGTCGACAAAAGGAGGATCATATCCAAGATTTGAAGGCTATATTTGATCTAATACGTAAGCATCAATTAAAGATGAACCCTACTAAGTCCTTCTTAGGCGTCTCTAGTGGTAAATTTTTCGGCTTCGTCATTACCTCTAAAGGTATACACGTGGATCCCGAGAAGATCAAAGCCATCCAAGAGATGCGTCCTCCACGCACCTTAAAAGAGCTACGAGGATTTCAAGGAAGAATCGCTTATATCAGGAGATTCATCTCTAATTTATCAGGACGCTGCAGACCATTCAACAAACTTATGAAGAAAGGTGTCTCTTTTGTCTGGAATGATGAATGTCAGAAAGCATTCGATGATATAAAACAATATCTGATGAGCCCTCCAGTATTGGCACCTCCCGTCTCAGGAATACCGTTCCTCCTCTATACTCGAGCAATGAGTCATTCATTGGGTGCATTACTCGCTCAAAAGAATCAAAATGGCCATGAACAAGCCATTTATTATCTCAGCCGTACTATGACTGGAGCTGAACCTCGATATTCACCGGTTGAAAAAGAATGTCTAGCCTTGATGTTTGCTGTCCAAAAGACACGTCATTATATCATTGGCCAGACTATTCATGTCATTTCCAGGATCAATCCTATACGGATCATGATGAAGAAACCCAGTGTTTTGAATTCTCGATTGGCTAACTGGAGAATCCTACTTGTTCAGTATGACATGCACTATATTCCTCAGAAATCAGTTAAAGGACAAGCATTAGCTGATTTTCTGGCGGCTCACTCAATTCCAGAAAATTCAAAACTCTATGATGAAATCCCAGATGAAGTCCTAGATTCAAATCAAATTGCTGAAGAAGATCCTACTTGGCGTCTATTTTTTGATGGAGCATCAAGAATTGGTCCTAATGGCGATATTGTCGCTGGAGTTGGAATTGTTCTTGTATCGCCAGAAGGTCTTGCCATCCAAAGAACTTATTCTCTCGATCAGCCGTGTTCAAATAATATAGCTGAGTACAACGCATTACTTATTGGTCTTCAACTCGCTAAACATCTGAATATTCAACATTTGGAGGCGTATAGAGACTCTAAACTCATTGTCAATCAGATCAGGGGTACTTATGAAGTTCGCCATCAAGATCTGGTTCCTTATCATAAAACAGCTATATCTATGGCTTCTTTGTTTGAAGAATTCTTCATTGAACATGTTAGGCGAGCATGTAACACAGAAGCCGATGCCCTTGCTAATCTTGCAGCGGTGCTGGCTATCCCAATCAGACGGCAACAAATGATTGTTGTTAGTAATCGAGAATTATTTCATCTTGAAAATAACCTGACTCTAGGACTTCCAGTTGACATTGAAGAATCAACATCTCATGACGTCAACACAACAAGAGGATTTGGATTCAGTCGTAAATCGATATCATCTTCATCCGATTCCAGCATGGAATTCATCTTCAGTAACTCGACTGAGAATCAGAATACGGATAAAGATTGGAGACTTCCTTTCTTAGATCTCGTATTATATGATATTCTTCCGGATGATCCGAGTGAGGTAGCATCTATCGACGACGATCACTCAGATTCTATTACAATCATACAACAAAGACCTTATATCGTCGAGCTTATGATGGTTTACTCCTTCGATGTGTTGCCGGTGACGAGGCTCAACAAATCATTCGTGAAGCACATGATGGAATTTGTGGAGCACATCAGCCAGGACCAAAACTTCAAGACCGTATTCGACGTATGGGTTATTATTGGCCCACCATGGTATCTGATGCTATCGAATACGCAAAGAAGTGTAAAGGTTGTCAAATTCATGCGGATTTTATTCATCAACCCTCGAAATTTCTACATCCGACGGCAGCATCATGGCCCTTCGAAGCTTGGGGCATGGACATTGTCGGCCCGATCAATCCACCGTCATCTAAAGGTCATCGATTCATTCTCGTAATAACCGATTACTTCTCTAAATGGGCCGAAGCCATTCCTTTATCTGAAGTTAAGACGTCCAATGTTATCAGCTTTATCAAACACCATGTCATCTATAGATTTGGTGTCCCTCGGCGCATTATTCATGATAATGGACCACAATTCGTCAGCCAGAGATTTACTCGATTCTGCGACGATCATCGGATTGATAATGTGGCTTCTACCGCATATAATCCTGCCGCTAATGGATTAGCAGAAGCTTTCAACAAAACCATCATCAAACTCTTGAAGAAGTTTGTTTCTTCCAACAAACGAAATTGGAGTGAGAAGCTTGGTGAATGCTTGTGGGCTTATCGCACTACAGTCCGTAATGCTACTAAGTGTACACCTTTCTCTCTGGTGTACGGATCTGAGGCTGTTCTTCCATTAGAGATTCAAATTCCTTCTTTAAGGATAGCAATTGCTAATGAACTTACCTCAGAAAATAATGATCGTCTTCGACTTCAGGAATTAGAAGCTCTGGATGAAAAGCGATTATCTGCTCAACAGAATATTGAATTCTATCAAGCTAGAATTTCAAGAGCTTTTAATAAAAAAGTCAGAGTTCGATCATATCAAAAAGGAGAACTTGTTCTAACAGTCAGACGTCCTATGACTATGACTCATATGAGTAAGGGCAAATTTGACGCAAAGTGGGAAGGTCCCTATATTGTGAGCAAAGTTTTCTCAAATGGAGCTTATCAACTCTCAGAATTGGATGGTCGAAAAGTTTTGATGCCTATTAATGGCAAATTCCTTAAAAAGTACTATGTATAAATGTAAATACTTGTAATCATCAGACAAATTCATGTTTAAAAATAAAAATTTTATTTTATTTTCATGAATGATGATACATGATATTAAGAAAGATCACTATCATCCTTCTCTACTTTTGGACGTGGGCCACTATTGTCCTTCTCGAAGACGTGATCAGCAAAAGAGCCGAGAACCTCCTTGCTAGAACCCACGAGGAATTTGCAAGCGGCCATCCTCATGGCTTCCTCTTCTTCAGTCCTTCCTGGTTCGAGCAGAAAATCCAGAATGTCCCTTGGTGGCTTGGGTGCAGATGAACCTTCGCCTGTTTCCATCTTCTTCGTTTTGGCTGGACCAGCAGGGCGTTCTTCAGTGCCTTTCTGAACCTTTGAGGCTATCTCAGTCTTCTTGGATGCTTCTCCAGATGACATTTTTATGTTGAGGAGTAAAAGTATTCGTTCTCGCCAAATTTCTGCTATATTTATAGGCAGAAGTTCCTTATTTATTCGACGTTTTACATATTCATTCATCCATTCATTTCTCACATTCATCCGACGTTTCACATATTCATTAATACTTGACGGTTCATCCGTTCATTTATTACATCCACTCGACAGTTCATCTGTTCATCATTTCCTAACGGTTCATCCGTTCATAATCTTCTATCAATTTATTAAAGTGGGGATTCGTTATTGATCATGTTTTTATAACCTCTGAATCAATTCCGAATCTGCTTACTCATTTGTCATGTTTTGACCTCTGCATAGAAATCAATCTATTTTCTTTTGAATTCCTATATATTATCACGTCCATAATACCTCTGATAATATCATATACTCTAAAACAGAAAAGATGATTTTATTATCTATCATGTCCACAATTCATCCACAAATACAAATCATTGAGCATAGAAGAATTATCATTTCCATTCTCATTTCACCACAAAAAAGTCTATTACATTTTCTTAGACTTTCCTACAAATCATAATGGAAATCTATTACAAATCTTGGATTTTCATCTTATGTACAACTGAGATCTATTTCTTCTTGGATCTTCTCTGGCAATCTTGTTGTTTGTGGCAATTCCTGGGTGTCCAGCAGGAATCAAACTCTGGTCTTCTCTCTCAGACGAGAGGAGAACCACAGAGTAGGGCAACATGAAAATGTGTTGCTGCCAATACAATTGGTGGATGGGGGTAACCTCTCAAGGAAGACAGGAATGTATCCAACCTTGGGATACAATTCCTAGTTCTCCCTTGAAAGGAACTCTACTACCCGATTTCTCGGTAGTAGAGTTGACTCCACCATCCAACTCTCGTGTATAAAGGCTCTTCCTACCATCTAAGGAAGACCCTTCTATCCCACGAAGAGTTCTGAGTTGTCTGATGTACGCGTCAAAAGCGTATGAGTTCCCTGATGTTGGTGTCAGCAGGATATTATCCACAGCATCCACATCACCAATGCCAGTTTTGAAGAAGGTTTTTAGCCAAAATTCTGCAAGAAACAGTAAAGAAAAATCAGCCAACAGAAATTGGCCAAGCAAAGACAGATGTATTCTGTTCATTTCAGGAAGATGAATTTGTTTTTAGTAAACAAAAAATTCGATGCGTGTATATTGAACTTACCGCTGAGTTTGCTGCTAAGGATTGACAGACCCATGTCTGGTAGCATGTACAGAGATCTGACATCAGACAACATGGCTTTCCTATTTTCTTCTCACAAAAAATTCATTCTCAGAAGAGAGGAAGAAGAATGGGAAGATGAGTTTGTGTGGAGTTCATCCATTTATTTAAAGGGTCAAGTGCAGGTCTATTCTTGGAAAAGATCCGCGTGAGTAGCGCTCGTAAAACGTGAAATGAGTGTCACGTGTACTTCGGGAGACAGTGCAACATTAGAAATAGTCAAAGTGTGCTAATTAATATTCTTCATTAAAAGGCACGCAGATCAAACACAAAAGTTGTACTTCATTCTTTAAACAGGTACTGATGGCCTTACAAAAAGACAAAACAGAAAAGTGCAACAAAAGCGTAGAAAGTTACGCTCTATTTTCCAGAGTGGCTAAGTTTGATGCCTAACTCCTCTACGCTTTTAACTCCCAGGCGATGCAACAGAGTCTCGAGCATTTCACGCTTCTCCATAAGGCTCCGCCCATCAGAAGAAGACGAGCCATCCAATCCAAAGTAGCTCAAGAGATTCTTGGCTAACTGCGTGGAGTCGTCCTTGAGCTCGATGACGACAGGTTCGGGTTCTTTACCCCCAAAAGTGGGGTCACCATGGGAACAAAAGCCCAACTTGCGTGCTTCCTCTTCGGCTGCTTCCTTTGGGGTCATATTTTCGAGAGATGAATGTCAAAACTGAGAATCTCTTCCTGTTTATATAACAGATCTCGTCGACAGTTCATATTCCATCATAAATTGGACGCAATCAGTCTCGGAGAACGAAGAGTCATTATGATATTTAATAGGTTCATTCGGGTGTTTTCGAAGAACTTCAAAGTCTTTTCGACTTTTGAAAAATCATTTAAGTCATCTCAGCATGACTTTAACTCATTTCATCATCTCTATTTCAAAGTATTTCGAAAATATTTTATCATTTTTCGAAAACTTTGAAGGGGGTTTTGTAGGCCTCAAAAATGAAGTCACGCTGAGTTGATCAGAACAAGTCACGCAGAGTGATCCAAGAAGCAGCACAAAAGATACGCTAAGTTCTGCCTGGCCATCTCCTTCAGAAGTCACGCAGAGACAGCTCAGCCATACGTCAAAATCATAATGACTGACAACACAACAGTCGAGAAACGTCTCTTCGTATGCCACGTATGCACAGAACTCGAGAGATCATCGCCGTCTATTGCGTGATTTTCGAAATCTTCTTCAGCAAGACTCAGCCTTCATCAAGTTGGCGTACCAAAAAGATTTCTTGTCATTTAATGTGACTGACAAAGCAATCACTGTCAGAGATTTTGTGTCAGTCGAGACACGCCGAATCAAGACAGCTGGCAGTTCTATCTCAAGTCTGCGTGTATTTGTGATCTTCATCTCAAGTTTGCGTGGATTCTGAAGTTTTTCTTCCTCAAGTTTGCGTGGATTTTTGAGTTCTTTGCCTCGAAGTCTGCGTGCATTCTGAAGCTTCCTGCCCCAAGTTTACGTGGATTTTGAAGCTTTCTACACCGAGTTCACGTGGATTTCGTCTTCAATAAGTCTGCGTGGATTTCATCAAATTGGAGTACGTGGCAGCCATGCCACTGATCTCTCGCCTGCGTGTCCTGTAACTTGCACACAACTCATGCATGATTGCCATGTGTCCAACAGTTACAGGTCACGTCCAGTAACTGCTCACAGCCTTGCGTATGTTAAATCCTGCGTGATTTTCAACTAAGCACAGGCTGTGAAGACAGTTATCTTTTCGGTTATTATTTTTGACTCTATAAATAGAGTTCTTTTTCTCATTCATTGTACAGATACATTGATATCTACTGTCAAAATTTTGAGAGCTTTTCTTCTTCGAATAGTCTAAGGGATAAAGCGATCGTCTTCTAGATCGGATTCCTACAGTTGTAATTTTCCCAGAAATACAGCAAATAAAGAGAATTTCTTTATGGAAAACACCCTGACCCCGTCACCTTGAAGGGGGATACAGATTGATCTGCGTCCTCTTGAGTAGGAACAGGCTCATGGGAGTCCCCGTCATCCTGGGTTACCGCCCCGACAGCCTGAAACTCTTCTTCTTCCCCCGACACCTAAAAGAGGGAACGAAGACAATCAGGATTGAAACTCAGAGGAAAGAAGGAAAAAGGGGTCGAGAGCAGTTTTGTTACCTCTGACGTAGGGTTGATTTCTTCTCCACTCTCTTTTGTGGCTGGCGGACGGTGCCTAGTCGCAACCAGCTTCCGGGATCGAGAAACACTGCTTACAGGAGGAACCTGCCTGCTACGTTTCGGGATAGGACCAGGCGCAACAAGAGACTGATCCCTCAGCATCTCATCTGACAAAACATGCAATTAACCCACCTCTGCGCCTACCACTGGAAGGATAGAGTCATCTTCATTATGCTCGTTGTCTTCATCACCTTCAGCAGCGGAATCCAAATCTGGCACTTCGGCTATAGTCTTTCTTTTCTTGGCCCCTTGAGAGCCTTCCTCCAGACCGGTGCCAGCAATAAAATTGGTACCTGGGTTAAAACCGACCGGGGGCTTGTTTGCCATGACATGATACAGAGTTGCCATATGCAAGATCTCCACTGACTCCTTAATAGCAGGGACCGAGAAAATGGTACGAGTATGGAACGAATCATAATATTGCCAAGCTCTGATACCATCAAGAAGACTTCCCTCATAACCCACACAAGAGCTGGGGCTGTCTAAACAAAGTTGGCTGTACCCAAACTGCCGGGCAAACCTGCTAGGCAGATACGGCTCCAGAAAAACAACATTGCGGTTACGGTACACCAGATGTGAGGGACGGATGTTACGCAACCATAAGAGCATCTGGCCATCCAGAAGTTGAGGAGGCGCAATGCCGTCTATATGCACAGTCTCTATGTCCCTGGCAGAAAAGCGAGGGACGGATACGAAAATATTATACTTATCTGCCCTTGCCAAGACCATCCGGCAAACCCGCATGGCCTCACATTCCCAAGGCTCATCACGGTAACGGAAGATAAGGGCGTCATCATCAGTCGCACCGCCCTCAGAGCCCGACCTCATCAAAGATGGATAATGTATCAGCAGCCACCCCATCAAATAATGATAAGGTAACTCAGTTCGTTCAAAATCCTTGGTCACATCGCGGGCAATGACTTTGGACGTGAAGGTACGAAGACCACGGTGTATGCTACATACCATAGCCGGAAGGAGAGCTAGCCTGATTCGCAAGACTAATTTCACAGCCGGAAGGATGAAGTTACAACTAATTCTCTCAATAGAACCGGTTCCTCCCAAGACTACACAATTTCGTAGCCAGATCATCAAAAATCCTGCCAGAAGCGCTTTCTCAGACAGCTCTTGAGTATCCTGATAAAAGTAATCGAAAGTGTCGGTTTGGCTCCCGAATCTGCCACTAGTAGATGACACCAATTCTTTGACCGCCTCCCGAGACCTAGGGCGACGAGAGGTAACCAGACCTGAGGCATCTGCTGAGAAGAGATAATGCATCCAATCCTTGGTGTAGGGAGCATTCCCTTCCAGGTTATCCTTACGGGTTATCTGATGGCATGTGTTATAATGACACAATATCTCCTGGTAAAGGGCTACAAAGCCAGGATACCGTCGTTCCAAATCTTCGAGTTCCTCATTAGTGGGAGTATATGCTTCAAACGCTTCGTCCCCCCAAGGAAGCTTGGAGATCGTATGCATTTCATGGAGCGCAAGTCCCATCTCTCCTACAGCATGGTACAGGCCAATCCCGTACAAAAAAGCCTCATACTTCTGCAGGATCCAGGTAGATAAATTGATCCACGAGGGAATAGGGTGTATCCAACCAGGAAACGTCAATCGACCAACGGGATAGGAGCCTTTCCGGGCAAGTCGATTTATAAAAGTATCGGCGGTAGAAAACGTGAAGTTAGGACCTGCCACATTCAGGAAAGAACCTGGGACCAACCCTTTCACAGAACAACTGGTATGCACCTTGCCAGCAACCATGGACTTCAGATGGTTATTATATCGGATGTTCCCCACGAACATCCCACTCCTGGTAGGGGTTAGAGTCCCCTCCATCTTCCGGTCCAAAGGGAGCATATTGAACCAAGATAATGGAAAGTGTCGCTCCATCTGAGGGATGCGGATCGCCATCCCGTTAGAAACAAAATTCCAATCCTCCGACACCTCCAGAACATGATCATTCTCCACGGTCAAGGCGTCTCCAAAAAAGAACGCAGGCTTCAAAAACTCTTCTTCGAATTTCTCGGAGTTCATCATAGCATTAAGGAAATAGAAAGGCTGATTCTTGATGGCATTCAATCTGGCCATAGGCTTATCGCTCGGAAACTGATCCGCCACGTGCTGAACAATATGGTCGTACCTATAGTCGAGAGCAGCTTGAGCGCTACCCACCAAGAGTTCTCCGGCGGCGTTAACCGGCAAATTCACTGAAGAACAGACAAAGAAAAAATAAGTTAAACAGAGAATAAAAAAGAGCTGATTAGGTGTTTTCAAACCACATGCGGCTCAAGAAAATATCCATGCCCCCCATGGAGTTCTCAGAAGTCTTATGCGGCTCCAGAAAGCCCCATGCGGCTCCAGTTCAGAAGACTGCTTATGCGGCTTCGCACAATAAAAGTCTATACCCACCTATGCGGTTTCATTAATAAGGCACACATACAGACACAATGATTTTTCTTATGCGGTTCGCAGCTCAGCCGTAGGGCGAACATACGATTTACAAAGGCTCGTGCATAAAGTATGCGACGTAGCCATGGCGGTTGGGGTTCCTTAATTCATACATTGTCCTTACCAGCAATGGGGGGATGGACGTCAGGATGAACAGCAGGCACGACGACGGGCGGGGCAGCAACCGCACCCAAGGTGGAAGTGGAGGACGCCTTCTTGCCCTTCACTGCCATGATCTTCTTGGGAGCCATCAATTATCGAAGAAAAGAAAGGCAAGCGAGATAAGAGAAGAAAGAAAATAAAGAAGTCTTCTCTCTCTTCGAACCCCTCCTATTTATAGGAGGAGAGGAGAAGACGGACACGTGGGCCAATGACCGACTCTTGAAGAGCGAAACCGACTCCTTGGGTTTCGTCTCCAGGATTCACCCAAGGCATCAAATCCAAAAATATTTAATGAACTGACCCTTGAGATTCCCCCTACAAAGACGACGCTGAAGCAATGTGGAGATAAATAAAGACCCGCACACGTGGACGGGACCATCTATGCGGCTAACACACTCCCTGCGGCTGAAACAGTCATACGAATAACACATCCAAGCAGCCAGAACTCTTATGCGGTCAGGATTGCATATGCGGCCAATACAGCCATGCTTCTTGTTCAAAGTATTTCAATTTTACAAATTGAAAACTTTGAAGGGGGTCCTGTAGAAGCATGGAAAATACTAAAAAAATTGACTCATGCGGCCAAGAAAGACCCATGCGGCTCAGAAAACGCATGCGGCTCAGGGAGTCATGCGGCCTAAGGAGCTATGCGGCCGGAGGCATTCCATGCGGTTCAGAAGACATGTGGCGTGACAGTGCTTCCCTCCGATCCATGCTGCATTAATTGCTTTGACGGCTGACCCCTCTGAAAAGTTGACAGACCTGACACCAAAGCAGGTAATTATGACTCTGTCATGATGATGAATCTCTAGGAAAGAGAAAAAAATCTCTGACACGATCCCCTGAGAGCAACAAAATGTCACGTGGCCCTGCCACATGGGCGTGCTTATGCGGCTCGAAGTGAAGACTTCCCATGCAGTTCAGAAGTGAAGCTGTCCCATGCGGCTCGAATAGAATCATCCCTATGCGGCTCAAGAAGATCATGCCCATGCGGCTCAAGCAGACACACCATCATGCGGTTCATGCGGCTCATCATATGGTTCAGAAGTCGGAAGGAGGGGGCCACTGCCCAGACAGTCCTGACACGTGTCCCAAGTCTTATGCGGCCCAAAATTCATGCAGCCTAAATCTCATGCGGCCCAATCTGCATGCGGTTCCAGTCTCACCATGGGCTCTCAGGACACGTGTCCTCAGCCGATCAATCTCCCAGATTTAGGGCAATCCAAGATCGGGTCGAATCCCAATGATCTGGGGCACGTGGCAGGATAACAAATTTGATTTATTCGCAAATATTAGAGAATCATTATAAGGAAGATTTATGCCAATCAACATTAATTGCTAATGGGGATTTGGTGTAATCTACCCTTAATGGTTCTGATTCGTCACAACCAGAAACGAACGGCCTGGATTGACCAATCCCCAGGCCGCCGCCATCTCCAAGAGCTAATCATTGGCAACCCTAGTGATCACATCCCACTATTATAAATAGCAAGGTGCCATTCCCTTGTAATATATAGAGAGATATACAAAAAGAAACCAGAGAAGAATACGTATACACAGAGAGACTTCCTCCGTAGTCAGAGAGAGAATATACACAGAGAGAGAGAACCAGGAGAGCAATCAGAGAGAGAGCAAGAAGGCATTTCTTCGTCAACGACCAAGCAGATCTTCCCCGAGTCAAGGCTGCGTACCGATCGTCCAAGGAGTAAGGCAGAGCGGCCGTCGCTTTCTCGAGCCTCTATCGTCATCCCCCAGAATCTAAAATAAATAATCGTACTTAGACTGCTGTACCTAGGTTTTCGTCCCTAGGCTTTCTTTGTACGAGCGAGTTTGTATTGTGAGTCTAAGTTCAGTCCTCCGATAATTGTTCTGTACTTTTACAATCAATGGCAAACAGAGTTGACCAGTTGACCAAAAGTCAACTGTTAGTCAACATTAGCCTAGTTTGACCTAGAGTTGACCAGAGTTGAGTAGAGTTGATCCGTTGACCAAAAGTCAACTGTAAGTCAACCCTTGACCCAGTTTGACCTACTTTGACTTAGTTGACTGAGTCTGACCTAGATTGCGTAGCTTATACTATAGAATCAAGCCTAATATTGTTGAACCTTAATTAGCTTATATATATCTCATCTTTAGGTCTGTGGCATCACTCTCCTATTTGACAGCTCAGGACCGCAGACGAGTACATTCACTGATAGTTTTCATTGTCCTGATATCTGCTATATCCGATTCAGTTGTAGTGTCTTACTCGATTTTCAGTCACGATAGTTCACGGACTAGTATACGTTGGATCATGATATGAGATGTTGTTCCTGAATTTTTTTTTAGTATATATGTACATTTTCTATCTTGTTTCCTGTACTTGTATAGACACCGATTCCTGAGAGGGAGTAGCTATCCTCTTAGGGAATCCCGTGTCATGACGTGTCATGTCCAGGTCCATTATACTATTCGGGAATAGGGAATTATTAGGGGTTATGTGATCAAAGCCACCCTGTCACTATATTCTTGTGCTCGTGCCACTCTTTCCTCACGTAGGGTGTAGCGAGATCCTATTTTCCTTATACATGCTATCCAGGTTGGCCGGCATGACCCTTTCCAGATTTTTTTGTGATTGTCGGGCCAAGTGGATAGTCTGCCCTGTAACATATCCCAAGCTGATCACATAACGCTCTAATAATTCAAGGCACATTTTTTATTTACTTTATCTTATCTTATATCCTGCTCTGTTCTACATTCAATACTTTCTCACCATGCTATGATATTCAGTTACTTACATGTTCTACATGTCTTTATGTTGTACCTTGATTGGAGACTAAGTTCTGTTCGGGGAAAGGGTTACAACCCCGGTCCTTGTTTGGTTTAAGGGTTGTAACTCAGCTTTCGAATGGTTCCCAAGTCATCCTATATCTTTGTCTTTTATTTTATGATACTGTCTCTTATAGAATTTGTCAATTCATATGGAACTGTTGTTAGTGTTTGTACTTGCTTATTTTTCTGACAGGATACCGTTGATAATATTTTAGGAGTTGTTATACCATTATTGGACTTCATGATGTTGCTAGCTGAGGTGGATCTCACTATTTTTCTATGTGAGTTGCCTGGTAGTTATCCTTAGTTCATCTTGTTTTTCCTTCTTTATTTTCCTGTCTTATGATTCTTTCTAGTAGTTTCTAGTTGTTCTTGTGCCTTAGTTATCTTTCCTGTCTTATCATCTTTAGATGTTGGGTTATGATTGAGTACATTTGTAGTTCATGGACCTTCTAGATGTAGTGTATACTTATTGGGTACTAGACAACGTTCTACCGCCGATACTACGGCGTAGGCTGGGCGTGGCCCACGTATTCGTATCCGTATATCCGGGTGCGGGTCGTGACACATTTTTTTCTGCTCCTAAAGGAAAATCACAACAACACTACGACAAAACGTAGCGGGGATTAGGTTATACTTCACCAACACCAACTCTAGAAGCCTCCAAATTCGAGGAAGAAGAATGATCTAACTCTTCTGATTCTATCTCATGGAATTCAGATACCAGTGTAGGGCACGTCCATCGCATAACTCTATCTTCCAATATGGTGACCGCTGAGTTCTCGGAAGATGACAAAGAATTTGTCGAAGCTTCTGAATCTGATCCTTGGGCACAAAGGATGGATACTCAATGGGAGCTTCGCTTCGAGCAACGTGAGCCACCTACTGAAGATCAGTTGGTTCAAGTCCATATTGGAGAAGAAAATTCCCCAAAACCAATTTTTGTCAGCAAAATCCTCCCTGAAGCGGATAAACCAGGGTTTTGGTATTTCCAGAATCAGGAATAATATTCCTCTCAAATCCTCAAAAGAGTCTATCCAAATCATCAATTCCATCTTTTGAAACCCAGCTGTTTTTAAAAGATATCTTTTTGTCACTTCCCGTTTCCAGAATACGTATTTTAAATACATGTACTGCTGGAATGTATTTATTTAATATTTATCATATATTGTTCTGTATTTAAATTTCTTTAATTTCTCGCTAATTATCTTTATGCATTTTACTTTCTGCTTTGCTTTTGGATTCGGCCTGAGTTGGTTTATTTTCGGCCATTGGATGGTTCAACAAACCCCCACCTACCACCACTTCTTCATTTAAAGCCCCATTCCCTTTCTCTCTCTTTATTACTTCACCATTACTCTTCTTCTTCCTCATAAACTCTCCCCCACCTACCCAGCCGCATAGGCAAGTGCCAACTTGCTTCTTGATGGATCTCCATTTTTGTTGTTCCATTATCTTCCTCTCAAGATTCTTAGATACTTTAGTACTTAGTATTTTTAATTTTCATGGCTCATTTCATGTAGATCTAAGTTTAATGCATTTTCGGATTTCTTAGATTTTTGTTCTAGTAACTTTGTTATTTTTCAAGTTTTGAGGGTTTCATGTTGTTGAGAATTTTGTTCTACCCCATTTTGACCTATAAAAGTCCAGATTTCGGCTTGGAATGAAGGATTTAGAGAGCTTGAAAGCAATGGTTTCCATGGTTGTCCTCAGAAAATTCGGAGAAGAAGAATAGTTTCCGGCCGCATGAAGGTTTTTTGTCCGCATGAGATCTTGGCCGCATGACAGTACTTGACCGCATGAGTTTTCATGCGGCAAGTCATTCTGGCCGCATAAGCTATTTTCAGCCGCATATAGGCTCTGCCAATCCCAGCCGCATGCGCTCGTTATCTTCGAGCCGCATGAGCTCGTATCTCCTTGGCCGCATGAGTTGCTTCCCTGGGTCGTACACGACCGTCTTATTTTCAGCCGCATAAACGCTTGGATTTTCTTAGCCGCATAAACCCTACTTCTCTCAACCGCATGCGCTCATTCTTTCGAAGCCGCATGAGACTGCACCCTCCTGGCCGCATGACCCAGGAAGCGTTGAGCCGCATAGGACTTGTTCCCACCCTAGCCGCATGAGCATGGAACCCCAGCCGCATAAGGCTCACGACTTCTTGGCCGCTTGATATTCTGAGCCGCATAGGTACGTATTATCTCAGCCGCATGAGTTCAGACCCGAACCGCATAGGGTCCATATCCCCGGCCGCATGGACTTAGTCCCCTTAGCCGCATATGCATGTTTACTCAGCCGCATGAACCAATAAATTCCTGGCCGCATGAACTCTGGCCCTAATGCCTTTTTGGCTAATCCTTGTCCCGAATTGACATTGATTGACATTGACTGATCGTCTTGGCATTTATTAACATTAATTGTTATCTTGACATTAACATTAATTATTATCTTGATTTATGATTGATCATGCGTTCCTAGTTGGAACTAAGAGACTGGCTAGTCGTCTTATTGAATGAAATGAATGAGACACGTTCATATTAATTATGAACTATTGTAATCGATTGGCCGATCCCGAATATTGGCATACTGGCACATGCAGGCTGCAATTTATTTATTTATTTATTTATCTTACTAAAGCAGCATGTGTACTTTATGGTCAAGGCATGATTATTCAGTGGCTAGTTTGATTGTTGCATTACGCTATGTAAGATTTACAACCTAAACCGTACGGGTATCGTTGTAGAGTTGTGCATATCGTACCCCGCACGGAAGTACTCATTTTGAATGACAATGATCCACGGCATGGGATTTCACTCAATGTAGAGACTATTAAGTTAAATAAAATAATAATTGCATAGAGAGAACGGATTCCTGAGTTCTTACATGGCAGCCCTCTTTGGGACTATTAGGTGCCCGACAGGCCGGCTGGTTCCCACAGATACTACAAATCTACCACGCGGAAAGGAAGCGGTATCTGCTTATATTATTTATTGTATATTGTATATTGATGACGGGCGTCCCGCTGGGACTCGTCTAATTCATGATTGGCACAATTGATTAACTGGATAGACTAGCCTTGCTTGCACATAGTAAGAACTGATGAATCCTCATTGCATAATTCTAGGATAACTTGGACCTCACCATAGCAAGCCGTAGTAGTGAATGGCCGTTTTAAATTGATTTATTTGTGTACTGTATCTACTCTGTTACCTAACTGAGATGATCAGAATGTCAGGACATGACGGGCCAACTTCTGTCCTTGTTTAGTTGGGAGGTTGGTTCGAAGTGTCGTGATGTTATGTGAATCCTAGTATATAGCAGAGATCTATTATCATATTTTCTTATTACTGGTTTTCATTCCTCATATCGTGCTTACTTACGGTATTTGCTATTAGAGGTCTAACCTCTCTGGTTTTGCATGGCCAAATTTAGAGCCGGTCCCCGAGGACTCAGCTTACTTCCACCTCCCAGATGGTCAATACTAGAGGGATGATCGCAGGAGGACTCGAGTGGGTTTCTTACTTCCCCGCTCGTTTTGTTACTTACTTTATACTTTGTCATTTGGCACCGACATGTTAGTCGGATTGTCTTGTACTTACTTTTATATAATTATAACTAAGTCAGACTGCAGCTGATAACAATTGTGTATACTTGCTACATCATCGGGCTATGTTTTATAAAGCCAGATATCAAGAATATTTTGACTAAGCGTTCGGGACGCCTTACTGCTTTATCTTACATGTTCTTTATTACTGTTTCTTGTTTGAATGATTGAGACAATAGATGCGAAGTGACCATAGCGAGACTTTCATGTAGTATGCACCCCCTCGTCTTTTAGACATCATTGATCGTATTATACGGTATTTCCCTATCCGTAATATGTAGCTGGCTGAGTCATTCCCCCGCTCTCCAGTATTCTGGTTCTGGGGCGTGACACTTTTTATACTAAAATTGTACTATCATAGATATCTTGTCTTCTTAGACATGATATCCCGTCTTTAAGTCCTAACCGATTTGAAGATCATCAATAGAAAGAAAAAATGAGTTCACGTCCACATTACCTCTGAATTGTATTTTCTATATTAATAGATTCACGTCTACATTACCTCTGAATTCTATTATGTATCAGTGACTTATTGCGTCCACATTACCTCTGATAAAGTCGTCTTTTGAAATGACGATATTATGAGTTATATTCTGTCATATCCACATTACCTCTGAACAGATATAATTAATATTGTCATGTTCTCTTAGAGGATATGTCATGTCCGGTACCTCTGAACATATTTTCTTATCCTTATCTATTACTTATATCTACTATAGGTATATAACAAGTAATATAAACACAAAAAGAGTATTATTTTATTACCATGATGTTCAAAATGTCAAAAAAGAGAGAATATATCATTTAAAAGGCAAGAAGATAAAAGAGCCTATAAACTGCTTCATTGGGGAGGCTGAGTGCTGGGATCAATGATTAATCTTTTCAAATTCTTCGCCATCTCTACTCTGGACTCAAGTACTCTTTGTCTTGCGAGACCTCTCCCGGATTCTGGATCAAAAGGTTGCAGCATTTTTGCTCGACATTCCAATTCTGCACCCGCAGTCTGAATAAGAGCATCCCGTTGCCTCCTCAGGTCATCTAATTGGCTCGCAGCGATTTGATGCATCTCCAATACTTCTTCTTCGCGTCGCCGAGCTGCTTTAACCGCTTCTCGAAGCTGAGCCATTTCGATTTCTAGTTCTTGGAGACGAACTTGATATTCAGCAGCTTATTTTTCCTTCTCTACAGCTTCAGTTTTATAACGTTCAACAGAAAAAGTTATCTCGACAATGCGAGATTCCAACTCTGTGTAACGTCGTGAGAAAGCTACCACGGAAGCTTCAAATTCTGCTCTCCGCATTTCAGCTTCACGAGCCATCACCTCGTACTCAGTATCTACAAGCTTCTGGATGTTTCCTCTTGTTAGATCTTTGTAAGACTTGATTGATTCTTCAAGTTCATTCAAAATGTGATCTAAATAATTAACTCTATCCAGATCTCTAATTATACGGATAGCTCCAATGATGAAGGAGGAAGGACCCCTTACTGATTCAAAAGGTTGGTCTTTTTCTATGACCATTTGAATTAGAGGCTTTAGAGAAGTGAAGAAAGCGTTAGTATAAGCTTCAACTACAGCTCTATTCATTGCTGAGATCCCCGGGGTAGCCACTTCAATTGTAATTCTTACTTCTGAAGTACTGGAGGTTGTATACCAGGGGATCCGAGTACTGGCATCATAGAAGAGCTCCCCTCTCCGGTTTGGGTCCCCATATCCAGATGAGCCATAGTCAAGCTGAAGCTGAATGTGGTCGACGCAGCTTTCGCAAGTGTCCCCACAGGACCCACTGTAATCAAGATGCACAGTTATTACATATAAATTACAGGAATTAAGGCAAACAAAAGTCAAAATTTTACCTGATCCTGGTAATACATATGGGGTTTCACACGACATGTCCAAATCAGAGCGGAGTCTGGCCATGGTCGTTTCAGATACACCTGCCTGACTACTCCCAGCGTCAGAACTGCCTGATAAGAAACGGCTACTCCCGACCCCTGATTCTGCTTGTTCAGTTGGGGCAATCACTTCTGCATCCTTGACTGCAAAAGCTTGATTGATAGGAGTTTGAATCTCTGCAGCATCAGTGTTGAGATTTTCATTGATCCCAACATCTTCAGGGGCAATGGCCTGATTTTCATGATCTTCAGTCTTATCTTGGTTTTTAGGCTCATCAGTTTTTGGGCTTGAAAGCCCCTTTTCAACAACAAGATGCTCTTCACCTTCAACAATAGTAGGGCATTCCTCAATTGGCAATGCTTGATTCGACATGATTTTCGCTGAAGTCTGGTCTCCTTCAACAGCGCTTGTAGAATCATCTTCAAATGCATCGCCGTAATCACAGTCTGCAAGAGCCGCTATCATTTCTTGATCCTCTTGAGAGTGAGTAGGAGCTCGGGGAATAGCGACATCAGGATTGGATTCTGCGAAGGGAAACTCCTTCTTGGGGGTATAGACTTTGGGACTCTTAGAGTTGGAGATGACATCATAATTCTCGCAGCAGCTAACACAGTCACAAAAATCGTCATTTGTGTAACTATGGGCCCCGAAATTCCTTCTGTAACGATCGGAGCTGGAGTGCTAACCTCTGCAGATATATAAAAAGGGAAGGAATCAGTGTTAATATATTACTCAATCAAGATCACATTAAAGGAATATTAAAATTTATCTGGCAGAGGTGGTATATCTTGCGAAGGCAACATTCCTTGATGATCTTTTGGAGACACTAATAATCTCCTTTTGGCCTTGCGTACCAGAGGTATTTCAGGTTCTTCAACCTCATCAAGGTCAACTGGTACATTGGGCTCTCTAACAATCTCTCCTTGGGCAAGTGGATTGCTTCTTGGAACTGAAGAAGGAGTTGCCTCTTCTCCTCCAGAGGATGCTCCAGTATGCATCTGTTTCGTTTGGGACCGCGTGGTCCTGGTGGTGGGCTGCTCCGCAATGGCCAGTGTAATTTTCTTTCTCTTTCCTATAGCCATGGGAGAAGAAGGAAGATCATGAGGATGAGAAGGGGCTGATGTTTCTCCAGTCTTTCTTTTTCTTCCAAGACCTTTCGTTGGGGACTTCTCCTTCCGTATCTTCAAAGATACATCCAGTGGTTCGTTGACTTCATCACAAAAACTTGTGATAGAGGCTTCCAGAGGTTCGTCAGCGGGTTCGTGATTCTCTTCATCCCTGAAGGATCGTGCAGTGTGAACTCCAGCTCTTGAACGTCTACCACTGGCGAAGCTGTCAGCCAGATTGAAGTTTTCGGTAAAAGTGTTGGCTGAAGTATAAAAATTTGCGTATATGTATAACATACGTGGGCCTATATGAGAGGCATGAGGCATCGAGAATATGGCCTTAGTCCCTCTTGCATTGTAGTATCTCCAAGCTCTGGCCCCGTCTATTAGGTAACCCTTAGCCTGTAAACATGTGGTGGCATTACCTACATGTAACTGGTCATAACCAAACTATCGAGCAAACCGACTTGGTAAGTACGGTTCTAGAACGCACTCGCCTTCTAACCGGTAAACTAAATGTGAAGGCCGAATTGTCTTCAACCACGTGAACTCAGTCGAAGACAGACAGAGAGATGCTGCTTCTAGGTCCATAAGTTGTGGAGGGAGGTTCTCATATCCTGGAGGAGGAGGAACACGTTGAAATCTCCATCCGGACCCTCGATTTAAAGCTCTTCGGCATTCTGACAGTGCATTGATGTTCCATCGAGCATTGGAATACCGCCTGATGAAGTCACCACCGACTGCACCCATATTGGGGTCCATCAAATTAGGATAATGTAACAGTAACCACCCAAATAGATACGTGTATGGCATTTCGGTACTAGGAAAGACGTCTCGAGAACTTTTATCATGCACCATGGTGTCAACAAAAGAACGCAAGCCTGCATTCAAGCGACATGTCATCGCCGAAAGAAGATCCATCTTGTAGCCGAATACTAGACGTACTGCGGCAAATATCACACCTCGATAGAATCGGTCGACGGTACTGGCTCCAGGTATCACAAACCGCCGTAACCATAAAGTGAGAAAACCCGCCAGCTGGGCTTCTTGAGACATGGTTCTATAACCCTGTCTGAGATAAATTTCGATCTTAGTACCAGCAGTAAAGGGGTACCAATCTACGTCCAAAATATTATCATGGTGTTTAGTTTTCTTTATCAATTTTTCTACGTCACTGATGTCAAGCGGTTTGAAGAAACCAGGGTTGCAGGCTTGACTTTCAACAATCTTTTCTTCATGAGGATGGCCGAGAAACAAATATGGCAACCATTTGGTAATGTAGCAAGTCCCTTTGGAAGCATTTTTGTAATAAATGAAACAAATCAGATAGTGGCATAACAGTTCTTCAAACACAGCCACCATCTCAGGGTTCTCTGCAGAGAGAGTATCCAACTCCTCATTCGTTGGAACATATTCTTCATAGGGATTTTCACCCATTGGCAAATACGAAAGATATTTCATCTCATAAAGGGCGAAGCCGATTTCCCCATGAGGTGTCATGAAAGTACCAGTCCTCTCATTATATCTTTCAACCAGAGCCAGAAACATATGAGCATTTGGACGGAAGCCATGAGCAGTTGTCCAAATCGGATTATAGAGTTCTAGTTCAAGGAGTTTATCTTTAAAGTGATCCAAAACCCAAACCACTACACTATTCCAGCGCTTCATGTCAGGATTCACTAAGCCCGTTAAGTGCATAGTCTGATCGGGGTAACTTCCTTCAGCCTTCGCAAACATGTTTACGAAAATAGGTACTCGGACGGGAAGCAACATTGATGAATCTTCAGGAGGTATACAGCTTGGTCTCAAACCCCTCAGATGGGAGCTGTATCTCTCCGAAGTATTGTAGAATAAATCCTTGTTCTGTGGGCCCAATCTGTAGCATATCCTTCCGACCCTGGCCTGTTGAATCGGGGACAGATCCCATCCCATGCGGCGGGAATAACTAGAAAATCCGTATCGAGACAAAGACAAGTGTCTCGACATTTCTGGGAGGTACATGATCCTATCCCCACATTGATAAAATTTGTCTTCTCTCTTCGCTTTGGGATGAGTTGTCTTCTTGATCGCCTCTCCAAACAAGAAAGCTGGTTTCTTATGAATGACATTGTCTAGACTTTCTAAAGGTTCGCCGTTCATTAAGTATAATAAAGTGGAATTATCTTGAGATGCAAGCATAGCTCTTCGAGACTTAGGAAGATCATATTGAGGAAATTGAACGTGGGATAAGTCCTTCCGGTACTCCGACACGTTGAAGGCCGAAGCATAGATTTCAGCATTTGGGTCTTCTCTGAGATCAACTATATAAAGAAGAGTAAAGAGAAGTTAGTCTCAAAAAGTGCATGATTCAATGAAGCAGAACATACAACATCACAAGTTGCGCTACATCTGTGTTGCACAACATTGTATGTTGCGCTACACCTGTGTTGCACGATATTATGTGTTGCGCCACATCTATGTTGCGCCACATTGTGAGTTGCGTCTCATCTGTGTTGTACGACATTTCTACCAAACAACATCTATGTCACGCAACATCTCAGGTTACGCCAAACTGATTGCACAGAATCAGAAAGCACAAATCTGGAAAAGTTGCACAACACAGTTCATAAAAAACGAACACTGTGTGGACATCAACCAAACCCTAAAAAGGGAGGCGCAAGTCATGAAGTGCGCCTAACTCTAAAAAGAGGAGGCGCACGTTGTACAAATCAAAAAAAACCCTAAAAAGGGTTGATCGATATTCGGTTCATTGTCAAACAGTCACCTTCCATGGCTGGGTTAGCCGTTTCTCGTCGTGACGAAGGCGGAGCGTATTGAGGCGCGTGTGTGGATGGGGCACGAGATGAAGGCTCGACGATGCCTTTTCTTTTGTCGGCGGTGGATCTCTTGGGCGCCATTGATGCTCGTTGAAGATCTCGGAAAGAAGAAGAAGAGAAAGGGATTTTTGAGAAATATCAACTTTGGTAAAGAATGAAAAGTTCAAAGAGAATGGCTATTTATAGCCTAAAAATCGAAATTGATCCCACAATTTGCGCTTAAAAAGTGGAGTCGGTTGAGCATTGAATGGCGCAATCCAAACAAAACTATCATAATTCAAAGTATTCCAAAACTCTGAAGTATTTTCAAGTTTCAAAAACTTTGAAGGGGGTCTATTAGAGCCAAAAAATTAAGAGGCGCCACTCATTAAAGTCTTCAATCATCTGATGGCGCCAAAACAATCAAGTTGCGCCGGATCATCAAGTTGTGCAGCTTCAAATTGCGCCATCGCCAGGTTGCGCTGGAGTCAGGGTGCGCGGAGCGACATGTGGCACACTTCCTCGAGAAGCTGTAACGACGTCATCATTACCTGACAACTGACAGCACGAAGATTAAGGAAAATTCCTTCGAATCGTGCACAACGCGACGCTCGAGAAGACTTTGTCAGCATGTAATTTATGCTGACAGCTGGTTGGCGTAAGTCACTGAATGGCGCAAGGATTAATCAGTACAGCACAGAAGACCTAGTCAAAAGACGCTAATCGTTAAGTTGCGCCTATGCGCAGCCTGACAAAGTGGCGCAACTTGATCAACTCTTGGTTTAAAACAGGGTGACGTAGCGCACAAGTCATCAACTTCGCAGAGCGAGCCCACTACACTGCCCATGACCACGCGCATCTCAATCAAACGATGCCACGCGTCTACAAGAGTTGGTGTAAACTGCTCATGCAGGTTGTTGCATTGCTTCCTCGTGCAACCTGATGAAGCATGCGCAAAGTGTTCAAATGGTGTTCAAGACAGAGTGACGTGGCACGCAAGCCACTAACTTCGTAGAACATGTCCACTACATTGTCCACGATCACGCGCATCTCAATCAAATAATGTCACGCATCCATATCAGTTAATACAATCGTTTGTGCAAGTGAACAGGGAGCGCGCAATCTGAAGCGCGCGCAATCCAGAATAACTACTAAACAGTTATTTCAAGAACTCTATAAATAAAGTTTCCAATCATTCTCAAAAGATTAAAAGTGATCATAATCTCCTGCTAAAGTGCTGCTGTATTCTCCAGAGGCTCGTGTCTTCGATATCACATCGTCCAAGGGATAAAGTGATCGTCTTCTGATTAGATTCCTATAGTTGTACTTCCCCAGAAATCAATTATACTCCTGTACTTTTTCTTAGTTTGTAATAAAACTTTTTTGTTCTTTGCAAACAGTGTACTTACACCTCATTATTAATATGAATTTATACTTTCATTCCACTTTAAAAAAATTTAGACTTGTATTCCAATTTTTGTCACGAAAAAAAAATTCATAATAAAACAAAAAATTTGTGACAAAATAAATATTCTTCGTGACAAAAGTGAGATGTAAGTCTAATAAAATTGAGAGGTGGAATGTAAGTACAAATTCAATATTAATAAGTGGTATAAAAGTAAAAAAATCTCTAATTAAAAATTAAAAGAGAATTTTTTACTTTCATTTCACTCATTAATATGAATTTGTACTTATATCCCAATTTTTAATTTTATTATATTTATATTTCACTTTTTGCCAAAAAAAAAATGTCACGACAAATATTGGCTTTGTCAAAAAAAAATATTGACAAAAAGTGCAACGTAAGTCTAATAAAATTAAAAAGTGAGATATAAGTACAAATTCATATTAATAGGTGGGATGAGAGTAAAAAATTCCCAAATTAAAAACAAAAAATAAATTATAACTAATTGTTTAGCTACCTAATATTATCAAATTATAATGAAACATCTCTAACTCATGTGGTTAAGTTAGGAGATATTGTTCATGATTGTGTGGGTTCATTCCCCACATGAAAATCTTATTTACAACAAATTTAAATATTTTTCAACAAATTCTTTTACGTACGTGCAATACTCATGTGTTACTAGTACATAAAGAATTTTTTTTGTCTTTACAAGTGTTGATACATAACTTTTAGCAAATAAAATGCCGAAACAAAGTGAATATATAAATAATAAGGTCAATTTTCGATACTTCGACAACTTATAACTACAAAAATCTAAGCCCTTCTAGGATGATCAATTGAGTTGCAAGGAAAACAAATTGTGATTGAGAAAAATACAAATAATCAACTCTCTTTTTTTTCAAGTTGTATCTAATTTGTAGACGGAGTTATCAGACTATTGAAAATATATTTGGATTAATTTAAATTTTTGTTCAACCTATAAAATTTATATGCTCCTCCGTCTGCTTGTGATGGTTGATCATTGTAGATGAATTACTTAATCATATTCTCTTTGTAAATGATTTGTTATGGTTTATTTATTACATGTTACGACAACAATTAACAAATTATATATCAATATCACAAGTAAAACACAAATATCATAAGTTAAACACTAATCTTACATATTAAGTTTAATGGTCACACATCACAATACTATTGTCACAAGTTCATTATCAAAGTCATCTACACAAGTTAAATATCAAGGTTGTAAGTTATATACAACGGCGCAAGTTAAATAAATATTAAAAGTTACATGTACATGTACATGTCACACAAGTCCATTACACGTAAGAATCAAATATTGTAACAAAAGTTAAGAATTATAGATTACTATAATAGATTATGCATTTTACTTTTTTAACATGTAATACTCATAGAAATTTATATTTATGTATTTCAAATTATAGAGTATATTAAATTTTTTAAGTATTCATAAATTTATTATCTATTTTTCTGTATTTTTTAGAATCGTTAGAACTTGTTCGGTTATCATGGGTGTAACACATATAAGGTTAATAATTATAAAAATATAAATTTTTTACATTTTGAAGGAACCCTAGAGGGGGGGTGAATAGGGTCAAGCTAACTAATCAAGCACTTAGCACAAGCTAATAGACAATTTAGAAAAATAAGAGTGCAAGAGAAGAAGCAAAATAATACCGACACCTGATGTATCATAGTATCCTCCCAAGGGGCACTCCAGTCCCGGAACTCTCTCCGACTTTAATCCACTATTATCGCAAATAGTACAACGTGAGTTTTCATACGAAGGCTCACCAACTTCTTATACTAGAGCTTTAGTCCGAAGGCCTCTCCGACTTCAACCGAGAGTTTGGATCCGAAGACTCTCCAACTTCAACCGAGAATTTGGATCCAAAGACTCTCCAACTTCAATCGAGAGTTTGGATCCGAAGACTCTCTAACTTCAACCTTTCTGTCACGCCCCGCTTCCGGAATACGGACGAACGAGAACGTGAACAGCCAGCTACGTATATTGGGACGGCAACCATCCCGCTATACGATCACGGCTGTCTAGCATGTGAGGGTATTCTACAAACCAACAGTCTCTTACGGTCCAAATGGCCTATTGTCTCAATCTCAACAAGTAAAATAAGTTACAAGATAACAGATCACCAAATATACAATTGTAAGGCGTCCCAAACATTACATATAAGATGATCATGAAAACTAGTCGTAACAAAATGTAAAGACTAGCTCAGAGTTAAGTCATACATGATCAACCCCCGGGGCATGTCAATCACATTACAGCCCGCAGGCAGATAATAAATACAAGTTACAATCGAGCTAACACGTGCTCGTCGGCTAAACGCCTCAAAATAATATGAATTTACAATAAAGTGGGCGAACAAAAGAAACCCACTCGAAGCCTTGGTCACGCCTGGCGGTCACCATCTGGCTGGAAGACAGGTAGATCCCTTGCTGCTGCTCCGGTATCTGGCCATACAAAACCAGCTGGATCAGACCCCAGAAAGAGCAAGTGCCACAAAGGAGGCTCCACTTAAGGACTAAAACCATCAAATCATTAGCAAACAAAAGCAGCGAAATAAGTAAAAGCATATCGAGATTTGTGCGGTACCAATGCACGTATCCCGATCACAGAAAAAGGAAACAAGTAACTTGATTAGAAAATAATAATAATACCGGAGAACATGGCAGATAAGATGCATGAAAAATAAGAAATAAATGCTATCCGGGCAATAAACAAGGAAGGACAAATGTACCTTACCAGGAAACCTGAACAGTACATAGTCACTAACCAGTCTATTGCTTGAAGATAACAATCATATACAGGAAGCTATAACATAGATAAGTGCCATCTACACAATAAACACGGTAAGGACAAATGTACCGTACCAGGAAACCTGAACAGTACATAGTCACTAACCAGTCTATTGCTTAGAGGACAGTCATACAAGAGAGTTACACTACAGTGACAGAGAAAAAATCTTGCAATCACATCCAGTGCAAGTCAAGCATTCAAGTTCTAGAGACTGGAACAATCAAGAGCTGGACCCATCAGGGCTGGTCCTAGACCAGACCAGACAAGGCTGGACACCATCCAATAATACACGGCCAATCATAGCCTACGGCTTGCTACATTAACTAACTAGGGTTATCCCAAGCCTAATTACTAACAATGCAGTGAGATGTATCTCCGCCAGAAGCCCTGCAGCTATCCAGGTTACCCAGGCGATTATTAGTATAGTGACAATTAGAGAGAGAGGGACTACATTCTTGTTATCATTACAAGTAGCTTGAGGATGCACCACTTGGCAGTGAGCTGGAAATGCGCCCTACTCGTCGGCAGGCTACAAGTCCAAACGATTGTTGCCGGGGTAACGGGATCGCCTGTAGCTGAGGAACATCTCGTCATGACTAGTGAATTAAGCTAGTTGTTAATCTTAGTTCATTTCCAATATGAATTCCTGACCCTGGGAAATCAAGAATTCCTGTCCTAGACATGATGCAAGACAAGACTGGTGAATTGACCAAACACAAGAAGGTACACCCACGGTGTCAAGACAAGCTATACTAGTCAAGTGAGCCTGCCTCAGCAGCTCAAGTTGTCAAATTATCATGCCAAGTCATGTCATGTTACAAGCTGGAAGTGCGCCGCCACGAGCCACTATCAAGTTATCTAGTTATTAAGGTTACAAGTTACAAGTTATTAGCCAGGATTTATTTATCGTGTCAGGGCCATAAGGCATATCACAATGCAACTATTCTACAAGCAAAAGAAACATAATCCTAAGTGCACCCAAACGGCCACCGATGTAAAAAGACATGAAAAGTACAATAAGGCTGAAAACATGACTTTATAAAATAAGACCGTAAGAAAACACTTTTCTGATGTAACAAGAGATAACAAAACCAGGGACAACGCCATACTAGCATTAAATCAAATCGTGCCCACATCGTGTTCGGGTCGAGCTCGGGTCAAAAGGCGTAAGGATATAAACCAGGGGTAAAGTGTTCCCAGATTAGTGTCAAGATTCAAGAAAGTAGTACACAAATACAGGAAATCGTGTCAAGACGTGTCGAGTCTAGTCAAGTCGTGTTGTGAGCACCAAAATCTCAGGAAGCTCCAAATTATGAAAAGAAAACCAAAGCCCAGAGAAAGCAATACAGGCACTAGGGGTGCAGGGGTACAGGGGCACTAGGGCAGGCCAGGCATACTGGAGTGCGCCTAGAGGCAGCACACTAGAGTGTGCCAGGGAGGCAGCACACTAGAGTGCGCTTACTAGCTGCACACTAAAGTGCGCCCAGTCTGGACAGGTCAATCCGCGCCTAGAGCCAATGGGGCAAACCGCGCCTAGATCCATTGGATCAAATGGCGCCTAGGACCAGTGAGCCAAACCGCGCCTAAAACCCGTAGGTCAAAGAGCGCCTAAGTCAAGTCAAGTCAGATGGCGCCTAGGCCCAAGGGTTAAACCGCGCCTAATTTCATGAAGTCAACCGCGCCTGATCTGGTAGATCAGATCGCGCCTAATCCATGAAATCGAATGGCGCCTAGGTCAAGGGAACAGTGAACTGCGCCTAAAATGATAAATATAGGCGCAGTCGGGCAAGCCAAGGGAAAGTAGGCGCTATCTGCCTAACAGGAGGAAATGGGCGCTATCTGCCAATCTGGGAAAGTAGGCACAGTCTGCCAACCGCGCCTAAAATGACGCCAAGGAGGCGCCATCGAGGGGCGGAGGCGAACAGCACCCAAGGAGGCGCGATCGAGACGAACCGCGCCTAAGGAGGCGCGTTCGAGCGAGCCACGCCTAAAGAGGCGTGCTCGAAAAGGAGGCGCAGTTGAACGAACAGCGCCTAAAGAGGCGTGTTCGAGGAAGTAGGCGCCATCGGCCAGAACAGCAAGTCATCTTCTCCAAAAATCCGAAAAGAGAACCCATGGAACTCAAAACTTTGGAACATCATAAATCCATCAATACAAACCCAAATCCGGATTTTCAAGGCTCTAACTTGTGTAAAATTGAAAGCTCTACAACATGGAAACATTAAATCCAACAAAAGAACAAGTTTGGGAGATCAAATCTCCAAAAATCCGAAAACACTCCAAACCAAGATCTACAAGATTCCAAGCTCCAAATCAAGAAAACCTAAGATCTAATGTTGCTCATAGGGTGCTAAACTAGCTAATGGGCACATAAAATCCGGCCCTCAAGTGTGAGCAAGGTGCACTTGCCTAATGGGGGTGATTCTCTCTTGGGGAAGAAGAAGAAGGAAGGGAGAGGGGGTGGCCGGCTGTGAAGTGGGAAAATGAGAGGGGAGAGAGAGAGGGGATTAAATGATGGTGGGGTGTGATGGAGGTGAGGGAGAGTATAGGTTAAAGGGTTCCAATGCAATCTCAAACCAAATAAAACCGAACCAAGTCTCCAAATCAAACCAAGTTAAACCAAGCCAAGCTCCTCCACATAAATTCGAGCCAAAATACGAAAGCCGAGAATACTGCAAGTTGAGCAAAATACAATGCAGGCCAAGATCCAATCAAAATCCAGAAGTCATTAACCAGATTAACCCATAATGATAAATGACAATTAAACTACCACAAGATTACGAAATAAACTACAATTAACTAGATAAGAAAAATAAAATACGAGTCAGAAATACGAATACGCAATAAAATACGTATCACGAATTTCGAGATATTACACTTTCACAATAGGTTTAGATCTCCTTATACAACAAGATGAAGATCTCACTTTTTAAATCAATAACTCTAACATAATTTGGGGACGGCAAACTAAAGCTTTGTAGAGTTGTTTGTTGATAAGCTTTAGTGGTTTAGAAATTTTTAAGCTCAAACCATCAACCTTGAATGAAGGGGTTCAAGGCTATTTATAACCAAAGCAAATGAAGGTTCAATAATGCAACTTTTAGTAGGCTGATAATCCGTCGAATTTCTGCAGAAGTCCCTCGGATTATCTGCCTGCACAGTCCAACGGCTATAAATAGAGCCTTTGTGTCACGACCCGATCCCAACTAATTGGGTCGAACCGGATCATGCACAGCCTGCACCGTTGTTGAGACGGCGGCAGTAAGATGTTCAGTAGCAGGTAACCATACAACAACACTATATTTGTCACAACTCAACTTCGAAAATAAACTTTATTAAAATTTGAAATTTAAATACAAAGGAAGATTGTTCTGAAATGAAATACAGAATTTAAAATAACAAAATGCAGAAAAAGGAAATCTATCTATCGGCCGGATCATCGGTCTCAGTCCCAACGTCCTCCTGTGGGGACTCTGGCAGCACAACTGGGTACAACACAGGGTCGTAGTAGCTGTTGTAAAACCGATCTGTATCCTCAATATCCCCTAAAAATGTATCTCCAGTCAGGAGGGAGCAAAGTACAATTCATGCTAACTTTAAACAGTTAAATTAAATAATAGAATCATGCAGTTCTAAACAGTTTTAAACATGAACAATTTGTTACAGTAAAATAGTGATTTGAACAGGTAATAAAATATAACCGGCTTAGGTTTGTTACAGGAATGGATAAGGGATTTTGTTACAGTATGGTCATAATCATTGCGCTATTCCCCAGTCCCCAGTAGTTACAGTACTCTCAGAGAGAGTTTCGTATTTGCATCGTGGTTTAGACTTGCAGTAAAGCGATTAAATAAATAACTGTAAACTAACATAAACTATACTTGCCTCAAAGGAAATGACTGGAGAGGGATGAGTTGGTACCGAGGAGGAACGTCAGGTGTATCTTCGAGTTCCTACAGATGAGAACTCGACTTAGATCCGCTGTAACCAAGCTAGGTGTGCTAGTTGCAATCTCTAGTAACAAGTCCTAGTCAGGTTTTAAGTTGTTATTAAGCTACAGCTAACGTTTACGTCGCAAGCTACGTGCGTTGATTAAACCAGTTAATTTGGTTATTTGGAAATAATAACAAGAACAAATTATCTTTGGAAAACTTGGTATTTTTTTTATAAATATAAATATAAAGCTAATTTTTCTTATTTAGTGAGAAATGCGTGACTTTAATGACTTTTATTTAATAATGAACTTGTCAATTTTAAGTGAGAAAAATCTTAATTAATTTTATACAAAAATTCAATTTATTCGTTTAATAGGAAAAACTCGCAAAACCAAAAATAACTAAAAATCTAAGGTATCCATCACAGTTACAGACCACAGCCAGCTGGGCTTATGCCCATTACAATTTATTTACATAAATTAAAATAAGACAAAACCGCCGTTAGTCTTAAACTGAAATATTAAATAAAATATAAACAGAAATTAATAATAAAAATAGAGGTAAAAATAGAGTCTAAGATATGGTCCAATCCTCATCTTGGCTAATTGTCTCAACGTCCGGGCGGGGCCGGTTTCGTTTGCACTTAGCCGGGTCCATTGACCGGTACGGTCGTCACCCCAAAATCAAATATCGAATAAAATTCCGAAAATCATTTTAAATTCATTTTAAAATAATCCAGGATTTACGAAAAAATCCGGCAGCATCTCCTCTGTTTTTGGTCAACCCAAAAACTGGGAAATGGTGCCGATAATTTCCTGCAAATCCCAAACAAGGGAAAACCCGAATTTATATATATATAAAACCCACAACCAATCCACAGAATAATCGGGACGACCCGAAATAATTTCGAAAGTCCGATTCCAATCCACAAATCACAGAACGCTGCCGGAAAAATCCGGAAAGCTAAAACATACCAAAAATCAATTCCCGAAATATTCCGGGAATCCAAAATAATTCACAGGACCTTTCCGAAAGTCCCGGAAAATTATGACGTTGCTAAAACCGAATTCCCAAAGGGAATCGGGGACCATTTCTCATCATCGACTGAAATAAAATGAGCGGGACAGGGGTTATACCTCGGATTGCTCGGCTAGAGCTCTCAGATGAATAATAGAAAGAAAATGAGATCCAGAACAGCGAACGTATTTCCAGGTCAGCGCTGATTCGAAGCGTCGACGAGGGACGCTGAAAAACGCAGAAGCTAGGGCACGGCGAGGGAACGCTGGAACAGCGGGGATACTCGGCCAGAGGGGCGCCGAAGCTCTGGCGGTTGGCCGAGGAGCTCGGCGGGGTCGCGAAGGGGCGCGCGAGGGGATCACCGAGGGAAGCTCGACGGGGGCTGGCGCTCGCGGGGGTAGACGGGCGACGACAGGGGCTGTCGGCGGGGGCGCCGGCGGGACAGCGGGAGCGGGGCTCGGCCGCGAGGGTGGCCGCGGCTTGGGCGCGCTGAAGGAGGCAGGGGCGCGCGAGGGGAGCTCGGCGCGGGGCACGCTGGTCGGCGGTCGGCCGAAAAGGGGGTGCGGCCGTTGGGGAAACTCCGAAGGGGGTCGCGGCATGGAGCTCAGGGAGAGGGGCTGGCTCGGGCGTGGAGAGGGTTTGGGGGTGTGGGAATTGGTGAAGAGAACAGAGAGTTAGAGAATGAGAGATGGAGTTGGGGTGTTCTCTGTGAAAGCTTGGCTTCTGTTGTGTGAAGTTGAGAAGATGAGGAGGGAGTGGGTGAGTAAATAGAGGGGGATGGGGTGCTCGTGTGGTACTGAGAAGAGTGGGGAGAGAGAATAGGGAGGCTTTGAATGAGTTGGGTTGAAAAAGTGTGTGCTGGTCCTATGGGACCAGCTAAAGAATATTTATATATTTTTTTAAATATTATTAGAACCAATCAGAATTTAGAAAAGAAAGGAAAAGAGATTGGGTTCAGGCTCAGGCCTGGGTCTGGGTCTGAAACAAAAATCTATGTTATTATTTTTTCGAAATCCTTTGCACTCAATAATATATAATAATAATAATAATAATAATAATAATAATGATAGATTTACTAAAATTAATACTAAAACACTATTATTAATTAATTACAAAAATATGGGTTTCACAATCTTCCCTTCTTAGAAAATTTTATCCTCAAAATTTAAAAGTAAGGTTAGGGATTACCTCAAGTCTCAAACAAGTAGGGTACTGCTCCCGCATCTGGTCTTCTCGTTCCCAGGTCGACTCGCCTGGCGAGTTGTGTCGCCACATCACTCTGACTATTGGCGTCATGGTGTTCCTGGTCCTCTTCTCGCCTCAGTCCAATATTGCCACTGGTTTCCCCGGCACTGTGAGGCTGGGTCCAATCTTCAGCTTTGAATGGTCCAAGATATGGCTCGGGTCCGGGATGTAGCACCTCAGCTGCGAGACGTGGAAGACGTTGTGGACGCCTTCGAGACTTGGGGGTAGAGCCACCCGATAAGCCACTTCTCCAATCCTGCTAAGTACTTCAAATGGACCAATGTACCTGGGGCTCAACTTTTCTGCTCTGCCGAAATAAATTGTTCCTCTGGTAGGCGAGATCTTCACAAATACACTGTCGCCTTCTTCAAACTCCGAAGGCCGTCTGCTGCCATCGGCCCAATGCTTCTGCCTGTCCTAGCAATCCTGAGCTTGTCTCTGATCATTCTCACCTTCTCTGCTGCTTCGGTCACCATCTCAGGTCCAAGCAACACTCGTTCTCCGATGTCGTCCCAGGCAAGTGGAGTGCGGCAACGACGTCCATAGAGTGCCTCGAACGGTGTTATTCCAATGCTAGCTTGGTAGCTATTGTTGTAAGAAAACTCTATCAAGTGCAAATGGTCTTCCCAAGACCCTCCAAATTCCAGAATGCAGGATCTCAGCATATCTTCTAGCGTTGGATGGTTCTCTCCGATTGTCCGTCAGTCTGAGGGTGGTAGGCGGTGCTGAACTTCAATTGGGTTCCCAAGCTGTCATGCAAACTCTTCCAAAAGTGAGATGTAAATCTAGTATCTCTGTTAGATACGATACTTACCGGAACTCCATGAATCCGGTAGATGTACCGCATGTACAGTGCTGCCAACTTCTCGGTGGATAAACCAACCTTGAAGGGGATAAAGTGAGCTGACTTCGTCAGTCGGTCCACTATAACCCAGATGGCATCCTTCCCTCCTTGGGATCGAGGCAGTCCCGATACAAAATCCATCGTTATGTGCTCCCATTTCCACTCCGGAATGTCAAGCGGCTGCAATAATCCTGCTGGTCTCTGTCTGCTAGCTTTAACTTGCTGACAAATCAAATATCTTGCCACATACCTAGATACGTCCTTCTTCATTCCGTACCACCATACTATAGTTCGTATATTCCGGTACATTTTGTTGGCTCCTGGGTGTATGGAATACTGCGACTGGTGCACTTCTTGCATCAGCTCGTTCCTCAGTTCGCCAGTTGGTACGCAAAGCCTCGTACCATTCTTCAATGCTCCATCACTGGCGATTGAGAATCCTTCAAGTGTTCCTGCCAGCACTTGGTCTCTAAGTTTGCAAAGCGTCTCGTCTTAGAATTGTGTCTCCTTGATCCTGTCCATGAGACTCGAACGCACTTGCAACTGCATCAATGATGATTCCTCTCCTGGTACGATGGCTTCTCTTCTAAGTTTCTTCATCTTCTTCTCGGGCAGTACAATTTTCAATCTAAGCTTCTCCATGTCCTCCAGCAAATGGCGCTCCTTGGTCAAGAACATCGCCATCGGGTATCGACTAAGTGCATCTGCAACAATATTAGCCTTACCCGGATGGTACTGCAGGTTGATATCAAAGTCCTTCATTAGCTCCAGCCATCGTCTTTGTTTCATGTTCTGCTCCTTCTGAGTGAAAACATATTTCAGACTTTTGTGGTCCGTAAATATTTCCACTCTCTCTCCATACAGGTAGTGCTTCCATAGCTTCAAAGCAAATATCACCGCTGCAAGCTCCAAGTCATGTGTGGGGTAGTTCTTCTCATGAGTCCGCAATTGTTTAGATGCATAGGCAATCACTTTCCCGTGTTATTGAAGAACGCAGCCCAGTCCTTTTCCGGAAGCATCACTATAGATTGAGAAACCAATGGTACCTGCGGGTAGCGCAAGTATCGGTGCCGTTGTAAGCCTCTTCTTCAGTTCCTCAAAAGCTGACTGGCACGCTTCAGACCATATGAACTCCTCGTTCTTCCTGGTAAGCTTCGTCATTGGCTCCGCAATCTTGGAGAAATCTTTCACGAATTTCCGGTAGTAGCCAGCTAGTCCCAAAAAGCTCCTGATCTCTGCAACCGAGCTTGGTGCAGTCCACTTCTCAATAGCAGCTATCTTCTTTGGATCCACCGAAATTCTTTTTCCTGTGACAACATGGCCGAAAAATTCCACTTTGTCTAAAAAGAATTCGCATTTGGATAGCTTACCATAGAGCTTATCCTTCCTCAAGGTACTCAGCACTTTTCTCAAGTGCTCTTCATGCTCTTCCTCCGTCTTCGAGTAGATCAGTATGTCATCGATAAAGACAACAACAAACTGATCCAGATATTCATGAAAAACCTTGTTCATGAGGTTCATGAATACTGCAGAAGCATTTGTCAGTCCAAACAGCATGACCAAGAATTCAAATTGTCCATACTTGGTGTTGAACGCCGTCTTGGGAATATCCTCCTTCCTGACCTTAATTTGATGGTAGCCTGATCTGAGATCTATCTTTGAAAATACCTTGGCTCCGCTCAGTTGATCAAACAGGTCGTCGATCCGGGGTAGGGGGTACTTGTTCTTGATGGTGATGTTGTTCAGCGCCCGGTAGTCAATGCACATCCACACGATTCCATCCTTCTTGGGCACGAACAATACTGGTGCTCCCCAGGGTGAAGCTCCGTCTCTGATAAATCCTTGCGATTTTAGCTCGTCGATCTGATCCTTCATCTCCTTGGCCTCCTTGGGGTTGACTCTTGGGGTTGACTCTGTAGCATCCCCGAGAAATAGGGAAAGAGCCGGGTACTAGATCGATGTTGAATTCCACATCTCGATCTGGCGGCAATCCTGGAAGACTATCTGGAAAGACGTCCATAAATTCCGCAATGATAGGGTGAGGAGGCCCGGGTTCTTCGGTTATAGAGGAGTAGGAAATACTCTTCATATCTTCCGGAGCCCGAGAGATTACAAACTCCGGTTCTCCTGGTGGGCTGAAGATTACACATCCTCGGTGACATTCTATCAGCGCATGCTGTTCACTTAACCAGTCCATCCCTAGGACTACATCATAGTTGGACAGGGGCATCATTAGTAAAGGTGTTGAGAACTGATGGCCAGAGATGGTTATGGGACAATTACAAGCCTCAGTGATGGGTATAGGTCCACCACCGGTCATAACCCTACTAATCATCTTGCTAAGTCCGGAATCTATGTGATGTGCAGATATAAACTTTGATGATATGAAACTATGTGATGCACCCGAATCAAATAATGCTAGAGCAGGATGTGAAAACACATAAATGGAACCTGTGATGATATCTGCGGTGGGTTCCTGCTCTGGCTCCTGCTTATCAGCTGCTAGGGCAAAAGCTCGCCCGGTCTTCTGCTGGTGCTGTCCAAACTGTTGTTGCTGAGTATGTAGGGGATCTCTTTGCTGGTTGGTTCCGGTCCGGTGGGCTGACATGGGACAGTCCTTCACTTAGTGGGTGGCAGACCCACAGACTAGGCAGTGTCCTAGCCTCTTCCTGCAGATGTTCGACTGATGCCCTGGTCTCTTGCAATAGTCGCAGACAGGGATCTGCTTCTGGTGTGCTCTGTCATTGGTCCTCGCCTGATAATGATGCTGCTGGTGGTGCGAGGGCCTGCTGCTGTTGTTGTTGTTGGGCCTCTTCTGACTACCCTGGAAGTTGCTAGTTCCAGGGTACTCCCTCTTGGATCGAGAAGGCTGGCTCTTCTCCACGTCTTGAGCTCGGATCAGAATCCTCTCATACGTCTTTGCGCCACCTGCGATCACAGGGGTACGAATCTCTTCTCGTAAGCCATACCTGAATCGCTCAGCACGATCCTTGGGATCAGCTACCAGGTTCTGGGCAAAGCGGCTTAGTCGGCCGAACTCTGCCGCATATTCGCTGACCGTCATGTTTTTCTGCTTCAAGTTCAGGAATTGCCTCTCCATTTCCCGCATCTTCGATGTTGGGAAGAACTTCCTGCGGAACAGCTTCTTGAAGGTGTCCCAATCGAGCTGCTTGTCCTGGAGTCGGGGTTCATTCCGATACCAGGTGCTCGCCACATCCTGTAGTTGGAGTCCTACAGCTTCAGCCTTGAGGTCCTCCGGGAGTCGAGCGACGCTCAAGAGATGCTCCATATGGTCTAGCCATTCATCGGCGTAGATGATCCCCTCGGTTCTTTTGAAAGGTCGAGGGTCTTGCTTCTTAAAGCTTTCTATGTCTCCCACCTTCATGCAATAATACGCCTCTAATCAAAAGAATGGCCTTAAAGAAAAATAACTTAACTCCTGAATCATGCTTACCTTGGCAGGTCGTGGCTTTGATGAAGTAGTTCTTCCTCTCTCGAGGGCAGCCATGGCCATGTTGTAGGTATTCTCCATGCCTTCTCTCATAATCGCGGTCTACTCGCGATGGGCTTCAGCTTGGACAGCAGTCTGCTCTCTGTAGGCTTCTGCTTGAGCTCTCTGTGCTTCAAGCACTCCTCGTAGCATTCCCACTAGGTCAGTGGGATCCACGGGTACTGGTGGAGCAGCTGGTGCGGCCACTACCGCAGGGGTCTGCGACTCAGCCCGAGAATGTGCCAGTTCTGCCGTTTGCACTGTGGAAGCATAAATGGGCCGGGGAGCTGGTGCAGCATGAGGACGGTCTGTCAGCTGCAAGGGAGGTGGGTCCCGACGTGCTTGAGAAGGGGTGTGATCGGTTGATGACACCTCATCGTCAGCAGGGCCGGATCGGGTAGTCTTTCCTTTGGCCATGATCTGGAAGGTTTAGGGTACATACATAAGCAAGGTATCCTACCAGTCTATAATCAAACAAAAATATTTATTTATATAATTCGGTCCTATGTCGTGACAAATCAATGTTCTAGTGTTCTAATTGTTTCTAGGTAAGTTTTCCTAAGTTGTTGTAGGACCTGCATGGGCCACCACTGAAAATATGTCACGACCCGATCCCAACTAATTGGGTCGAACTGGATCATGCCCAGCCTGCACCGTTGTTGAGACGGCGGCAGTAAGCTGTTCAGTAGCAGGTAACCATACAACAACACTATATTTGTCACAACTCAACTTCGGAAATAAACTTTATTAAACTTTGAAATTTAAATACAAAAGGAGATTGTTCTGAAATGAAATACATAATTTGAAATAACAAAATGCAGAAAAAGGAAATCTATCTATCGGCCGGATCATCGGCCTCAGTCCCAACGTCCTCCTGTGGGGACTCTGGCAGCACAACTGGGTACAACACAGGGTCGTAGTAGCTGTTGTAAAACCGATCTGTATCCTCAATATCCCCTAAAAATGTATCTCCAGTCAGGAGGGAGCAAAGTACAATTCATGCTAACTTTAAACTGTCACGCCCCAGAACCAGAATACTGGAGAGCGGGGGAATGACTCTGCCAGCTACGTATTACGGGTAGATGAATACCGTATAATACGATTAATGCTGTCTAACCAGACAAGGGGGTGCATGCTACATGAAAGTCTTACTATGATCACTTCACATCTATTGTCTCAATCATTCAAAACAAGAAACAGAAATAGAGAACATGTAAGATAAAGCAGTAAGGCATCCCAAACGCTTAGTCAAAATGTTCTTGAGATCTGGCTTTACAAAACATAGCCAGATGGTATAGTAACATGTACACAATTGTTATCAGCTGCAGTCTGACTTAGTTACAATTATGCAAAAGTAAGTACAAGACAATCCGACTAACATGTCGGTGCCAAACGGCTAAGTATAAAGTAAATAACAAAACGAGCAGTGAAGTAAGGAACCCACTCGAGTCCTACTGCGATCATTCCCCTAGTATTGACCATCTTGGAGGTAGAAGTAAGCTGGATCCTCGGGGACTGGCTCTAAATCTGGCCATGCAAAACCAGAGAGGTTAGACCTCTAATAGCAAGTACCACAAGAAAGCACGATATGAAGGACTAAACCAGTAAGTAAGAGAATATAATAATAGATCTCTGCTTTCCACTAGGATTCACCTAACATCACGACACTTCGAACCAACCTCCCAACCAAACAAGGACAGAAGTTAGCCCGTCATGTCCTGATATTCTGATCATCTCAGTTAGGCAATAGGGTAGGTACAGTACACAAACAAATCATCTTGAACGGCCAGGCAACTACTACGGCTTGCTATTGTGAGTCCCAAGTTATCCTGGAATTATGCAAATAGGGATTCCTCAGTTCTTACTATATGCAAGCAAGGCTAGTCTATCCAATCAATCAATTGCGCCAATCATGTAATTAGACGAGTCCCAGCGGGACGCCCGCCGTTAATATAGCATGTACAATAATATAAGCAGATACTGTTTCCTGCCCGTGTGACAGATTTACAGTATCTGTGGGAACCAGCCGGCCTGTCGGGCACTTAATAGTCCCAAGAGGGCTGCCATGTAAGAACTCGAAAATCCATTCTCTCCATGCCATCATTATTTTATTTAACTTAATAGTCTCTACGTTGAGTGAAGTTCCATGCCGTGGATCATGGTCATTCAAATGAGCACTTTCGTACAGGGTACGATATGCACAACTCTACAACGATACCCGTGCGACTAGGTTGTAGGTTTTACATAGCGTGATGCAACAATCAAATCTGACCACGGAGTAATCATGCCTTGACCATAAAGTACACATGCTGTTTTTGTAAGATAGATAAATAACTAAATAAATGAATAATTTGAAGCCTGCATATGCCTGTATGCCAATATTCGGGATTGGCTAATCGAGTACAATAGTTCATTACATGAACGTGTCTCATTCATTTCGTTCAATAAGACGACTAGCCAGTCTCTTAGTTCCAACTAGGAACGCATGATCAATTTTAGTCAAGATAACCATTATCATCAATGGTGACAAGGCATGAAAGTCAAATAGTATTCAGTGGAGTCGAGTCTACGACTCTCAGGATTTAATTCCAGTCAATCGGGGTATCTATGACTCAATTCACGACACATGGTACATCTCACGTGACAATCTATATTTAACAGAAATATTAGCATATCATGATTATATCAAGTTAATGTAAAAAGGCGTAAGGATATAAAATGGACGTTAAATATCTAATAAGATATCAATATACAGGGCTATAGAAGATCCAGGGTAAGCAGGCTATGCTCATGCCAGGCTACGCTCAAGTCAAGCTACGCTCAAGTCAACGTACGCTCAGGTCAAGCTACGCTCAAGTCAAGCCACGCTCAAGTCAGCGTACGCTCAGGTCAAGCTAGCGTATGGACTCCATACGACTCCTTACCATCCAAGCCAGCGTATGCAAGTCATACGCTTCCAAAAGGCAGCGTATGAACTCCATACGACTCCTTACCATCCAAGCCAGCGTATGCAAGTCATACGCTTCCAAAAGACAGCATATGAACTCCATACGACTCCTTACCATCTAAGCCAGCGTATGCAAGTCATACGCTTCCAAAAGGCAGCGTATGAACTCCATACGACTCCTAACCATCTAAGCCAGCGTATGCAAGTCATACGCTTCCAAAAGGCAACGTATGAACTCCATACGACTCCTTACCATCTAAGCCAGCGTATGCAAGTCATACGCTTCCAAAAGGCAGCGTATGAACTCCATACGACTCCTTACCATCTTGTAGCCTCCCTTCCCGAAATTTTCAAAATATTTTATTTATTTATTTATTTGATTTTAATGGGATTTTAGAATTTTATAAATATTATTTAGTTATTACGGTAGAGGATTTTAACCATTATTGGATATTAAATTTTGATATTATTATTGTTGTTATTTTATGGAGAGTGTTAATTAATTCTATTATTTTTATATTAGTTTATTGACTAATAAAATATATATATGTATAACTGTATACGTGTAATTATATGTGTATATATATACATGTGAATAATATATATATATACTATATACGCGAGTATTTGTGTGAATATACAAATATAATATGCGTATGTGTCTGGATATAGTTTATATAAGTAGATATTGTATATGTGTATAAGTGTTCGTATATATAAATAAAAATGTGTGTTCATGAATACGAATGAATATCTAGGAATATATATATATATATATATATATATATATATATATATATATATATATATATATATATATATATATATATATATTGTATGTGAACGAATATATAAATAAATATTATATAATACCAAAAGTGTATTTGTATATATATTTAAAATATATATATAGGTATAATGTGTATATGTCTATATAAATATTCGTATATATGTATACGTGTGAATATACATATATATATTTATGTGTATGTGTGAATATAATATATATATATATATATATATAGATATATATTAAACGTGTATAAGTATATATATAAACGTATATTATATATGAGTGTATATATGTGTGCGTATAAATATATATATTATATATATACGTGTATGTATAAATACAAATATACATATATGTACATATGTATATGTGTGCGTATATATATACGTATATTTGTACTTAGATATATATATATAAATATGTAATGAAATAGAAAAAGGAAAAAGGAATAAGAAATAGGACTAAGTTCCCCATCACCGAGCTACACAGACCCCCAGCCCTTAATCCCGAACCCAGCCCAAGCCAGCCATGGGCCAGCAGACATAGCAGTAAAGATTCCCATGCTATGCTTAGAACCCGAGACCCTCCTTTCGGTTTTCGTAGGTGTATATAACCCACGCGTGTACAACTGTCGAGAACGCCCAAACCCTATTTCCCTCCACGCCGTCACCCTCCCCACCCGGGGGCGAGACACTCCGGCGGTCGCGCGCCCACGGCGGGTCACCGCCGGCCGGCCACAGGTCGGCCAGACGCGGGAAATCCGCGCGCTCAGGCGAACTGACAGCAGGAGCAGCCCTGGCGAGGCCGACTTCGCGGGAAGGATACGACCTCCACGCTCCATCAATCTTCGAACCGAACACGCAGGTAGAGACCTAACCTATACCTCTTTGTTCCTGTGTATTTGTTTCGAACTGAATCGAAACGAAATCGAGATATAATCGACGCCAAAAATGGCGAAAAACCGATTCGAAAACAGGACAGAATTCTACCCCAAGTACCCAACTTGGAAGGCAAGTTTCTGCCAAACCAAGGCGATTCTTCGAAAACTAATTGAACACGAATTTAGCCAAAATATAGGGCATGGAAACCCAATTAATAGTTTTAATTGTGGATGAGTGTGCAGTAGTAGAAATCAATTTGAAAATCAAGAAAAACATGAAAAACAGTTTTTGAAAACTTGAAAAATCATCCGATACGACGTCCGTCCCGCCATTCCGGGCGACGTGGTCGCGCACCGAAGGCATCGAAAGCTGCGTAACAGCTTCGTGGTCGTGTGGGATTTGACGGAATTCGAATTGGTCGCGTGTGCGCGACGAATTTGATGCGTATCCGTCGAAATCCTCCGTATCGTGCACGTTGCAAATTTCTCAATTACTTTGTGCACGCTCGTCGGATCGAGACGAAACTTGTGCCAGCAGAACCGCATCATTTTTCTGGTCCTGCATGCCAAGTTTGGTCCGATTCTGAGACTGTTGACAAAATCATCGTTTTGCGGGCCCCGCGGTTCCACTCAACGGGCGATTTTGTGCACGGCCCGCCGGAATCCAACTTTGGACATACGGTTGGGTTCATTTCGAAAAACTGGATCCGTAGACATGTAGTTTGACGACTTTAGAGACCTTTGACCTTGGCACGCTTTTCGGTGCAAAGCGGGTCCAACGGCGGACATCGTTTTTGCCCGAAATTACCGTTTTGCCCCTGTGTCCAGAATTGGACTTAAGGACAGGCAATCCTAGCTAATTTGACTATTCTGAGAACGTTGGTACTATTTATTTCAGCATCCGGAGACTTCTATATGTGTTTGCTTGATTGTGGCTCATCGTGTGGTACAGTATTGGTTTCTCCAGCTAAGGACCTCAGGCAAGTGCACTTTCTGATTGCTTTTCGATTCATAGTAGTTTTCTCATTTCATGTCTATACATATATCTTGCTGCTTGTTGACACGCTCGTCACACGGAGTTGTCGGGAGGGGAAATATCTTAGTATACATGTGGACTACCCAGAAATATCTCCAAAATGTCTATTCTTGAACGATAGCTGCTGCACACGACACGTGCAGTATGCCGGATTTTACCCCCTAGCCGTCCACATGGCGAAAGGATATTTCACACCACTTAGATAGATGTCTTTTATTAGCTTTTCCTTGTTTATTTCTCTATCGTGCTATGACATCACTTTATCTTACAGTTTTCATTTCTCATATGCTATTTTCATGTCTTGATAATTCTATTGTGTTTTGCACTGCCGTCGGTTTGTGTACTTGTTCCAATCCTGACTGGATAACCAACATTTTACAGGTTTAGCCGTGATCACTTTTAGCACTGGGGAGGACTTGGGTATGCTGAAGACAACCTAGAAATAGATAGCCATTGTATCTTTTCATTAATTGTAAAACTTGCATTTCCCTTTAAATATAAATGTTGTAACTGTTGTAATAAAGTAGAATTGTGAATGAACAGCAAATGTTATTTTTGCGCATTTATTTCTTGCGGGCTTGACAGCGTTCTACCGCCGACTCTGCGGCGTAGGCTGGCTTGGACACGTCTCGTATCCGAAAACCGGGTGCGGGTCGTGACAAGTTTTTGTGGTGGCCCATGCAGGTCCGTCTTCGCAAAAGATTGCGAACTCGTGATGGTACGTTAGTCGTACTGTTGCGAGCCTGCGACCAAGAATTGCTCATTCACAAACTAGGATCAAAATAATCTAGGAGAATAACTAAGACTAGGAGTCCCTTGTTCAGATTGACTGTTGGGTAGTTAAGGTTATTAATTAGGCCATACAATTTAGATAATTTGCTAGATCTCTATAGGCACACTGTTACTTTTGGTACAACAATGTGATCCAAGGTGAATATACTATTCTCTTGGTATGTTAGACTTGCCGAAAATTTTGGCGTTAATTTTGATAAACTGTTTGATTTTTGTTGCTTTATTAGATATAAATCATACACCCTAAGTTAGAATTGTCTATTTTAATTTTCTTGCTGTAAGAAGTTAGATTATAATTTCTGAATCTGTTATTCATACGCGAATCTTGAGGTAGATTGATTCAAGATTTTCCCTTAACCATAAAATGTATGTGAGGCAGATACTAGAATGTTTGTATTGCTTTCGTCCTTAGATATTTTCTCCATGTTTTATTTTAAGTATTGTGACTGATAGGATAAGTACCTACACTTTATTTTTTTATTTTTTATTTTTAATCAACTAGTTTGAACCTCTAGCAGCCCCTCAAAATTCTTAGAAATAGAGTTAGAATAATTATATGACTGCGATGATTAGACAGCAGCGCACTGTCGCCAAATTGTTGAGAGTGGATAGTGTGGGTTCACTGCAGCCAGCAGCGCACTGGCGAGGCACAACCCATAGAAATGAAACCATTTTGAGGGTCATAGGTTATAGAACATTGCTAAAACTATGTTGTGGTTGACCAAGACTTTAAGGATAGTAAGATTGTAGGAAGACTATATAGACAAGAACCATATAAGGATTTGATTTTCTCAAGACTCAAATTACTCATGTCCCCTTTCCAAAAATCTTGCCTACTTATATTTTGACTATCTTGACCAACGCTGCTATTACAGCCTAGTTTTGCAAGCTTACTATTTTATCGAGCTTGATCCAAGACATATGTCTAGCTAATATATTGTCTAATCAGAATCATTGCATTACGGTCTGATCAACCATGATGCATTTGGTTCGCTTTTCATTTAATTATCCTACGTGGATTGAGATGTAGATGTCTCTAGGATCTCATCCGCGACTGCTCTGACAATTCCTCTTGAAATATACATTCGCCTTTGAATCACGTAATTGTGTTCAGTGACATCTCCCTTGAACCCTTCATTGTTTTGTCTTTCGCTGATTGGAAAGACGAAAACTCGTAATTGATAGATAGATACAAAGTGGTATATACCCGTGTAGCTACCATCGACCAGCCATGAGACATGAACCTTGCCACCATATCCTAGCCTCTAAGGTGGGTAGACTGAAAGCCTTCTAAAATTTTAGGATAAATGAGGTTTACCGATTTATTAGAATAAATCTCATTAGGATAATAATTAGTGCCCCATGGACTCCCACTTTTCATTTAGATTATTCTTGTGCCTCGGCCGTGTCATTAATATTTGGAACACGAGACCAGCTGTCACCTTCCAATAAATTTTATATGCAAGATCTAGACGAGTCCACCTCCACTTAGGTATATCATGTCTCACTCAAACCCGTTTCCTTGTACTCTATTTTTGGGGTATGACTTTCAGGTTACAAGGACTAGTTATATCTTTTACCATAGTACCGATATACTTTCCATCCTCCACTAGAGCTTTAACCGCGACCCCATTCCTTCGACCCAATATATGGTTGTGATCCATTCGGATCCCACTATGCACATGCCACTAGTGTGCCATTCAATTGAGGTCTCATGTGCTCCTTAAACACAAAGCCACGGAAGGCGCATTTTGAGCTTTAGGGACCTAGCTAACCAACCTGACTAGCAACTAGTTCAATCCCTTGAGTAGTGACTTATTCTAGAATACCTTAATCTAGTAGTAATAGTTTTATTTGGGATCTTGCCTAATCCATTAGATGGAAACCCAACATTCATCCAACCACGACTGATGTCCAAATAGAGAACCCATTAAGACCACAATCTTGATTTTTCAAATTTCGTTCCGTTATGGAACCTTGTTTGAATTAGAATTTCGAGAACGGAGTTTCCGTATTGCAAGGATTGCAAACCCCTCCAAGAAACGAGGAGTTCTTCAATTTAGCAAGTGATTGCACTAGAGTAACCCATCTAGCAAGTAAGTCAGTGGTTCACAATTTTTTTTTTTTTTTTTCTGTCGACATCATTTGGATACCCTCTATCGCCTTGGGAACTTCATATCTGCTTTCGATTATTCCCCTTACCTTCACGTCCTTCCTATTTCGGAGAGGGAATGGTCATGCTTACTAAAATTTATCAATATCTCTTAGATATTTGTGTAAATTTGATTGCTTGTTAAATTTTGGGTTGCCTGATAAATAGGAGAGGATTATAGATGCCATATACAGTAGGTGTATTGATAGAAATTTTAGCAATTAGTTGGAATAGTATAAGTTTTAGCGACATGAGATTGAAGCAGTAGCGTGATCAAAGGTGGGTAGAAGTCCTCGATAAATTGTAGTTACGAAATGGCTAAGAGGAGGATATAAATAGATTTGAGAAATTAAAATCTGAGGATATTGCAGTAAGAGTGGATTTATTTTCTTATATTTTATGTTTACAGTTGAGGCATATAGATGAGTTAAAAATTTCGAGGACGAAATTATTTTTAAGGTGGGTAGATTTGTAGCCTCCCTTCCCGAAATTTTCAAAATATTTTATTTATTTATTTATTTGATTTTAATGGGATTTTAGAATTTTATAAATATTATTTAGTTATTACGGTAGAGGATTTTAACCATTATTGGATATTAAATTTTGATATTATTATTGTTGTTATTTTATGGAGAGTGTTAATTAATTCTATTATTTTTATATTAGTTTATTGACTAATAAAATATATATATGTATAACTGTATACGTGTAATTATATGTGTATATATATACATGTGAATAATATATATATATACTATATACGCGAGTATTTGTGTGAATATACAAATATAATATGCGTATGTGTCTGGATATAGTTTATATAAGTAGATATTGTATATGTGTATAAGTGTTCGTATATATAAATAAAAATGTGTGTTCATGAATACGAATGAATATCTAGGAATATATATATATATATATATATATATATATATATATATATATATATATATATATATATATATATATATTGTATGTGAACGAATATATAAATAAATATTATATAATACCAAAAGTGTATTTGTATATATATTTAAAATATATATATAGGTATAATGTGTATATGTCTATATAAATATTCGTATATATGTATACGTGTGAATATACATATATATATTTATGTGTATGTGTGAATATAATATATATATATATATATATATATAGATATATATTAAACGTGTATAAGTATATATATAAACGTATATTATATATGAGTGTATATATGTGTGCGTATAAATATATATATTATATATATACGTGTATGTATAAATACAAATATACATATATGTACATATGTATATGTGTGCGTATATATATACGTATATTTGTACTTAGATATATATATATAAATATGTAATGAAATAGAAAAAGGAAAAAGGAATAAGAAATAGGACTAAGTTCCCCATCACCGAGCTACACAGACCCCCAGCCCTTAATCCCGAACCCAGCCCAAGCCAGCCATGGGCCAGCAGACATAGCAGTAAAGATTCCCATGCTATGCTTAGAACCCGAGACCCTCCTTTCGGTTTTCGTAGGTGTATATAACCCACGCGTGTACAACTGTCGAGAACGCCCAAACCCTATTTCCCTCCACGCCGTCACCCTCCCCACCCGGGGGCGAGACACTCCGGCGGTCGCGCGCCCACGGCGGGTCACCGCCGGCCGGCCACAGGTCGGCCAGACGCGGGAAATCCGCGCGCTCAGGCGAACTGACAGCAGGAGCAGCCCTGGCGAGGCCGACTTCGCGGGAAGGATACGACCTCCACGCTCCATCAATCTTCGAACCGAACACGCAGGTAGAGACCTAACCTATACCTCTTTGTTCCTGTGTATTTGTTTCGAACTGAATCGAAACGAAATCGAGATATAATCGACGCCAAAAATGGCGAAAAACCGATTCGAAAACAGGACAGAATTCTACCCCAAGTACCCAACTTGGAAGGCAAGTTTCTGCCAAACCAAGGCGATTCTTCGAAAACTAATTGAACACGAATTTAGCCAAAATATAGGGCATGGAAACCCAATTAATAGTTTTAATTGTGGATGAGTGTGCAGTAGTAGAAATCAATTTGAAAATCAAGAAAAACATGAAAAACAGTTTTTGAAAACTTGAAAAATCATCCGATACGACGTCCGTCCCGCCATTCCGGGCGACGTGGTCGCGCACCGAAGGCATCGAAAGCTGCGTAACAGCTTCGTGGTCGTGTGGGATTTGACGGAATTCGAATTGGTCGCGTGTGCGCGACGAATTTGATGCGTATCCGTCGAAATCCTCCGTATCGTGCACGTTGCAAATTTCTCAATTACTTTGTGCACGCTCGTCGGATCGAGACGAAACTTGTGCCAGCAGAACCGTATCATTTTTCTGGTCCTGCATGCCAAGTTTGGTCCGATTCTGAGACTGTTGACAAAATCATCGTTTTGCGGGCCCCGCGGTTCCACTCAACGGGCGATTTTGTGCACGGCCCGCCGGAATCCAACTTTGGACATACGGTTGGGTTCATTTCGAAAAACTGGATCCGTAGACATGTAGTTTGACGACTTTAGAGACCTTTGACCTTGGCACGCTTTTCGGTGCAAAGCGGGTCCAACGGCGGACATCGTTTTTGCCCGAAATTACCGTTTTGCCCCTGTGTCCAGAATTGGACTTAAGGACAGGCAATCCTAGCTAATTTGACTATTCTGAGAACGTTGGTACTATTTATTTCAGCATCCGGAGACTTCTATATGTGTTTGCTTGATTGTGGCTCATCGTGTGGTACAGTATTGGTTTCTCCAGCTAAGGACCTCAGGCAAGTGCACTTTCTGATTGCTTTTCGATTCATAGTAGTTTTCTCATTTCATGTCTATACATATATCTTGCTGCTTGTTGACACGCTCGTCACACGGAGTTGTCGGGAGGGGAAATATCTTAGTATACATGTGGACTACCCAGAAATATCCCCAAAATGTCTATTCTTGAACGATAGCTGCTGCACACGACACGTGCAGTATGCCGGATTTTACCCCCTAGCCGTCCACATGGCGAAAGGATATTTCACACCACTTAGATAGATGTCTTTTATTAGCTTTTCCTTGTTTATTTCTCTATCGTGCTATGACATCACTTTATCTTACAGTTTTCATTTCTCATATGCTATTTTCATGTCTTGATAATTCTATTGTGTTTTGCACTGCCGTCGGTTTGTGTACTTGTTCCAATCCTGACTGGATAACCAACATTTTACAGGTTTAGCCGTGATCACTTTTAGCACTGGGGAGGACTTGGGTATGCTGAAGACAACCTAGAAATAGATAGCCATTGTATCTTTTCATTAATTGTAAAACTTGCATTTCCCTTTAAATATAAATGTTGTAACTGTTGTAATAAAAGTAGAATTGTGAATGAACAGCAAATGTTATTTTTGCGCATTTATTTCTTGCGGGCTTGACAGCGTTCTACCGCCGACTCTGCGGCGTAGGCTGGCTTGGACACGTCTCGTATCCGAAAATCGGGTGCGGGTCGTGACACATCTAAGCCAGCGTATGCAAGTCATACGCTTCCAAAAGGCAGCGTATGAACTCCATACGACTCCTTATCAAGGTAGCGTATGCAAGACATACGCCGCCAAAGGGCAGCGTATGAGATCCATACGACTCCTTGTCAAGGCAGCGTATGAGATCCATACGCTTCCTTTGTCAAGGCAGCGTATGAGATCCATACGCTTCCAAAAGGCAGCATATGGGGACTGCGCTGCACTAAAGAGCGCGCGCAACTCAGTGGCGCAAGCTAAAAAGATCGTGCACTGCTCACTGTCTTCTCCAAACAGCAAGAACTCCATGGTTTGAACCCAAAGCTTCAAAAGTCCATAACTTGGTCAAAATAAGTCCAACTCTAACTTTTCAAAGGTCAAAATTGGGTAGAATAAAATTCTCTACAACATGGAACCATCAAAACTTGAAAACAAAGAAGTTTGATAGATCAAAATCACCCAAATCCAAAAATAACTAATTTCTAGATCTACTAAAAATAAAACTTCAAAACGAGAAACGCCAAGTTCTAAACTCTCTTAGAATCACAAGGAAAAGAGAATAGAACCATAAAAATGGGTCCTCATGAAGAAGCAAGATGTACTTGCCTATGGTTTGGTAGGTGGAGGGAGTGATGAGGAAGAAGAAGAAGAGTAATGGTGAAGAAAAAATAATGAAGAGAGAGAAAAGGGGGGTTGGCTTTAAATGAAAAGGTGGTGGTAGGTGGGGGTGTTAGGTTTGGTTCATGATGAACCAACTAACTAAACCAAACCAAGCCGAACCCAAGTCTAGCTAAAGCAGAGAAATAAAAGTAGAAAGTAAAATGCAGATAATTAATTAACATAAATTTAAAGGAATTTAAATACAGGATAATACATGATAAATATTAAATAAATACATTTAAGCAGTATATGTATTAAAAATACGTATACTGGGAACGGGGAGTGACATCTCTACCTTTCTTAGAAAAATTTCGTCCTCGAAATTTCAAATCCAAGCAGGATAGGAATATCAAGGCCAATCTAGTACAAGCAATTTAAGCAAGCAATCATTTTACAATGTCCATAGCAAGTAACATATCTATATTTAACAATCTACGATATCAAGTAATTCTATCTATGGGGTGACAAGCATGAGAAGCTAAATACGATCAAGGTATACAGAAAGAGATATACCTTGTGAGTCAAACAAGTGCGGATATCGTGATCGGATATCATCCTCACGTTTCCACGTTGACTCTCCTAAAGAGTGATGACCCCAAACAACCCGGACAAGGTTAATTGTTCGATTCTTGAGTATCTTCTCTTTTCGGTCCAAGATGGACACATGCTGCTCCTCCTAAGACAAGTTGGTACCAACAACCAATTTAGAATGATCGAGGATATGGCTTGGGTCCGATACATACCTTCGTAACTAAGATACATGAAACACATCATGCACCTCTCATAACGAAGGTGGAAGGGACAAACGATAAGCAACATCACCTACCCTATTAAGGATAACGAATGGTCCTACGTATCGCGGACTCAACTTCCCACGAACGCCAAATCTAATGACCCCACGGGTAGGTGAGATCCGTAAGAATACGTGGTCCCTAACAGAATACTCTAGCGGCCTACGATGTTGGTCCGTCCAATGACGATGTCGATCCTGCGCAACTCGAAGTCGCTCTCTAATTCCTTTAACCAATTCAACTGTCTGAACAATCATTTCTGGGCCTAGCATCTTCCTCTCCCCGATATCATCCCATGCTAGTGGCGACCTATACTTCTTACCATATAGTGCCTCAAATGGCGCCATCTGGATACTGTCTTGATAACTGTTATTATATGAAAACTCAACTAAGTGCAGGTGGCTTTTCCAAGATCCTCCAAAATTTAGGGTGCAAGCTCGCAACATATCTTCCAAAGTCTGAATTGTCCTTTCCGATTGGCCGTCCATCTGTGGATGGTAAGCCGTGCTAAATCTTAACTTGGTACCCAGACTATGATGTAAGCTCCTCCAGAAATGTGACGTAAAACGAGTATCTCTGTCTGACACAATACTGACAGGGACTCCATGCTGCCTGACTATCTGCTGCATGTACAACTCCGCCAACTTTTCTGTAGATTGTCCTACTCTGAAAGGAAGAAAGTGTGCTACCTTTGTAAGCCGATCTACTATCACCTAAATATCATCTTTACCACTTGGTGATCTCGGTAAACCGGTCATAAAGTCCATTATGATGTGTTCCCACTTCCATTCCGGGATAGGAAGCGGTTGTAATAATCCAGCTGGCCTCTGCTGTTCTGCCTTTACTTGCTGACATATCAAGCAACGGGAAACAAACCTAGCTATCTCCCTCTTCATCCCGTTCCACCAGAAGTGCTGCTTGATATCTTGGTACATCTTGGTCCCTCCAGGATGTATAGAATACTGAGAACTGTGAGCTTCTGTCATTACTTCTTGTCTGATATCTCCACTAGGTACACATAGACGTGATCCAAACCTAAGCGTACCATCTTCGTGGATTTGCATCTCATTTCTGAGCCCTGACTCACATTCTGCCCTAAGCTTCTGAATCCTTGGGTCCTGTGCCTGGGCTGCCTTGATCCTGCCTACCAAGTCAGATTGAACTTGTAGACTTGCCAGAACTCCTACATCATTAGGAAGTATAACTTCGATGCCCATCTCCTGAAGTTCTTCTAAGATGTGCTTCTACATTGTCAACATAAAGGCGCCGCCTCTTCTGCTAAGAGCATCTGCTACCACATTAGCCTTGCCTGGATGATACTGAAGCTCCACATCATAATCCTTGATTAACTCCAACCATCTTTTCTGCCTCATGTTCAGCTTCTTCTGAGTAAAGATGTACTTCAGACTTTTGTGGTCTGTATACATGTCCACTCGGTCACCATATAAATATTGCCTCCATAGCTTCAAAGCAAATACTACTGCTGCCAACTCTAAATCATGAGTTGGATAATTTTTCTCGTGGTCTCGAAGTTGCCTAGATGCATACGCTATCACCTTCCCATGTTGCATAAGGACACATCCAAGTCCTTTACCTGACGCATCACAATATACCGTAAAACCTCCGGGCCCAACTGGTAATGTAAGGATAGGCGCTGATATCAACTTCTGCTTCAGATTTTCAAATGATGCCTGGCATTCTGCCGACCAGATGAATGGTACATCTTTCCGTGTCAAGCGGGTCATGGGTGCTGAAAGTCTTGCAAAATCTGATACAAACCTTCTATAATATCCTGCCAATCCCAAGAAACTCCGCACATCAGCTACGGTCTTGGGTACCGGCCAACTCTCTACTGCTTCTACCTTCTTGGGATCCACTGCTACTCCAGCTCCTGATATGATGTGACCCAGAAATGAAATATGATCCGTCCAGAACTCACACTTGTTGAGCTTGGCATACAACTGGTTCTCTCTCAAAACCTGCAACACTTTCCTGAGGTGGTCTTCATGCTCCTCTTCACTAGCAGAATATATGAGAATGTCGTCGAGAAACACCACGACAAACTGATCTAAATATGGCATAAAGATGCGGTTCATCAAATCCATGAATATAGCTGGAGCATTGGTCAAACCAAACGATATTACTAAGAATTCATAATGTCCATACTTTGACCTGAATGTTGTCTTGGGAATGTCTTCCTTTCGAACCCTCACTTGATGGTACCTTGAACGAAGATCTATCTTGGAGAAAACTCTAGCCCTACTCAACTGATCAAACAAGTCGTCGATCCTTGGTAGTGGGTACTTGTTCTTTACTATTGCCGCGTTAAGCTTCCTGTAATCGATACACAATCTGGATGACCCATCCTTCTTCCCTACAAGTACCACTGGTGCTGCCCATGGTGATATGCTAGCTTGGATAAACTTCTTCTCCTTCAATTCCTCTATGTGCTAATACACCTTGGCCTGCTCCGAATCCGCCATTCTGTAAACCCGATCTGATATTGGTTTAGTTCCAGGTGCCAATTCTATGCTGAACTCAATATCTCTAACCGGTGGTAGACCTGGAAGTTCTTCGGGAAACACGTCTAAAAAAATTTCAACTACCTTCGGAACTTGAACTTCTTCCATTGCTGTTACTACTCCCTGCTCTTGCTGAGTTGCCTCTGACCTGACTAAGGCGAACCTCTTCATGCCTGGAATATCAAAAGATACACTCCCTCTACAATAATCTATTGTCGCATGACTATCTTTCAGCCAGTCCATGCCTAAGATAACGTCGAAATTTCCAACAGGAAATTCTATCAACTGGGCGGGTAAGGCATGCCCGCAAACTATAACACTACACGCTAGAATAACTCTACTAACTCCTACGAGCCCATTGCCAGTGAGTATATTCAACCTTCCTGGCAATGCCTCGAACTCCATTCATAGCCGTGTCTTAAATTATGCAGATATAAATGAGTGTGATGCTCCCGAATCAAACAATGCTACTGTGGGATATGAGGCGACGAGAATGTTACCTGCCACAACATCTTCCGATGCTAATACATCTTCCAAGGACAGTGTGAATGCCTGCCCTCGACCTCCTTGCTGGTTCCCATGTTGCGGCCTAGCCTGGTGCTGCTGCTGGCCCCTTCCTTGATGATGCTGGGGTGGTCTATGCTGGTGTTGCTGCATCGGCGGTCCCTGCTGTCGATACATCTGAGCCTGCGGACGTTGTGCCAACGGCCTTACTGCCACTGCTGGTCCTCGATACTGCCCTTCCCCTGGTGCTGGCAGAGCAGGAAACTGCTGCCCTGGTCCTCCTGACCTCGAATTTATGGGACATGTGGTAACCCGATGGTCTGGATTTCCACATATCAGACACAGTCCATTTAATGCCCGACACACATTTCTAGTGTGCCCTATCTTTCCATAATAAGTACAGCCCGCTGGGGGTTGCTGGTTATTTTTCTGTTGCTGCTGCTGCCTGGGTGGTGGTGCTGGCCCTCGCATTGCCACATTGTGAATGCGAATACCAAGGGATGGTGCTGTTGTTCGGGGCGCTGCTCCCCCTCCTTCTTCAATCTGACTGTGAGATCTCTTCTGACCTCCAGTCCTTACTGTAATCCTCTGAATGGTGATCTCATGCCTTCGGGTTGCCGTCAATATCTCATCAAAAGTCTGGTAATTGTGCCCCTCTATCAATTACAAGAGCTCAAGATGGAACCCTTGCTGAAACCTCATAGCCCTCTGGCGCTCCGTCGCTACCACCTCTGGGGCAAACCTACTCAATCTGCAGAACTCCGCTGCATAAGCATATACCGTCTTGTCGGCCTGTTTGAGGTTGATAAATTTCTGTTGTAGCTCAAACTGCGCCACAACTCCATAGTACTTCGTCTTGAATCTTGCTGTGAAATCGTCCTAAGCAACGGGACATCTGATACCTACTTCCTCTGATTCCCACCAATCACGTGCGAGATCCTGAAGTAACAACTTCACCTGATCCACACGTTCTTCTGCCGGTACCTTAGCCGCCGTCAAAATAGCCTCAATATCCTTAAGCCATGCATCTGCTGAGATGGCATCCTCCGTGCCCTCGAAACGACGGGGGTTGTACTTGCAAAATCTGGTTGATGCTCCTGAATCTGGCCTTGCCCCTCTTTCCAATGCCGTCTGCAATCCTTGGTTGAGTAGTAAATTTTGCTCTTGTAACTGAGCGTGCATGTACTGTTGGGCAAACATCTGGTGTTGCTGAGTAGCCATCATCCCTCTCATGATCTCCAGAAGGACTGGGGTGTCCACTTCCACAGGGGTAGGTGGAACTGTTGGTGGTGGTGGAACATCCGGATACTGCGATCCAGCTGCTGCTTCCACTATCACTTCTTCCTGGGTAGTCTCTTGAGTTAGTACCGGCCCTTGTTGCTGACCAACAAAGTCAGGTTGTCCATGTTGCTGTCCATGTTATTGATGTCCAGTCCTGACAGATACGGACGAGGTGCCCCTAAGAAAAGGGACAAGAGAACAATCAAACGACCGGACATGAAGGATCAATAAAGTCAAAGGATACTGGAATGTCAAGCTAGAGTTGAGAGTAACGAATCATGAGATCAAGGGGAAACATGTGTGATTGAGACATCCTATTAAACACCCTACAAGTCTGAAATCAGACCTGCATGGGCCACCACTAAAATCTTGTCACGCCCCAGAACCAGAATACTGGAGAGCGGGAGAATGACTCAGCCAGCTACGTATTACGGGTAGATGAATACCGTATAATACGATCAATGTTGTCTAACCAGACGAGGGGGTGCATGCTACATGAAAGTCTTACTATGGTCACTTCACATCTATTGTCTCAATCATTCAAAACAAGAAACAGAAATAGAGAACATGTAAGATAAAGCAGTAAGGCATCCCAAACGCTTAGTCAAAATGTTCTTGAGATCTGGCTTTACAAATCATAGCCAGATGGTATAGTAACATGTACACAATTGTTATCAGCTGCAGTCTGACTTAGTTACAATTATGCAAAAGTAAGTACAAGACAATCCGACTAACATGTCGGTGCCAAACGGCTAAGTATAAAGTAAATAACAAAACGAGCGGTGAAGTAAGGAACCCACTCGAGTCCTCCTGCGATCATTCCCCTAGTATTGACCATTTTGGAGGTAGAAGTAAGCTGGATCCTCGGGGACTGGCTCTAAATCTGGCCATGCAAAACCAGAGAGGTTAGACCTCTAATAGCAAGTACCACAAGGAAGCACGATATAAAGGACTAAACCAGTAAGTAAGAGAATATAATAATAGATCTCTGCTTTCCACTAGGATTCACCTAACATTACGATACTTCGAACCAACCTCCCAACTAAACAAGGACAGAAGTTAGCCCGTCATGTCCTGACATTCTGATCATCTCAGTTAGGCAACAGGGTAGGTACAGTACATAAACAAATCATCTTGAACGGCCAGGCAACTACTACGGCTTGCTATTGTGAGTCCCAAGTTATCCTGGAATTATGCAAATAGGGATTCCTCAGTTCTTACTATGTGCAAGCAAGGCTAGTCTATCCAATCAATCAAGTGCGCCAATCATGTAATTAGACGAGTCCCAGCGGGACGCCCGCCGTTAATATAGCATATACAATAATATAAGCAGATACTATTTCCTGCCCGTATGACAGATTTACAGTATCTGTGGGAACCAGCCGGCCTGTCGGGCACTTAATAGTCCCAAAAGGGCTGTGTCACGCCCCAGAACCAGAATACTGGAGAGCGGGGGCAGACATAGCCAGCTACGTATAATGAAATGGAATCCACTCCACTATACGGTCACGGCTGTCTAGATATATGAGGGTTTATCTGCAAGCCATCAGTCTCTTAAGGTCATTAACAAGCCTAGTGTCTCAATCACAAGCAAGTAAATAGAGTTACAAGATGTAAGATCACCAAATATACAATAGTAAGGCGTCCCAAACATTACATATTCAGCTGATCATGAAGCTAGTCGTTATAAAATGTGAGGACTAGCAAGAGTTTAGTCATACATGATCAACCCTAGGTTGCCAATCATGTTACAGCCCGTGGGCAGACAATAAGTAAAAATGTACACGAGCTAACACTTGCTCGGCGGCTAAACGCCTAAAAAGAATAATTTTACAATAAAGTGGGAGAGCCAAAAATAACCCACTCGTTGCCAGGATTCCCACTAGTGGTCACCATGTGGCTGGAAGGTCGGTAGATCCTCTGGTGCTGCTTCGGTATCTGGCCATACAAAACCAGCTGGGTCAGACCCCAGAAAGAGCAAGTGCCACAAAGGAAGCTTCACTTAGGAACTAAAACCAGCAAATTAGCACAAGAATATAATTACATAATAAGAGACCGTAATTTAAGAAAAAGCATGACAGGATGATATACGATGAGATAACCATAGGACTATTCAGATAACCAAGTTACAACCCGTAAACCAAACAAGGACCGGGGTTGTAACCCTTCGTCTGAACAGAACTTGGATTCTCCCACCATTTATCGGCAGGATAATTTAAGAAATCAGGACATGCAATAATCTTGTACAGGATCAAGACAAGAATAAACTGGTAAACTCCATCCAACATTTCATGGCAAAGCAATAAGTACGGCTTGATACTTTAACTAACTAGGGTTATCACAGGCTTAGTTACTAGCAAGATGCAGCGAGATTCTTCCAAGTCCAGTTACCCGCCTGCTGCTACCTGAGTGACCCCAGCAAAGAAAAAGAAAAAGATAGCATGATATAGCAGACACACTGTAGTAAGATACATATGTCCTAAGGTACCACACTCGACGGCGGGCTGGAAGTGCGCTCATCTCGACGGATAGCAACAGATCCCAAGTATATATATATATATAAGGCCGGGATCAAAGGGGCAACAGGTAACTGGAAAAGTCTCTCCATGACCTACTGGATTATTCTAGTAATTAGCCTTAGTCCATTTCAGTGGGTAACCCTGACCGTGGTACTCAGGGATCCCCATCCTAGACATGATACAAGACAAGACGGGTTCATTTGTACAAGCACAATCGTCTACGGTGTCCAAGTTATTCAATCTTGTCATGTCGTGTTAGCCGTCGCAACAGCATTTCGAGAAATATCATGCCAGGTTTATCATGTCAAGAGTGCGCCACGACGGGCCACTATCAAGAATTATCATGTCAGATTATCATGTCAAATTTGTCAGGTCAAGTTATCATGTCAGGAGTGCACCACGGCGGGTCACCATCAAGTCATGCCATTATCAAGGAGGGAAGAAACTTGTACAATTAAATAATAATATATATAATATATATATATATATTCTTGAAGCCAAGGAGAAACTCTACAACTTTCATGTTGGAAGTGGGAAGAAATTCTGACCACAATTTAGACAAATAAAGCATTTAAACAATCAAAGTGGGACCCATGCGGTCCAAAAGTGGGAGAACAAACATGCGGTCAAAGAGAGTGGGAGGCCACCCATGCGGCCAATATAACAAAGAGGGCATGAAATCAAGTAAGACAAAAGATAGTGGGACCCGCAATAATTGCAAGCTCCCACTTCAGCAAGCAAGTCAACTAAAAGAAGTTATGTGGGACCCCCACAATTAATGCAATAAGAAGTGGTACACGTGAACCCTTTAATTAATGGTTCACGTGGCCAAAATATTAAATAGTGGGGGAAGGGAGCCTATACGGCTCACCTTAGATTCCATGCAAAATTTCCACATGCAAACAAATATATTATTTAATGGCCAGAGGCCATGCGGCTCTTGCACCAAGCAATTATTAAGGCTGTAAATGTCCATGCGGCTCACCCTCACAATTGCTTGCATGAAAATACAAAAGGCAACAAATATTAAATAATTCCTTATGCGGCTCCATTTGATTCATGTATTAACGGCAGCAAAAGACCAAGCCTTATGCGGCTCTCTCCCCAGGAAAGTAAAGAAAAGGTACATTAGGAAAAGACAAGCATTGCTTAAAAAGGCATAAAGTGCATTGAATATAGGTTAAAATGCATAGAGTGTATTGTGTATGGACCATAATGCATATAATGCATGGAATAGGGGTGAGCATGCGGCTGGCATGCTCTTCATGCGGCTTCAAGGTTTTACATGCGGCTGAAATTGGAAGGTGCATTAAATGCATACTATTAAATGTTAAGGACCAAAATGCAAAAAGGCATTTAAAGCACATAAAACCTTATGCGGCTAGCCTTTCCAAGGGATGGCCTTAAATGCATAACTATTGAAAGTTAAGGGCCAAAATGCAAAAAGAAGCATTTAAAGCACATGAATCAATGCTTCCCATGCATCCTGGAGCAAGGCTTTAAATAATATGTTTACAAAGTGCATTAAATGAATCATGATGCAAAGCATTTATTTAATGCTTCTAATGATGTATGCGGCTGCAAAGCATTATATTTAATGCTTAAATGCTATGCGGCTTGGACAAGCATTGAATTAATGCTTTACATGCGGCTAGTGTTCAACAATACATAACCAAATTCTCATGCGGCTGGCTTATAAATGCTATCATGTCAGGAAGCAATTAATACTGCCACGCCCATGCGGTTAAGCAAGATTCCTGCGGCCAAACAATTGTAAGCCAGCAACAATTTGTTACCAACTGAGGAGGAGTTCATGAAAAATACCATGGCTTCTCCACACCACCCACTTTCCCACAGGAGTCCAAATTTGGACTTCCATAGGTCAAAATGGGGTAGAACGAAATTCTCTACAACATGGAACCATCAACTAGCAAAAATATGCAAGTGTGATGGATCAAAAGTCCTGGAAACCAAAAATACCACAAAGCTAGATCTACAAAATTTAACCATGGAAATGAAAAATGACAAGTACTAAAGTGGGTTAGAAACCCATGAGAAAAACAATGGAACAATAAAAATGGGGTTCCTCCATGAAGCAAGATGCACTTGCCTAAGCTCTCCACTCTCTCCTGGTAGGTGGAGAAGTAAAGATGGAGAAGAAGAAATGAGTAATGAGTAATAATGGAAGAGGGAAAGTAGGATAGATATTTATGGTGGGAGTGGTGGTAGGTGGGAGTGGTTCTCTACAAAAAAACCAAACCAAGCCAAACCCACTAAACCGAACCAAACTAAGCCAATGCAATGCCATGATGAACCATGCTAATGCAACATGCAAAAAAAAATCCAAGGCTAACTAATTATGACAAACCAGAAATACGAGTCTGAAATACGTACACGTATTCCCAATACGTAATACGAACTACGGGCATTACAACTCTATCCACCTTAAAAGAATTCCGTCCTCGGAATTTAATCAAGAGGCTAGAGATATAAGGACAAGCTACACTATCACAAACAATCTATAACTACCAACCAATCATACAGTCATTCATGCAAGCAAGGATTCGAAGCGTAAGGCATAAAGAAAATATTACGCCTTACGAGCCAAACTAGCCGGGATAACGCGATCCGATATCATCCTCACGCTCTCACGTTTGACTCTCCCAAAGAGGGATAAACTCAAGCAACACGGACTAAACAGATAGCCTGGCTCTTGAGGGTCTATCTCTTCGGTTAAACATGGACACGGGCCTCTCCTCATACGAAAAGGTTGGTACTAATAACCATTTTCGAATGATCTAGGATATGGCTCGGGTCCGGAACATACCGTCGCATTTAGGATACAGGAAATACATCATGTACCCCGCATAATGACGGCAGTAAAGTAAGACAATATAATGCAGATACCTCTCTGCCGATTCTGGACCTGAGCCTGGGCTAGAGCAAACTGCTGAGGTCCCTGCTGCTGGAATCTCCTCTGCCTATACTGAACTTGCGCCTGGGCATACTGCTGAGGCCTTTGCTGCTGAAAAGCTTGGGCCTGCGTCGGCAACGGCCTCGGGGATAGAAACTGCTGCTGGACTGGTACTGGGGCTGGTCCCCTAACCGATGAACTGATCATGGCTGGTGATGAGTCAGTCCTGAACGGGCAGGACCTTACCTTGTGGTCCGGCGCTCCACATAGCAAACACAATCCTCGAGCCTTGCGACATTCTGAAACAACGTGCCCAGGCTTCTCACAATGAGAGCAGCCCATTGGAGAAGACTGCTTCTGCTGCTGAGAATACGTCAGGGTTGAATGTTGAACCGACGTAACCGAAGCTGTCCTTCTCGGAGCTCCAATAGTCAAAGCCCTAGCTGCCGGGGCTGGGGCTGATGACTGGTTCATCTGGCCGCGAGATCGCTTTCGACCTCCGGTCCTGTCACTGTTCGCTGCACTGTTCCCATGATGTCCACCTCTGCCCAGAGCACCTGCCACCGCCTGACGCAAAGCGTTTCCTCGAGGATCCTGCGATGCAAGCAACTCCCTGATAAGTCCAACCAAGGCTTCATCATCCTGCCTTGTGGGCTGGGCTGGCTGAACCGGGGGTTCTGGATCTCCGTAAGGCATGACCCGGGAGGGTGCTTCTGAGTGCTGGGCCTGATCCCCAGGTTGCTGCTGGTCCACGGGAGGTGCTCCGCCTTGCTGACCGGCAGGTCCAGGAACAATGCCGCTGAAGAAGACGACATAGGGAACAATAAGGAAGGACCAGGATAGATCAAGGATTACAAGCATGTGATCAGGATAAGAATTTCAGGAATCAAGAGGATACGAGCAGAGATCAAGGGTGAGTACTGATTGAGACATCTATTCGGTAAACCCTCACATATCTTGATTTACAAGACCTGCATGGGCCACCACTTAAACCATGTTACGCCCCAGAACCAGAATACTGGAGAGCGGGGGCAGACATAGCCAGCTACGTATAATGAAATGGAATCCACTCCACTATACGGTCACGGCTGTCTAGATATATGAGGGTTTATCTACAAGCCATCAGTCTCTTAAGGTCATTAACAAGCCTAGTGTCTCAATCACAAGCAAGTAAATAGAGTTACAAGATGTAAGATCACCAAATATACAATAGTAAGGCGTTCCAAACATTATATATTCAGCTGATCATGAAGCTAGTCGTTATAAAATGTGAGGACTAGCAAGAGTTTAGTCATACATGATCAACCCTAGGTTGCCAATCATGTTACAGCCCGTGGGCAGACAGTAAGTAAAAATGTACACGAGCTAACACTTGCTCGGCGGCTAAACGCCTAAAAAGAATAATTTTACAATAAAGTGGGAGAGCCAAAAATAACCCACTCGTTGCCAGGATTCCCACTAGTGGTCACCATGTGGCTGGAAGGTCGGTAGATCCTCTGGTGCTGCTCCGGTATCTGGCCATACAAAACCAGCTGGGTCAGACCCCAGAAAGAGCAAGTGCCATAAAGGAAGCTTCACTTAGGAACTAAAACCAGCAATTTAGCACAAGAATATAATTACATAATAAGAGACCGTAATTTAAGAAAAAGCATGACAGGATGATATACGATAAGATAACCATGGGACTATTCAGATAACCAGGTTATAACCCGTAAACCAAACAAGGACCGGGGTTGTAACCCTTCGTCTGAATAGAACTTGGATTCTCCCACCATTTATCGGCAGGATAATTTAAGAAATCAGGACATGCAACAATCTTGTACAGGATCAAGACAAGAATAAACTGGTAAACTCCATCCAGTATTTCACGGCAAAGCAATAAGTACGGCTTGATACTTTAACTAACTAGGTTATCACAGGCTTAGTTACTAGCAAGATGCAGCGAGATTCTTCCAAGTCCAGTTACCCGCCTGCTGCTACCTGAGTGACCCCAGCAAAGAAAAGGAAAAAGATAGCATGATATAGCAGACACACTGTAGTAAGATACATGTGTCCTAAGGTACCACACTCGACGGCGGGCTGGAAGTGCGCTCATCTCGACGGATAGCAACAGATCCGAAGTATATATATATATATAAGGCCGGGATCAAAGGGGCAACAGGTAACTGGGAAAGTCTCTCCATGAACTACTGGATTATTCTAGTAATTAGCCTTAGTCCATTTCAGTGGGTAACCCTGACCGTGGTACTCAGGGATCCCCATCCTAGACATGATACAAGACAAGACGGGTTCATTTGTACAAGCACAATCGTCTACGGTGTCCAAGTTATTCAATCTTGTCATGTCGTGTTAGCCGTCGCAACAGCATTTTGAGAAATATCATGCCAGGTTTATCATGTCAAGAGTGCGCCACGACGGGCCACTATCAAGAATTATCATGTCAAGTTATCATGTCAAATTTGTCAGGTCAAGTTTTCATGTCAGGAGTGCACCACGGCGGGTCACCATCAAGTCATGCCATTATCAAGAAGGGAAGAAACTTGTACAATTAAATAATAATATATATATAATATATATATATTCTTGAAGCCAAGGAGAAACTCTACAACTTTCATGTTGGGAGTGGGAAGAAATTCTGACCACAATTTAGACAAATAAAGCATTTAAACAATCAAAGTGGGACCCATGCAGTCCAAAAGTGGGAGAACAAACATGTGGTCAAAGAGAGTGGGAGGCCACCCATGCGGCCAATATAACAAAGAGGGCATAAAATCAAGTAAGACAAAAGATAGTGGGACCCGCAATAATTGCAAGCTCCCACTTCAGCAAGCAAGTCAACTAAAAGAAGTTATGTGGGACCCCCACAATTAATGCAATAAGAAGTGGTACACGTGAACCCTTTAATTAATGGTTCACGTGGCCAAAATATTAAATAGTGGGGGAAGGGAGCCTATGCGGCTCACCTTAGATTCCATGCAAAATTTTTACATGCAAACAAATATATTAATGGCCAGAGGCCATGCGGCTCTTGCACCAAGCAATTATTAAGGCTGTAAATGTCCATGCGGCTCACCCTCACAATTGCTTGCATGAAAATACAAAAGGCAACAAATATTAAATAATTCCTTATGCGGCTCCACTTGATTCATGTATTAACGACAGCAAAAGACCAAGCCTTATGCGGCTCTCTCCCCAGGAAAGTAAAGAAAAGGTACATTAGGAAAAGACAAGCATTGCTTAAAAAGGCATAAAGTGCATTGAATATAGGTTAAAATGCATAGAGTGTATTGTGTATGGACCATAATGCATATAATGCATGGAATAGGGGTGAGCATGCGGCTGGCATGCTCTTCATGCGGCTTCAAGGTTTTACATGCGGCTGAAATTAGAAGGTGCATTAAATGCATACTATTAAATGTTAAGGACCAAAATGCAAAAAGGCATTTAAAGCACATAAAACCTTATGCGGCTAGCCTTTCCAAGGGCTGGCCTTAAATGCATAACTATTGAAAGTTAAGGGCCAAAATGCAAAAAGAAGCGTTTAAAGCACATGAATCAATGCTTCCCATGCATCCTGGAGCAAGGCTTTAAATAATATGTTTACAAAGTGCATTAAATGAATCATGATGCAAAGCATTTATTTAATGCTTCTAATGATGTATGCGGCTGTAAAGCATTACATTTAATGCTTAAATGCTATGCGGCTTGGACAAGCATTGAATTAATGCTTTACATGCGGCTAGTGTTCAACAATACATAAATTGCAAATTCTCATGCGACTGGCTTATAAATGCTATCATGTCAGGAAGCAATTAATGCTGCCACGCCCATGCGGTTAAGCAAGATTCCTGCGGCCAAACAATTGTAAGCCAGCAACAATTTGTTGCCAACTGAGGAGGAGTTCATGAAAAATATCATGGCTTCTCCACACCACCCACTTTCCCACAGGAGTCCAAATTTGGACTTCCATAGGTCAAAATGGGGTAGAACGAAATTCTCTACAACATGGAACCATCAACTAGCAAAAATATGCAAGTGTGATGGATCAAAAGTCCTGGAAACCAAAAATACCACAAAGCTAGATCTATAAAATTTAACCATGGAAATGAAAAATGACAAGTACTAAAGTGGGTTAGAAACCCATGAGAAAAACAATGGAACAATAAAAATGGGATTCCTCCATGAAGCAAGATGCACTTGCCTAAGCTCTCCACTCTCTCCTGGTAGGTAGAGAAGTAAAGATGGAGAAGAAGAAATGAGTAATGAGTAATAATGGAAGAGGGAAAGTGGGATAGATATTTATGGTGGGAGTGGTGGTAGGTGGGAGTGGTTCTCTACAAAAAAACCAAACCAAGCCAAACCCACTAAACCGAACCAAACCAAGCCAATGCAATGCCATGATGAACCATGCTAATGCAACATGCAAAAAAAAATCCAAGGCTAACTAATTATGACAAGCCAGAAATACGAGTCCGAAATACGTACACGTATTCCCAATACGTAATACGAACTACGGGCATTACAGGCTGCCATGTAAGAACTCGGGAATCCATTCTCTCCATGCCATCATTATTTTATTTAACTTAATAGTCTCTACGTTGAGTGAAGTTTCATGCCGTGGATCATGGTCATTCAAATGAGCACTTTCGTACGGGGTACGATATGCGCAACTCTACAACGATACCCGTGTGGCTATGTTGTAGATTTTACATAGCGTGATGCAACAATCAAATCTGACCACAGAGTAATCATGCCTTGACCATAAAGTACACATGCTGTTTTTGTAAGATAGATAAATAACTAAATAAATAAATAATTTGAAGCCTGCATGTGCCTGTATGCCAATATTCAGGATTGGCTAATCGAGTACAATAGTTCATTACATGAACGTGTCTCATTCATTTCGTTCAATAAGACGACTAGCCAGTCTCTTAGTTCCAACTAGGAACGCATGATCAATTTTAGTCAAGATAACCATTATCATCAATGGTGACAAGGCATGAAAGTCAAATAGTATTCAGTGGAGTCGAGTCTACGACTCTCAGGGTTTAATTCCAGTCAATCGGGGTATCTATGACTCACTTTACGACACATGGTACATCTCACGTGACAATCTATATTTAACAGAAATATTAGCATATCATGATTATATCAAGTTAATGCAAAAAGGCGTAAGGATATAAAATGGACGTTAAATATCTAATAAGATATCAATATACAGGGCTATAGAAGATCCAGGGTAAGCAGGCTACGCTCATGCCAGGCTACGCTCAAGTCAAGCTACGCTCAAGTCAACGTACGCTCAGGTCAAGCTACGCTCAAGTCAAGCCACGCTCAAGTCAGCGTATGCTCAGGTCAAGCTAGCGTTTGGACTCCTTATCAAGGTAGCGTATGCAAGACATACGCCGCCAAAGGGCAGCGTATGAGATCCATACGACTCCTTGTCAAGGCAGCATATAAGATCCATACGCTTCCTTTGTCAAGGCAGCGTATGAGATCCATACGCTTCCTTTGTCAAGGCAGCGTATGAGATCCATACGCTTCCAAAAGGCAGCGTATGGGGACTGCGCTGTACTAAAGAGCGCGCGCAACTCAGTGGCGCAAGCTAAAAAGCTCGTGCAATGCTCACTGTCTTCTCCAAACAGCAAGAACTCTATAGTTTGAACCCAAAGCTTCAAAAGTCCATAACTTGGTCAAAATAAGTCCAACTCCAACTTTTCAAAGGTCAAAATTGGGTAGAATAAAATTCTCTACAACATGGAACCATCAAAACTTGAAAACAAAAAAGTTTGATAGATCAAAACCACCAAAATTCAAAAATAACTAATTTTTAGATCTACTAAAAATAAAACTTCAAAACGAGAAACGCCAAGTTCTAAACTCTCTTAGAATCACAAGGGAAAGAGAATAGAACCATAAAAATGGGTCCTCATGAAAAAGCAATATGTACTTGCCTACGGTTTGGTAGGTGGAGGGAGTGATGAGGAAGAAGAAGAAGAGTAATGGTGAAGGAAAAATAATGAAGAGATAGAAAAGGGGGGTTGGCTTTAAATGAAAAGGTGGTGGTAGGTGGGGATGTTAGGTTTGGTTCATGATGAACCAACTAACTGAACCAAACCAAGCCGAACCCAAGTCTAGCTAAAGCAGAGAAATAAAAGCAGAAAGTAAAATGCAGATAATTAATTAACATGAATTTAAAAGAATTTAAATACAGAATAATACATGATAAATATTAAATAAATATATTTAAGCAGTACATGTATTAAAAATACGTATATTAGGAACGGGGAGTGACATAAACAGTTAAATTAAATAATAGAATCATGCAGTTCTAAACAGTTTTAAATATGAACAGTTTGTTACAGTAAAACAGTGATTTGAACAGGTAATGAAATATGACCGGCTTAGGTTTGTTACAGGAATGGATAAGGGGTTTTGTTACAGTATGGTCATAATTATTACGCTATTCTCCAGTCCCCAGTAGTTACAGTACTCTCAGAGAGAGTTTCGTATTTGCATCGTGGTTTAGACTTACAGTAAAGCGATTAAATAAATAACTGTAAACTAACATAAACTATACTTGCCTCAAAGGAAATGACTGGAGAGGGATGAGTTGGTACCGAGGAGGAACGTCAGGTGTATCTTCGAGTTCCTACAGATGAGAACTCGACTTAGATCCGCTGTAACCAAGCTAGGTGTGCTAGTTGCAATCTCTAGTAACAAGTCCTAGTCAGGTTTTAAGTTGTTATTAAGCTACAGCTAACGTTTACGTCGCAAGCTACGCGCGTTGATTAAACTAGTTAATTTGGTTATTTGGAAAAAAATAACAAGAACAAATTATCTTTGGAAAACTTGGTATTTTTTTTTATAAATATAAATATAAAGCTAATTTTTCTTATTTAGTGAGAAATGCGTGACTTTTATTTAATAATGAACTTGTCAATTTTAAGTGAGAAAATCTTAATTAATTTTATACAAAAATTCAATTTATTCGTTTAATAGAAAAAACTCGCAAAACCAGAAATAACTAAAAATCTAAGCTATCCATCACAGTTACAGACCACAGCCAGCTGGGCTTATGCCCATTACAATTTATTTACATAAATTGAAATAAGACAAAACCGCCGTTAGTCTTAAACTGAAATATTAAATAAAATATAAACAGAAATTAATAATAAAAATAGAGGTAAAAATAGAGTCTCAGATATGGTCCAATCCTCATCTTGGCTAATTGCCTCAACGTCCGGGTGGGGCCGATTTCGTTTGCACTTAGTCGGGTCCATTGACCGATACGGTCGTCACCCCAAAATCAAATATCGAATAAAATTCCGAAAAATCATTTTAAATTCATTTTAAAATAATCCAGGATTTACGGAAAAATCCGACAGTATCTTCTCTGTTTTTGGTCAACCCAAAAATTGGGAAATGGTGCCGATAATTTCCTGCAAATCCCAAACTAGGGAAAACCCGAATTTATATATATATAAAACCCACAACCAATCCACAGAATAATCGGGACGACCCGAAATAATTTCGGAAGTCCGATTCCAATCCACAAATCACAGAACGCTACCGAAAAAAACCGAAAAGCTAAAACATACCAAAAATCAATTCCCGAAATATTCCGAAAATCTAAAATAATTCACAGGACCTTTCCGAAAGTCTCAAAAAATTACGACGTCGCTAAAACCGAATTCCCAAAGGGAATCGGGGACCATTTCTCATCATCGACTGAAATAAAATGAGCGGGACAGGGGTTATTATAATACCTGTAGTTCGTATTACGTATCTTGGAATACGTGTACGTATTTGTTCTTGTATTGCATATCTCTTAGCTTGGCCCGGTTTATTTTGGGTTGGTTCGGCTAGACTTGGGTTGCCTTGGTTCATCATGAACCAAGGGGAGAACCCCTACCTACCTACCACCACCATCATCCTTTATTAACCCATTCCTTTAATTCTTTCTCTTCATTTACTTCTTCTTCTCCCACCATTACTTCTTCGACCACCAGGAGAGTGAGAGAGAGAGAGAGCTTAGGCAAGTGCATCTTGCTTCATGGAGGAACATAAATTTTATTGTTCTATTCTCTTCTTCACAGTATTCTAAGACACTTTAGTGCTTGGCATTTTCAATTTCCATGGCTAAATTCTTCTAGATCTAAGATTATAGTATTTTCGGATTTCTTGGGTTTTGATCTATTTAACTTTATTATTTCTAAGTTTTGATGGTTCCATGTTGTAGAAAATTTCGTTCTACCCCATTTTGACCTATGGAAGTCCAAATTTAGGCTTACGATGAAGGTTTTATGGAGCTTGGAAGCTATGGGTTCCATGGCCATCCTTCTCAGATTTTCTGAGAAGATGGGTACCCACTTACTCAGCCGCATAGATGGGTACCCACTTACCCAGCCGCATGAGATTCATTCACTTAGCCGCATGAGATTCATTTTACTCAGCCGCATAGATGGGTACCCACTTACTCAACCGCATAGATGGGTACCCACTTACCCAGCCGCATGAGATTCATTCACTTAGCCGCATGAGATTCATTTTACTCAGCCGCATAGATGGGTACCCACTTATTCAGCCGCATAGATGGGTACCCACTTATCCAGCCGCATGAGATTCATTCACTTAGCCGCATGAGATTCATTTTACTCAGCCGCATAGATGGGTACCCACTTACTCAGCCGCATAGATGGATACCCACTTACCCAGCCGCATGAGATTCATTCACTTAGCCGCATGAGATTCATTCACTTAGCCGCATGAGATTCATTTTACTCAGCCGCATAGATGGGTACCCACTTACTCAGCCACATAGATGGGTACCCATCTACTGCCGCATGAGCCCCCAATTCACCCTTGGTCGTATAGTGTTTAATTTGGTTGTTTTTCTTGCCCTATTTGGCTGATTTATGGCCCGAATTTTTCCCAACTCCCAACATAAAAATTGTAGATCTTTTCCTTGGCTTCCAGAATATGTTATTAACTATTTATGCAACTTTTCTCATTTATAATATTGTAAGGATAGAACACGATAGTAGCCCGTCATGGCGCACTCTTGATAAGTAACCCTGACATGATACACCTCGATATGCTGTTACGACAGCTAGTACGGCATGACAAGTATGAAAGACCTGGACACCGTGGGCGATTGTGTTTGTACAAATAAATTGATACTGTCTTGCATCATGTCTAGGATGGGGATCCCTGAGTACCACGGTCAGGGGTGCCTACTGAAATTGACTAAGGCTAATTAACTAGAATGATTCAGTAGTCATGAAGAGATTTCTAGCTACAGGCAATCCCGTTATCTGGACGCATTAAGTGGACTTGTAGCCTACCGTCGAGTAGGGCACATTTCCAGCACACAGTCATGTGGTGCACCCTTTAAATGGACATTCGACTCGGATAACCGGATGGTCTGCAGGGCTTGTGGCTGTTGGGATAATTTTATTGCATCTTGCTAGTAACTAGGCTGTGATAACCCTAGTTAGTTAAAAGTATCAAGTCGTACTCTTGATTGGCTGTGATTGATTGGATGAAGTTTATTCCAGCTTAGTCTTATCCTGATCCTGTGCAAGATTGGGACATGACATGATTATTGATGCTTGCCTTAACAATAACGATCAGGGGTCCAGTTCTGTTCAGGCGAAGGGTTACAACCCCGGTCCTTGTTTGGTTTAAGGGTTGTAACCTGGCTCCCGGAGCAGTTCTGTGTCCTCTCTTCGTTTATTGTCTTATTGCAACCCCATGCCATGCTCGTCATGTTCTTTTACCTTATTTCAATACCATGATTATTTATACTGGCCTTAGCAATAAAGATCAGGGGTCCAGTTCTGTTCAGGCGAAGGGTTACAACCCCGGTCCTTGTTTGGTTTAAGGGTTGTAACATGGCTCCCGGAGCAGTTCTGTGTCCTCTCTTCGTTTATTGTCTCCACTATACCAATGGTATTTGAGACGAGTTTCTATTCAGGTGAAGGGTTACAACCCCGGTCCTTGTTTGGTTTAAAGGTTGTGACCTGGCTACTTGAATGGTTTCTTCGTACTCAGTTTACTATTGTTATCTCTATTATTATCAGTTCTTTATTTACTATCTTTAATATTCTATTGTGATAGACTGGTTTTAGTTCCTAAGTGAAGCCTCCTTTGTGGCACTTGCTCTTTCTGGGGTCTGACCCAGCTGGTTTTGTATGGCCAGATATCGGAGCAGCACCAGAGGATCCACCTGTCTTCCAGCCAGATGGTGACCACCAGGCGTAATCCTGGCAACGAGTGGGTTTCTTTTGTTCTTCCACTTTATTGTAAAATTATTCTTTTGAGGCGTTTAGCCGGCGAGCACGTGTTAGCTCGTATTGCACCTTTAATTACTTTCTGCCTACGGGCTGTAACATGATTGACAAATCCTAGGGTTGATCATGTATGACTGAAACTCTTGCTAGTCCTGATATTTTGTACGACTAGCTTCATGATCATCCGAATATGTAATGTATGGGACGCCTTACTATTGTATATTTGGTGTTCTGACATCTTGTAACTGTTATTACATTGCTTGAGATTGAGACAATAGGCTTGTTCTTGACCATAGGAGACTGATGGCTTGTAGTTAAACCCTCATATATCTAGACAGCCGTGACCGTATAGTGACGTAGATTCCATTTCATTATACGTAGCTGGCTATGTCTGCCCCCGCTCTCCAGTATTCTGGTTCTGGGGCGTGACATGGTTTAAGTGGTGGCCCATGCAGGTCTTGTAAATCAAGATATGTGAGGGTTTACCGAATAGATGTCTCAATCAGTATTCGTCCTTGATCTCTGCTCGTATCTTCCGAATCCCTGGATTCTTGTCCTGATCATGTGCTTGTATCGTTGATCTATCCTGGTCCCTCCTTATTGTTCCCTATGTCGTCTTCTTCAGCGGCATTATTCCTGGAGCTGCCGATCAGCAAGACGGAGCACCTCTCGTGGACCAGCAGCAACCTGGGATCAAGCCCAGCATTCAGGAGTAGCCTCCAGAGTCATGCCTACCGAAGGAGAGCCACCAATTCAGCCCGTCCAGCCTGCAGAGCCTGATGATGGCACTTTGGTGGGTCTCATCAGGACCCTATTAGCTTCCCAGGATCGTCGTGGAGATGCCTTGCACCAGGCGGTGGCAGATGCTTTGACCAGAGGCGGTCATCAGGGTAATAGCACGGCCAACAGCTTCAAGCGCTTGAACCCTCCCTTCTTCAACGGCAGTGAAGATGCGATCGCTGCAGATGCATGGCTTTAGGACACCGAGGTGATTCTAGAAGCAGCCAGGACCCCCGAGATCGAGAAGGTGGTCGTGGTGCGCCTGCAGTTGTTGGATCTTGCCCGTAGCTGGTGGGCAGCACAGGCCGAAGGATTAGTGGCCCCTATTTCTTGGGCAGTATTCAGAGAGAGATTCCAGACCAAGTATTTTGATGCTGTAGCTCGGTATGATCTACAGACGAGGTTCACCAATCTGAAGCAGATGGACAGGACAGTCGATGGATATGCGGCCGAGTTTTCCAGACTCAGTCGGTTTGCTCCCACCTTGGTGGCAACCGAGTATGATAGAGCCCAGCGATTCCAGCAAGGGCTTCACCTGGAGATTCTATTGGCAGTTGAACAGTTTGAGCATCAGACTTTTGATGCAGTCTTGAGAGCAGCTAGGAGGCATGAGTACACCTCCCAGAGGATCGTAGATAGGACCGGAGGTCGGAAGCGATCTCACGGTCAGATGTCAGTCATCAGCACCAGCCCGGCAGCCAGAGCTTTGACCATTGGAGCCCCGAGGTGGGCGACCTCAATGACGTCGGTTCAGCATTCAGCCCTGATGTACCCTCAGCAGCAGAAGCAGAAGCAGTCTTCCGCAGTGGGATGTTCACACTGCGGGAAGCCAGGGCATGTGGTATCCGAGTGTCGCAGAGCACAGGGTTTGTGCTTGGCTTGTGGTGCCCCAGACCACAGGATTGGGAACTGCCCGAACAGGGGGAGTTCATCCTCAGCCCTCACTAGTCCTTCGGTGAGAGGACCAGTACCAGTCCAGCAGCAACAGCAGCTGCAGTACCCGTTTCCGAGGCCATTGCCAACGCAGGCCCAGGCGTTCCAGCAGCAGAGACCACAGCAGTATGTCCAAGCCCAAGCCCTGATCCAGAGTTGGCAGAGGAATTTTCAGCAGAGGGGACCCGTACCCAGAGGACATGGTCAAGTGCTGGATTTGACCATGGAAGAGGAATGAATAGCACCAGGTGAGGTGGTGGCAGGTACTATTCTCGTCAACACCTTTCTAGCTTCAGTATTATTTGATTCTGGTGCCTCGCATTCATTTATGTCTGCACGATTCGCGACACGGGTAGGAATGGAGCCCGAGTCATTATCAGTAAGGCTCAATATACTTACTGGTAACAGACTTGTGGGAGTAGATAGAGTGTTTTCCTCGTGTCGGATCGTAGTTAGCGGTAGAGAATTCCCCGCTAGATTAATAGAGTTTTCGATGGCCGATTATGATGTGGTCTTAGGGATAGATTGGTTGAGGGACCAGTATGCTAGGATAGACTGCCACATTGGCAGGGTTGTTTTTAGCATTCCAGGCGAGCCGGAGTTTTCCTTCTCCCGAGGCGAAGTTGAACCTTCTACTCCAGTATTGCGGATGGCAGTAGCAGCAGTGCAGTTACCCAGGATAGTGGATGAGTTCCCAGATGTTTTCCCAGAAGAGCTTCCAGGTATGCCTCCAGAGCGGGAGATCGAGTTCACCATAGACTTGATTCCCGGAACAGCCCCAGTGTCAGAGAGAGTCTACAGGATGGCGCCGTCAGAGCTAAAGATATTGTACAAAATGATTGAAGAACTCAGAACCAAGGGATTCATTCGTGCTAGTGGATCGCCTTGGGGAGCCCCGATGCTTCTTGTGAAAAAGAAGGATGGTACATCCAGGTTATGTGTAGATTATCGTACCTTGAACTCAGTGACAATCAAGAACAGATACCCTCTCCCGAGGATAGATGACTTGTTTGATCAACTCCAAGGGGCAGCAGTGTTCTCGAAGATCGACTTACGATCAGGATACCACCAGATCAGAGTCAGAGAGCAGGACATTCCAAAGACAGCGTTCAGATCGAGATATGGGCATTGGGAGTTTCTTGTGATGCCATTTGGAGCAACCAATGCGCCGGCAGTATTCATGGACCTCATGAATCGCATTTTCATGCCTTACTTGGATCAGTTTGTGATCGTGTTCTTGGATGACATCCTGGTCTATAGCAAGAGTAAAGCGGAGCATGAGCAGCATCTCAGAGTTGTTCTTCAGATCCTCAGAGAGCACCAGTTGTATGCCAAGTTTAGTAAATGCGAGTTCTGGCTCGATCGCATTTCGTACTTGGGTCATATTATCACCCGAGGATGAGTAGAAGTGGATCCCCAGAAGATTGTGGCCATTGAATCGTGGCCGGTGTCCAGCACAGTTGCAGAAGTTCGCAGTTTTCTTGGATTGGCCGGCTACTACCGGCGGTTTGTTTCAGACTTTGCTCGGATTTCAGCGCCATTGACCCAGTTGACCCGCAAGGATGTGCAGTTTACTTGGACAGCAGAGTGCCAGGATTCTTTTGAGAAGTTGAAGCGAGGCTTGATGACGGCTCCTATTCTCACACTTCCAGATGGAACCGGAGGATTCTCAGTGTATTGTGATGCTTCAGGCAGAGGCTTAGGATATGTTCTGATGCAGCATGGGAAGGTAATAGCTTATGCGTCACGACAACTTCGTGATCATGAGAGGAATTACCCAACCCATGACTTAGAGCTGGCAGCTGTAGTGTTTGTACTTAAGTTGTGGAGACACTACCTGTAGGGAGATAGGGTGGAGATTTTCACCGACCACAAGAGCCTGAAGTATGTTTTCACCCAGAAAGATCTTAACATGCGTCAGAGGAGATGGCTAGAACTACTTGTGGATTATGATGTCAACTTGCAGTATCATCCTGGGAAGGCCAACGTTGTTGCAGATGCATTGAGCAGGAGAGCTGGAATTTATTTCCTAACAGCACAACCAGAGCTGTTAGCCGATCTTCAGAAGATGGGAATAGAAGTTGTCCTCCCTTTCAGTATGGCATTGATGGCCAGCATGCAAGTTCAGTCTACTATAGTCGAGAGGATCCGGATGGCGCAGTCAGCAGATTCCAAGCTTCAGCGACTCAGAGCAGAGTGTGAGGCAGGACGAAGACCAGAGTTATGCATTCGTGAGGATGGTACACTTCGACATGGTAATCATCTTTGTGTACCCAGTGGAGATATCAGGCAGGAGATCCTGTCAGAGGCTCACAGTTCGCAGTATTCCATTTATCCCGGTGGCACGAAGATGTACCGTGATATCCGCCAGCACTTTTGGTGGAATGGCATGAAGAGGGAGATAGCTCGGTTTGTCTCTCGGTGTTTAGTTTGCCAACAAGTCAAGGCTGGACATCAGAGACCGGCTGGACTTCTTCAGCCCTTGTCGATTCCAGAATGGAAGTGGGAGCATGTGACCATGGATTTTGTGACTGGACTACCTAGATCCCCAGCTGGTAGATATGCTATCTGGGTTATAGTTGATCGGCTCACGAAAGTGGCTCACTTTCTTCCATTCAGAGTTGGTCAGTCGACGGCTCAGCTAGCAGAGATGTACCTCAGGCAGATTGTCAGATTGCACGGTGTGCCAGTCAGTATCATCTTGGACCGAGATTCAAGATTTATGTCGCATTTTTGGCGTAGCTTACAAGAGAGTTTGGGGACTCGCCTCCAGTTCAGCTCAGCGTAACATCCGCAGACAGATGGCCAGTCGGAACGCATGATCCAGACTCTTGAAGACATGTTGCGGTCCTGTACACTTGACTTCGGTGGTTTGTGGGAAGATCACCTGAACCTAGTAGAATTCTCGTACAATAACAGTTTTCAGGCCAGTATCCAGATGGCACCGTTCGAGGCACTGTATGATAGAAAGTGCAGATCCTCGCTAGCATGGGACGATGTCGGAGAGAGACAGATGCTCGGTCCAGAAATGATTGCTCAGACAGTTGAGGTGGTCAGAAGAGTCCGAGATTATCTTCGAGTAGCACAAGATCGCCAGCGTCATTGGGCCGATTCTCATCGGCGACCCCTTGAATTTTCTGTCGGCGATCATGTATTCCTTAGGATCTCGCCTACCCGTGGCGTCATTCGTTTTGGCGTACGGGGCAAGCTTAGTCCTAGGTATATAGGACCGTTTGACATTCTGGAGCGAGTAGGAGATGTATCCTATCGTCTCGCTCTTCCGCCGTCGCTAAGCGAGGTGTATGACGTGTTCCATGTATCCCAATTACGACGGTATATTCCGGACCCGAGCCATATCCTGGATCATTCGGAATTGGTTGTTGGTACCAACCTTTCGTATGAGGAGAGGCCCGTGTCTATATTAGACCGAAGAGAGAAGACACTCAAGAACAAGACTATCAAGTTAGTCCGAGTTGCTTGGGGTCATCACTCTTTGGGTGAGTCAACGTGGGAGCGTGAGGATGACATCCGATCGCAATATCCTGACCTGTTTGACTCATGAGGTTTAATGTCTTTCTTATGCCTCATGCCATCGATTCCTTGCTTGCATGATTGATTGTTTGTCTAGTTATAACTTGCTTGTGATTAGTATAGCTTGTTCTTGCCACTTTAGCCTCTTGATTAAATTCCGAGGACGGAATTCTTTTAAGGTGGGTAGAGTTGTAATGCCTGTAGTTCGTATTACGTATCTTAGAATACGTGTACGTATTTGTTCTTGTATTGTATATCTCTTAGCTTGGCCCGGTTTATTTTGGGTTGGTTCGGCTAGACTTGGGTTGCCTTGGTTCATCATGAACCAAGGGGAGAACCCCTACCTACCTACCACCACCATCATCCTTTATTAACCCATTCCTTTAATTCTCTCTCTTCATTTACTTCTTCTTCTCCCACCATTACTTCTTCGACCACCAGGAGAGTGAGAGAGAGAGAGAGCTTAGGCAAGTGCATCTTGCTTCATGGAGAAACATAAATTTTATTGTTCTATTCTCTTCTTCACAGTATTCTAAGACACTTTAGTGCTTGGCATTTTCAATTTCCATGGCTAAATTCTTCTAGATCTAAGATTATAGTATTTTCAGATTTCTTGGGTTTTGATCTATTTAACTTTATTATTTCTAAGTTTTGATGGTTCTATGTTGTAGAGAATTTCGTTTTACCCTATTTTGACCTATGGAAGTCCAAATTTAGGCTTACGATGAAGGTTTTATGGAGCTTGAAAGCTATGGGTTCCATGGCCATCCTTCTCAGATTTTTTGAGAAGATGGGTACCCACTTACTCAGCCGCATAGATGGGTACCCACTTACCCAGCCGCATGAGATTCATTCACTTAGCCGCATGAGATTCATTTTACTCAGCCGCATAGATGGGTACCCACTTACTCAACCGCATAGATGGGTACCCACTTACCCAGCCGCATGAGATTCATTCACTTAGCCGCATGAGATTCATTTTACTCAGCCGCATAGATGGGTACCCACTTATTCAGCCGCATAGATGGGTACCCACTTACCCAGCCGCATGAGATTCATTCACTTAGCCGTATGAGATTCATTTTACTCAGCCGCATAGATGGGTACCCACTTACTCAGCCGCATAGATGGGTACCCACTTACCCAGCCGCATGAGATTCATTCACTTAGCCGCATGAGATTCATTTACTTAGCCGCATGAGATTCATTTTACTCAGCTGCATAGATGGGTACCCACTTACTCAGCCGCATAGATGGGTACCCATCTACTGCCGCATGAGCCCCCAATTCACCCTTGGTCGTATAGTGTTTAATTTGATTGTTTTTCTTGCCCTATTTGGCTGATTTATGGCCCGAATTTTTTCCAACTCCCAACATAAAAATTGTAGATCTTTTCCTTGGCTTCCAGAATATGTTATTAACTATTTATGCAACTTTTCTCATTTATAATATTGTAAGGATAGAACCCGATAGTGGCCCGTCATGGCGCACTCTTGATAAGTAACCCTGACATGATACACCTCGATATGCTGTTATGACAGCTAGCACGGCATGACAAGTATGAAAGACCTGGACACCGTGGGCGATTGTGTTTGTACAAATAAATTGATACTGTCTTACATCATGTCTAGGATGGGGATCCCTGAGTACCACGGTCAGGGGTGCCTACTGAAATTGACTAAGGCTAGTTAACTAGAATGATTCAGTAGTCATGAAGAGATTTCCAGCTACAGACAATCCCGTTATCTGGGCGCATTAAGTGGACTTGTAGCCTACCGTCGAGTAGGGCACATTTCCAGCACACAGTCATGTGGTGCACCCTTTAAATGGACATTCGACTCAGATAACCGGATGGTCTGCAGGGCTTGTGGCTGTTGGGATAATCTCATTGCATCTTGCTAGTAACTAGGCTGTGATAACCCTAGTTAGTTAAAAGTATCAAGCCATACTTTTGATTGGCTGTGATTGATTGGATGAAGTTTATTCCAGCTTAGTCTTATCCTGATCCTGTGCAAGATTGGGACATGACATGATTATTGATGCTTGCCTTAACAATAACGATCAGGGGTCCAGTTCTGTTCAGGCGAAGGGTTACAACCCCGGTCCTTGTTTGGTTTAAGGGTTGTAACCTGGCTCCCGGAGCAGTTCTGTGTCCTCTCTTCGTTTATTGTCTTATTGCAACCCCATGCCATGCTCGTCATGTTCTTTTACCTTATTTCAATACCATGATTATTTATACTGGCCTTAGCAATAAAGATCAGGGGTCCAGTTCTGTTCAGGCGAAGGGTTACAACCCCGGTCCTTGTTTGGTTTAAGGGTTGTAACCTGGCTCCCGGAGCAGTTCTGTGTCCTCTCTTCGTTTATTGTCTCCACTATACCAATGGTATTTGAGACGAGTTTCTATTCAGGTGAAGGGTTACAACCCCGGTCCTTGTTTGGTTTAAGGGTTGTGACCTGGCTACTTGAATGGTTTCTTCGTACTCAGTTTACTGTTGTTATCTCTATTATTATCAGTTCTTTATTTACTATCTTTAATATTCTATTGTGATAGACTGGTTTTAGTTCCTAAGTGAAGCCTCCTTTGTGGTACTTGCTCTTTCTGGGGTCTGACCCAGCTGGTTTTGTATGACCAGATATCGGAGCAGCACCAAAGGATCCACCTGTCTTCCAGCCAGATGGTGACCACCAGGCGTAACCCTGGCAACGAGTGGGTTTCTTTTGTTCTCCCACTTTATTGTAAAATTATTCTTTTGAGGCGTTTAGCCGGCGAGCACGTGTTAGCTCGTATTGCACCTTTAATTACTTTCTGCCTACGGGCTGTAACATGATTGACAAATCCTAGGGTTGATCATGTATGACTGAAACTTTTGCTAGTCCTGACATTTTGTACGACTAGCTTCATGATCATCCGAATATGTAATGTATGGGACGCCTTACTATTGTATATTTGGTGTTCTGACATCTTGTAACTGTTATTACATTGCTTGAGATTGAGACAATAGGCTTGTTCTTGACCATAGGAGACTGATGGCTTGTAGTTAAACCCTCATATATCTAGACAGCCGTGACCGTATAGTGACGTGGATTCCATTTCATTATACGTAGCTGGCTATGTCTGCCCCCGCTCTCCAGTATTCTGGTTCTGGGGCGTGACAGTTATACCTCGGATTGCTCGGCTAGAGCTCTCAGATGAATAATAGAAAGAAAATGAGATCCAGAACAGCGAACGTATTCGCAGGTCAGCGCTGATTCGAAGCGTCGACGAGGGACGCTGAAAAACGCAGAAGCTAGGACACGGCCAGGGAACGCTGGAACAGCGGGGGTACTCGGCCAGAGGGGCGTCGAAGCTCTGGCAGTTGGCCGATGAGCTCGGCGGGGTCGCGAAGGGGCGCGCGAGGGGATCGCCGAGGGAAGCTCGGCGGGGGCTGGCGCTCGCAGGGGAGACGGGCGACGACAGGGGCTGTCGGCGGGGGCGCCGGCGGGACAGCGGGTGCGGGGCTCGGCCGCGAGGGTGGCCGCGGCTAGGGCGCGGCTTGGACGCGCTGAAGGAGGCAGGGGCGCGTGAGGGGAGCTCGGTGCGGGGCGCGCTGGTCGGCGGTCGGCCGAGAAGGGGGCGCGGCCGTCAGGGAAACTCCGAAGGGGGTCTCGGCGTAGAGCTCAGGGAGAGGGGCTGGCTCGGGCGTGGAGAGGGTTTGGGGGTGTGGGAATTGGTGAAGAGAATAAAGAGTTAGAGAATGAGAGATGGAGTTGGGGTATTCTCTGTGAAAGCTTGGCTTCTGTTGTATGAAGTTGAGAAGAGGAGGAGGGAGTGGGTGAGTAAATAGAGGGGGATGGGGTGCTCGTGTGGTACTGAGAAGAGTGGGGAGAGAGAATAGGGAGGCTTTGAATGAGTTGGGTTAAAAAAGTGTGTGCTGGTCCTACGGGACCAGCTAAAGAATATTTATATTTTTTTAAAAAATATTATTAGAACCAATCAGAATTTAGAAAAGAAAGGAAAAGAGATTGGGTTCAGGCTCAGGCCTGGGTCTGGGTCTTAAACAAAAATCCATGTTATTATTTTTTCGAAATCCTTTGCACTCAATAATATATAATAATAATAATAATAGATTTACTAAAATTAATACTAAAACACTATTATTAATTAATTACAAAAATATGGGTTTCACACGTTGGGATCAATCTTCGATAAAATTTGACCGTTAGAATGCAAATGGTAACACGACGGAAAATTTATTACAATTTTGTGGTTTTCCGTCAAATAATCAGAACAATCACAGAAGGTATTATGTGAGTCCATTCGGATCTTTCGTCAGATTTCTGCGAAGATCCGCCGGATCATCCGTCAGGATTCTAAAGATTGTTCTGTGTTATTTTCTACCCCACCTTTCGATTTATCCCTCCATTTCTTATGTTTACAAATATTCCTAAGACTCATTACAGACTCCATATATACTTAGACAAGTACAAAAATTTTTAGAGTCTTGAAATGATGATGGCATAACTTGGCTTCTTCCTTTGATATGTGCTGGTTTTTTCCTTAACGGCAACTGTCCAAAGATACTCAGTTTGTGAAAACTGAATATCTTTCGGGGACTTCGCTTTGGAACCCCCGACAGGGGGTGCTGTCCCCTCGACCCCCGTCCGCTGACCGGGCAGCGAAACCCACGGTGCGTGGCTCCGAAGATGTCGTTAGACGGTTCAGAGAAATCTTGTGGAATACCATTGTCTTTGGCTCACCATAATTTCTTTATTGCATATATCCATATTGATCTTGCTTATTACTTTTTTGCATGTACATGTTAGACGAACAAAGTAATATACATTGTAGCAAGTATGATAAGATAAAGCACAGTAGGACAATGCTAAGTTTAAGTATAAGAGCTAGTTGTCACGGACTTAGTATTTTTGCTAGCACTTCGTCCTGTGCGGCGCACTGTCTTTCTTCTCAAAGACTCGTGCAAGCCTTCCCGTCCCGACTTAGCTAGATCGCTAAGAAAACTAGAATAGTGGAGCAAAGATGGGACTAGTAAGAATCTCTTTATTGACTTGGAGAATGCTTACAGTTTTTAAGTGGTGAGGAACAAATAAGAGCCTCCCCTTTTATAAGTGCTCATAGAGCAATACAAGAAAAGTCCTGGAAGGAATATTCCAAGGATTATTACATTCTACCATAACTGGAATGGCATATTCCAGATTTATTCCTTGGCAACATAAAAGGAAACTTTAAGGACCTTTCAGAAGCTTCTTGGGCCTCCTAGAACGATCTTGGGCCTTCCGGAGAGATCCACAATCTTCTAGAGCCTTCCGCCATCTTCTAGAGCCTTCCGCCATCTTCTAGAATGTTCAGAAAGCTTCCCGCATAACCTTGGTCCACGAAAAGGTTATGCAACTGGGCCTCGGGCGGGGTGCAACATTTGGGACGTTACATTCTCCCCCACCTAAGGCGTTGACGCCCTCGTCAACCATGCTCGCTGAGAAACGCCTGGATCTCGGCTTCGAACTGATGCAGCGTATCAGCACGTTCCCAGCTAGACTCGCCGTAAGACAAGCCTTTCCACTGGATAAGGTACTCCATATACGGGGACACGTCTCGTCGCCGAATGGTCCTCCTGTCCAGCACGGCTTCCACCTCCTTGTCGAAGGAAGTCGTCATGGTCACCGTCGGTCGCTTCGGAACTCCTCGCTGGAGATCCTCCAAGTCTTCATGGTACGGCTTCAAGCAACTGGCATGGAAGACTGGATGAATCTTCAGCTTGGCAGGGAGTTCAAGCTTGTAGGCCACCTTACCTACCTTCTTGAGCACGGGGAAGGGGCCTTCATACTTTCGTATTAGTCCTTTGTGCACCTTGAGGAACACCTTGAACTGTTGTGGTTGCAGCTTCACCAGCACCATGTCCCCCTCCTTGTACTCAACCGGCCTTCGCTTCGCGTCGGCCCACTTCTTCATCTTCCTCGCGGCCTTCTCCAGAAATGCCTTGGCAATGTCCGTCTTTGCCTTAAAATCTGAAGTGAACTGGTTGGCCGCGGGGCTTCTACTCGAGGACCCCTCACTCAGCGTGTGCGGGGCAAGTAGGATGGGATATTTGTTCTTGACGGTTACCTTATTTAGTGTACGATAGTCGATGCACAAACGAAGGCTTTCGTCCTTCTTTTTCTGGAACAGCACCGGTGCACCATACGGGGCCTTTGACGGCCTGATGAATCCCGCGTCCAGCAGCTCCTTGAGTTGTTTCTTCAACTCGTCCAGCTCGGGCAGGGCTATTCGATACAGAGCCATGGCGGACGGCTTCATGCCCGGCTCCAACTCGATGGCGTGGTCTACCTTCCTCCGTGGAGGTAGCCTCTTTGGCAACTCCTTTAGCATGACGTCCTCGAACTCCACAAGGACGTCATCGATCTCAGGTGGAAGATCCCCCTGCACGGGCGCCTCCTCCGACTTGAGCACAGCATGGTAAGTCATCTCTCCGTGTCGCATCCCTTTCTTGAGTTATAATGTGGAGAGAGCCTTCCCCTTCATAAGCTCGCCTCGTGCAGTTGTCACTATGCACGGAGAGCTCTCCTCCATGATCCCGACGACTCCCAGATGCGGTATTGGGACCGCCTTTGCCGAAGTGAGGAAGTCCATCCCAAGGATCATGTCGAAGTCGTCCAGTGGTACTGCCGTGAGACTGGTGACACCCGTCCAGTCTTCCACTTGGATCTTCACTCCTTTGGCCACCTCATGCACGGGGCGCGCCTCAGAGTTGACTGTCTTTATCGTGCTTGAGTCTTTTTCCAGCGCCAAACCCAAGCGTCGGACCTCCGCGTCTGAGATAAAGTTGTGGGTAGCCCCCGTGTCGACCATCGCCCTGGTGTTGTGGCCGTTGATCTACACGTCCACGTACATCAGCTCTCGATTCGGGGTCTTGGACACTACCGTCTTGCTCTTCAAAGCATTCAACAGGCGCATGGCACCCATGTGAGCCCCCTTCTTAGGCTCCATGTCCTCGGCCTCCTCGCCTTGGACCGCGTTCACCCTCTTGCCCTTGTTCGGACAGTCTCGTGCGAGGTGATTTCCACCGCACATATAGCACTCGATCTTCCGCTCCGTCGAAGGCTTTGCTTGCGGCTTGTCCTTCGGCGGCGGGACTCCCTTTCCGTTGTTCTTCTTCGCTCCCCCACCATTGAACTTGGTGGTGGTCTTTTCCTTGGGCTTTGGGGCATCGCTCCGTCGATACTACATCAGCTTCTCGGCTGCCGCAACAGCCGTGTTCAGATCTGACACATCTTGCCTCTGCAATTCTTGTGCCGCCCATGGTTGTAGACCCTCTAGGAATGCGAACAGGCGATCCTCTTCGCCCATACTGGAAATGGTGAGCATCAGGCGGGTGAACTCCGCCACATACTCCTTGATCGTCCCGGTGTGCTTGAGTTGACGCAAACTCTGTCTTGCGACATACTCCATATTCTTCGGGTAGAATTGAGACTTGATCTCCTTCTTGAGATCCTCCCAAGTCTCGATCTTGCAGAGTCACTTTTCTATATCGACTCACCTGCGTCGCCACCACAGCGTAGCATCATCAGAGAAATATAGGGACGCTGTGTTTACCTTGTCGGTCTCATCCTCGATGCGGACCGCCTTCAGGTAACGCTCGACGTTCCAGATGAAGTTATCCACCTCCTTCGCGTCCCGTACGCCAGTGAAGGATTTGGGTTCTGGATACTTCACCCTCTGCGTCGACTCCCTCCTCGGAGTCGGACCACAAGCAATGGCCCTCTCGAGGACCTCCGCCTTGGTTTGTAGCTCTTTGCGTAGTTCAGCAATCTCCGCCTTCATGGCCTTTCGTTCCTCCTCGAACTCGGCCTGCATCTCGCGGAGATGCTCTCGGAACTCCGTCATAGCCGTGGCGACATCCGCCTCCAAACCCTGGGCGAATTCCTCGTGAGCCATTTGGTTCTGCTCCACTTGATACTCGACGCCCGTCACGCCTTTCTCCAGCATCTCAATCCGGCCAGCCAACTCGCCAAGAGCCCGTTCCACCGATGGTTCCTTGCTCTTGCCCTTCCTCGAGGTCTTCGCCTTCTCCTTAGGCGAAGAGGGTTATGAGGGTTCCTCGTGGATGATGGCTTCGGTCGAAGACATGACGACGATCGAACCTTTGCTCTGATACCGCTTGTCACGGACTTAGTATTTTTGCTAGCACTTTGTCCCGTGCGGCGCACTGTCTTTCTCTTCAAAGACTCGTGCAAGCCTTCCCGTCCCGACTTAGCTAGATCGCTAAGAAAACTAGAATAGTGGAGCAAAGATGGGACTAGTAAGAATCTCTTTATTGAGTTGGAGAATGCTTACAGTTTTTAGGTGGTGAGGAACAAATGAGAGCCTCCCCCTTTTATAAGTGCTCATAGAGCAATACAAGGAAAGTCCTGGAAGGAATATTCCAAGGATTATTACATTCTACCATAACTGGAATGGCATATTCCAGGTTTATTCCTTGACAACATAAAAGGAAACTTCAAGGGCCTTCCAGAAGCTTCTTGGGCCTCCTAGAATGATCTTGGGCCTTCCGGAGAGATCCACAATCTTCTAGAGCCTTCCGCCATCTTCTAGAATGTTCTGGAAGCTTCCTACATAACCTTGGTCCGCGAAAAGGTTATGCAACTGGGCCTCGGACGGGGTGCAACATTTGGGACGTTACATAGTGATAGCATAAATATTAGTGATATCATAATGTTAAACTTAATTGAATAACCATAATCAAAACATAGTTTTGATTTAGGCAGCTAAATTAAATTTAAGATAGATATAATGAAAACTCATATCACTAATATGTAAAACAATAAGCACATATCACCAAAGGTATACGTATAAGTAGAAATGCTATAGTGATAGTATGAAGATTAGTGATAATGATCGCTAAACTTAACAGATTAACCATATGCAAAAATATAATATAATCATTGGGCCAACACATTTTATATATATAATAGTTTGATCTATGTTTTATATCATTCTTTTATTATTTATTTTTAAAATTATGGGTTTATTCTTTTCTTTTCTTTCACCTATAGGTGATTTTTATCTATTCTACATGGGATCTCACTTATAAATTAATTTGGTCAAAATAAGGTGTTAATTTTTTGTACTTATAAGTGTTTTGTATTTATAAGTAGCTCCAAATTAATAAGTATTTTTTTTGCACTGATTAATGTTTAGACCCTGAGTTTTATACCATCTTATAATTAAAGCTCTGACATGTCAATTGGAGAGTTTAGAGACCCTGGATTTTTCCCCCTATTATATACACTCTCTTCATGTTTGATAATGAAATTTGCATATATATATAGGTTATGGAGGGTATAATAAAACAAAATCCAGTGTCTAAACTATACAATTGGACATTGAGAGCTTAAACTCAAAAATGGTATAAAATTCATGCTCTAAATGCTATTTAGTCCTTTTTTCACTTATTGGATTGCTTAAGTACTACTACATATTGCATCCGAAAAGTCTAGTATGCCTCTATGCAAATTTTAAAAAACCCGTCACTTGTCTAAAGTTTAATAGAAATCGATTTTCCTATATATAAACCTAATCACTCATTCCTCTCTTCTTTCGAGATGGAGGTAGACATAGAGATAGAGAGAAATTCCAATCATGCTTATTTCCAACTAATGAATACTATCAAGAGGACATTTGGCATGTTTAAGGCTAGATTCTATGTATTAAAAAAGATGCATCCTTTTTTTACACAGAGAAAAATAGTTATAACATGCATGGCTATACATAATTTCCTGCGCCGATATGCGATAAATGATGAATTATTCTCACAGTTTCAAGAAATGAATGATGAAGTGAAAAATTAAAATGATGAACTGGAAGAAAGTGCGAACGAGAATTCTATTCAAAAAATAAATTATATGCTTGGATTACGAAACCAAATTACTGATGCGGTGAATAAAATATTTCAAAATTGATATTATTTAAATGCTTTAAAACGATAATTTTGTGTAAGACGAGTTTTAAATTACGAAACACATTATATGTGTATTTGTATTGAATTAAATATTTTGGTGTTTGTATATTTTTTGATTGTCATACATTATCAATGTTTTAGACGAGATGGCACGATGGTAAAATAGTACTTATAAGTAAAAACTAAAACAAAATCACTTAGGGTCCGCTTAGATTGAGGGGAAAAAATAGAGTTAAGTGGGGTTAAACTAGGGGGAGTAGAGTGAGGGAGAGTAGAGTCAATACATAGAACATTGTTTGGATTGGAGGGAGAGTTAAGTGAGGGGTGTTTAATAACTCTTGCTTGAATTGAAGGTTTTGAGTGAGAGGAGTATTAATAAAAATATAATAGTTAACAAAATAATCTTATTACATATGTCATAAAATTAAATTTGATTAATTTTTTTAATTAAAACTTGTCAAAATATCTTCACAAATTATGAAGGTACGGAGCAACATATTGAAAAGAAGAAAAAATAGAGAAAAAAATCATAATATTTTGTAGAACAAATAAGGGACATTTATAAAATTTTAAATAAAATTTCTCAATCCCTCTCGTTAACCCTCCGATTTGGAGGTTAAAAAAATGGACGAAAGAGGGTAAAATAAACCCTCACTTAACCCTCTATACACCCTCTCTCCTAAACCTCCACCCTCAAACTAAACATGGTTTTATTTTTTTCTCACTTAACTTTTTCTCACTTAACTCTCTTAACCCTCAATCCAAGCAGACCCTAAAAATCTTGCAACCACCTACCTCACTATCACATTGAGAATAATTAATACAAGAATAGTATATATTCTTAAGTGAATAAAGAGAATAGATTTTATAAGTAAAAAAATTGGAATAATTGATACTTACAAGTAAAAAAACGTTAGTAATATATATAGGCAAATTATAAGGGCACAGCTCTTTTTACTCGGGGCTGTCCAAGTGACTGTTTCCCATTATTTACAAGTTTGCCACTGAAAAAATTACTCAGGGCTATCCAAGTTATAGGTATAAAAGTTAACTTTTATTTTTTTTTCCTTCTCTTCCTCACTCTCCATTCTCTCTCCCTCTTTCTTCTCCAAACCCTAGGTCTGGTCCCCACACTTTTTCCAACCCCACATTTCTCCAAACCCTAGAAGATTCTCCAAGGAAGATTCGTAGAATATTCGGTACGATGACGTCCGCTAAACGACAAAATTTCTGAGTTTTTTTTTAGTAATCTTATATTTTGTCCCAATGTAGAAATTATGGAAGAAAGTGGATCACGTCTATCAATCGAGGAACCCGGATCTTCCGAACAACACGACAAAACACCCGAAGAACTCTCGGTAAATTTTCGACCGACTGCTACGCATTCGAGTGTACAAGAGGACTGCCAGACTTTCTGGCAGTCCATAGAACAGAAATGACTGCCATATTACGCGGCAGTCTATTTGTACAACTAGTGTAAAATAGGACTACCGCAAAACATGACAGTCCAAGAAGTAACGAGGACTGCCAGATTATGCGGCAGTCTATATGTAGTAATGCTGTACAGTTGGACTGCCAGACATTCCGACAGTCCATAAAACACGTAGGACTGCCACATAATTCAGCAGTCAGTGTGTAGAAATAGTGTTAAGTAGGACTGCCAGACTTTCTGGCAGTCTTTTAAACACGTAGGACTGCCACAAAAATTGGCAGTCTTTGTTAAGAAGCAGTGTAAAACAGGACTGCCAGACTTTCTGGCAGTCTATAAAATACGATGGACTGCCAGAATGTCTGGCAGTCCTGTTGTACAGTCCTGAAGGAAGGGCAATTTTCCTTGTAATTGTGATTGGCAAATTTTTTTTGAAATTAAATGTAGGGCCCACCACCTCCTATTTTCGTTGACTTGAGTAATATATTCTCAACCGATGTCGCATTTGAATCTTATGAAGAAGCATTAGAATGGTGCAGACAAGTTGGAAGGCAAGTAAACACCGTCCTTGTCATTTCACGGTCATTACGAGGCCCGTCGTGTCGTAAAACTGCTGATCTTGGATGCGAAAGAGGTAGGACATTTAGGCTTCATCGAAAGAAAGAAGAATGTGGCCGGAAAAAAGTCCCGCAGAAGGCGGTCGGGTCCAGAAAGTGCGGTTGTCCTTTCAAGATTGTGCTTGTCTCAAGAAAGGATGGAAAGTGGACAGTTGATGTCAGAAATGGGATGCACAATCATGCGGTGGCGGAGACGCTGTACGCCGATGCGATCAATGCCTACAAGGTGAAAACAAACTACGTGGAACCTAAGCCAATGCCGGAAGACCACTACGATGTATTGATTGACTGATAGTGGGGAGCATCACCGACAGTTTTGTCACTTTTTGTAATTAAAAAGAAGGATAAACATTTACGTCTATACCGATATAGTCTTGTCACATTTTGTAACTAGAAACTTGCATGTTGCCAAAAAAAATGTAAATATTTGGTCCTACGCCGATGTTTATATCTTTGGACCTACTTAGATACACTTTTTTATATCTGTGAATGTGGTTGTCAAAAGAAATGTAATGGAGAAGAAGGAAGTTTATTTTGCTAAGACATTTGAGTATCAATTTTACAGTTGAGTATCACATTAACTTGGACTGCCCAGAAACCTGGCAGTCCATCGTGAGTGAAAGACTGCCAGGTTTCTGGGCAGTCCACTTTGGAACTTGCTATGTAGTAGGACTGCCAGGAAACTGGGCAGTCCTAGTTCACAGCAAGTTCCAAACTGGACTGCCCAGTTCACTGGCAGTCTTTCACTCACGATGGACTGCCAGGTTTCTGGGCAGTCCAATTTGGAACTTGCAGTGAACGAGGACTGCCAGGAAACTGGGCAGTCCTAGTTCACAGCAAGTTCCAAAGTGGACTGCCCAGTTCACTGGCAGTCTTTCACTCACGATGGACTGCCAGGTTTCTGGGAAGTCCAATTTGGAACTTGCTGTGAACGAGGACTGCCAGGAAACTGGGCAGTCATAGTTCACAGCAAGTTCCAAAGTGGACTGCCAAGTTTCCTGGCAGTCTTTCACTAACGATGGACTGCCAGGTTTCTGGGCAGTCCAAGTTAATGTGATACTCAACTGTAAAATTGATACTCAAATGTCTTAGCAAAATAAACTTCCTTCTTCTCCATTATATTTCTTTTGACAACCACATTGGACTCCCTGTAGGTGAGCGACATTTCGTATTCAAAAACTATTACATCAGAAGCATATTACAACAAATTGTTCAAACAAGTACACACAAATTGTTCAAAAACTATTAAGTCTTCAAAGCATATTACAACCAAGACGTCAACAAGTATTCGAAACACAGTTCAACAAAAGGAGCACAAAAATTGTTCAAACACGTACACACAAGTCATTTCTTCTCATGACGCATCTTAGTCCGTCGCTCTTGTTCGAGAAACGGATAGTCCGATGCGATGTTCTGCATCTGGTTAGCCACGTCGACGTAGTTCGCGAACCCGCTCAGCTTCACGTGCCTTCCGCTCCGATGCGGTAGGTCGTTTTCTTCCACCCTCGACGTCAACGTCCTTCGACTTCAGAGTCGGGTCGTGACTACGAATATTTAATGTCAATCGATTAATACTTAGAAAACATCAAACAAGACTGCCAATTCAGGACTGCCGCTATTTCTGGCAGTCCTATGTACTGTTAGGACTGCCAGAAAGAGAGGCAGTCCACGTGTACAGCAAGTATTACAAAGGACTGCCGGACTTTGTGGCAGTCCAATACGCATAAAGGACTGCCACAAAGTTCGGCAGTCCTGTGTAATACTTGCTGTACACGTGGACTGCCTCTCTTTTTGGCAGTCCTATGTACTGTTAGGACTGCCAGAGAGAGGGACAGTCAACTTGTACAGCAAGTATTACAAAGGACTGCCGAAATTTGTGGCAGTCCTTTATGCGTATAGGACTGCCACAAAGTGCGGCAGTCCTTTGTAATACTTGCTGAACAAGTCGATTGCCCCTCTCTCTGGCAGTCCTAAAAGTACATAGGACTGCCAGAAACATGGGCAGTCGTCGAGTCGAGAGGAACCGACTTGGGTTGTTCGAACTAAATTAATAGGATTTTTGGGGGGGGGGGAATTGACAACGTATTAGGTTTCTTACCTTAATTGAGAGGAACATTTGCGTGCCATCGTAGGGAGAGATGTTGGAAAATGGTGAAGACGAAGGAAATGGCGGAGATGAGGATCGAAACCCTAAACGTCACAATTGCGTAAAAGAAATGGAGAGAGAGGAGTGGGAAATCGTGGAGAAGAAGAAGAAGAGGAGGAGGGAAAATAGGGTTTGTGAAGAGAGGGGAAAAATTTCAAATGCTTACAGAAGAGAGGGTTTGGGGGGACCTGTGGGGTTTGGACAACCCCCGAGTGAAAACGTTGGACAGCCCGAGTAAAAGTTCCTCAAAGCCTGGCTAGCCCTAATCCTGGATAGTCCCGAGTAAAAAAGGCTGTGCCCTTATAATTTGCCTATATATAATACACAAATTATATTTATGATTGAAATTTTTCTTAAAAATAATAATTCGCGTACGTATTATCGGACATCTAAAAAAAAAAAAAAACCCGCTTCTTAGAGAGCATAAAATTTGCCCAATATTTAAATAAATAAATAATATCTTTGAAGATAAGAAAATAGTCCCAGTCACCTCTTCTTCTCCGCAGCTTTCTCAGCTCTCGCCCATGGCCGCTGCTCTTCTGGTATTGCTAGAAACGAAACCCTAATTCCACCGCTATAAATACATAAATAGTAACGTTCTTTTCTTCTTCCTGTCGTTTGCGAGTTCAGGAGAAAATTATGACGAAGAAGAAAAAAGAAGCAGCAGCAGAAGAAGAGCCTCTTCGTCGTCTCCGTCGGCGCCGACCCGATTTCTGGATAGAGACTTCCGATTCCCTCACTCAAATCTGCCGATTCGACTCCCATGGCCGACTCTCCGTACGTAACTCTCTCTCCCTCTCTCTCTCCCCTAATACTTTGATTTGGTTCTTTATCAAATGTTTAATCTCTAAAACTGGACGCACCGCGGACACGCCAAAATACACCAGGACACGCCAAAATAGGTGCCGTGTCGTGTCCGTCTGCGTGCAGCGTAGATTCGGACATCAGGATGGGAATCCGTTTCTTATTAGGCTGTGTCTGATTGGCCTTTTTTTCATGGAAAATATTTCCATCACAAATTTTCAACCAATTGCAGTGTTTGATAGCATATATTTTCCATGGAATTATTTTCCAAAAAAGTATCATTTTTCATATTTTCTTCTAAAACGGTAGAAAAATAAAACTTGCCCAACCATAGGAAAATATCAATTTTCATGGAAAGTAACTATTTTTCGCGAAAAATAATGACAATCAAAACCCAAATTAAGTTTTCCATAGATTTTTTTTAAAATTCCATGGAATTTTTTTCTAGAAAATAATTCCATGGAATTAGTTTTTTTTTCGACATATTTTTCACCTTGCAATCAAACACACCCTTACTGAAAAATTACTTCAAATGCTTATTTTAAGCCGGTACTGGAAGTTTTTTTTTGTCTCCGAATCGAAACAGATGGTTGTCATGTGTAGGTGACGGTTGCTGACGACTCGAGGCCTATTGTTCACAAGGTGGTCCAATCTTTCCTCAACAAATTCTTCCCGTCGGGGTATCCTTACAGGTTGCTTTCTACTCACCGTTACTTGTCGAGGAAACCGCGAACAATGTACGATTAAAACTTATTTGATGCTTATGCAGTGTGAATGAAGGGTATCTGACCTACACCCAATTCCGAGCATTGCAACATTTTTCAAGTGCCGCACTATCCGTGCTTTCGACCCAGGTCTTTTTCTACGTTCTCGAAACTAATCCTTTGGATCTGGCATTATTGTCATATTTATGCTCATTACGTGTGACGAAGTATCCATGGCAGGGAATCCCCATGCTTTCTGCAATTATAACAACAGATCACAAGAAACTAAATACTTTTTACTTTTTTACTTCTTTTATGTTCTTAGACTTCTTACCAAGCTGCAAAAAAGATGCTTGAATCATGTAGCCTTGTCTCTATGCTTTGTAGCATGCCTTTTGACTGACAACAAAATGTGGTTACTGGCTCAGTCTCTCCTATTTGCTGCAGGATTGCGAGCAACCCCTGCACAGGCTACGGCAGTTAGTTGGGTAAGATGCAATGCGTGGTTCGATTCGAACAACGGCGTCAACTGGGTAGTTTGTTGTGTTGTCTTCCTTACGTTTTGAACACTCGTCCTGACAGGTCCTAAAAGATGGGATGCAACATGCTGGGAAACTAATATGTAGTGGTATGGGCGCAAGAATGGATTCCGAGCCAAAGAGTTGGAGAATACTGGGTGAGTTTCTATCTATTCAGTTAGTATTCTTCAGTTATTCTTTTATGTATTATGTATCTTCCTATAGCACGTCATATTTAAGATGTGTTTCTTATCTTCTAGCCGATGTACTGTATGATCTCGGCACGGGTTTGGAGGTTGTATCTCCGTTATGTCCCCAACTTTTTCTGGAATTGGCTGGCTTGGGCAATTTTGCAAAGGTAATAACTTAAAGATTGTAAGGGATGGCTGTTATGCATATCCATGATGTTGAGCTGTTGGATAGTCTTTGTAATTTTGGTGATGGAATTCTTTTCTGTATGACCTTTAACTTTTTGGTTGGTTTGCTTATTTTGTTCAAACTAATAAAAAAAAAAAAATACATTTTCACTAAAACAAATACATATTTTAGTGAATAAAAAATAAAAATTTCAAGTAAAACGTGGTAAGGGTGTGGATCGGTTTTAACCTTAGTAAGGTGAAAAGCATCACATCTATAAAGTAGAACATAAAAAATGTTTCAGATGATACTGTCCCACAAACAACAAAGTTTCAAGTGTAAAGTTATAAATGGTGTTGAGGCTGTTGATATCTTGACAACTTCTTTTCAATTAAGACATGGCGGATAAAGGCTTTGTTGCTGTTGTTGTATTTACGGTGGATAATGGTTAATTTCCTTCACAGGGTATGGCAGTAGTTGCAGCAAGAGCAACAAGGCTACCAATATATTCTTCCTTTGCCAAAGAAGGCAATCTCAGTGACTTGTTTGCTAAAGGGGAGGCAATCTCAACCCTTTTCAATGTTCTCGGGTTAGGAGTGGGCATCCAGTTAGCATCCACAGTTTGTTCATCAATTCAAGGGAAGGTATGCCTGTGTCATCATTTTGTACATCGCAGTCACCATGTTATATTATATTATATAAAAGGGATATTTTAGCAAATGCCCCCATTACAAATATATAAACTAGCATATACCCCCACTTATTTTAAAAACTAGCAAATGCCCCCATTTCTTCGTATGCAACATTTAGAAATTTAAGATATACCCCTACTATTTAACCGAAATTTTGATTATTTTACTCATAATGGGGACATTTGCTAGTTTTTTTTAAAAAATAAGTAGGGTATATGCTAGTTTATATATTTGTAATGGGGGCATTTGATAAAATATCCCTATATAAAATTATGACCAACTTGTAAGTGCTGAAACGCATCCACCATCTCAATTTAAAGATTGGGATAATGGTTAATGTAATGATAAAAGACTTGGATCTCGCGGGCTCTGAGATTACGTGATCCTTTAAGTTGGAAAATTGTAATTTTCCTTGAATCCAATTGTCAATTTTGGCAGTCACGGTGGGAGAAAACAAATAACTGTAATAACCTAACAGGTACTTATAAAATTATCATATGGCTGTGCAACAGTAATCAAAACCACTTATCTTCATTCCTCTACAGGATGAATTCCGATATTGAGGATGTTGCTACATGTATTGCAATATCTAACATCTCTAGCTGTGAGTCTTTGGACCACTAATAAATTATTTTCTAGTTATAGTCTACATAACACAGCTGCATAGACGCTTCTATTTGGAGCCATGTCCGTTCCAGGTGCTGCTTGGATTTATCAAGCAAGCGTACCCATAATTTTACAGTATCTTTTAGGACATCTACCTGGTGCTTCTGGGACACAAGTAACAACATCTCCATACACACCTTTTGTCTTCACAAAGTGAACTATATTTTTGGTGTTGGCTATTTTTTTTTTTGTTTCTTATATATATATTTTAGTTCATTTCTTATCTGTGTTTGCAGAATAACTGGGAATAATATAAATATTTAATGTGCAACCCTCACCCAAACTATAAAGTTTTGGTTCAGTGGCAGGGTTTTAGCATGGTATTAGAGCAACATAGGGTAGAATCTCTCTGGGACACATTTATGTAGATTTTACAAAAAGGAAAGATAAAGGAAAAAAAGGCGTCTTGCAATTCAGTCTTAACAAAGTGAACTATATTTTTGGTGTTGGCTATTTGATTTCATTTCTTATATATATTTTTGAGTTCATTTCTTATCTGTGTTTGCGGAGTAACTGGGAATAATATAAATATTTAACCCGCAACCCTCACCCCAACTATAAAGTTTCTGTTCATTGGCAGGGACTTTAACATGGTATGAGAGCAACATAGGATATAATCTCTCTGGGACACATTTATGTAGATTTTACAAAAAGAAAAGATATAGGAAAAAAAAGGCATCTTGCAATTCAGCCCATAAAATGGGTGTTTTTGGAATAATATAAATATTTAACTTTCATCACGACCCTGTAATGGAGTTTGGTGTAGTGGCATGGACTTTAACAATACACACGTAACATGGGAAATCTTAATTGTTTGCTAATATGCAAAAAAAAGAGACTAACTTTTAAATGGTCTTTCTAATACTTGCATAACCTAATCTAAGATTAAAGGTCAAGAATGTTATATAAGAGCCAAGGCGTAGTAAAAGCATTTTGGACTTCTCATAAAAGTCATAAGAGAATTTCAAACAACAATGCGGGATTTTTACATTATTCAAGCAAACATAACTTGAATTATCATATATCTATACTATCTTCCCACCATAGTAAAACTCAAAGCACAGAAATAAAAATTACAAACTTACCTTATATTCTTTCAAATCTTTCTTCCTTGAATCTCTTTGCGAACCTTTCTTTCCCCTAAACTCAATTTGATACAAAATAATCCCAAATTACAAAAGGACTTGAAGTCTTGCCTTGATTTATGGTTGTATACCTATTACTAGGCATCTAACTTGAATGACATAATACCCCTTGACAAGCCAATTGTGCTATACCCTATATCCTTGATGGGTTATAAAATAGGTTTGCTTAAGACACACAACAAATACCTAATTAAGCTAATATCACTTCTTAATTTACAAATAAACATGTGGCTTATCATTGTAAGTAAATTCTTTTTTTGTTATACACACCCTCTTGTTTCTCTTCCTGTCAATTTTGCAAGGTTTCAAAAAGCGCGAGGTTCATAGGTCCACTCGAGCCTAAGGCGCGAGGTGCTTGGGGAGGCGTGGGCTTCATTGAAGTTGTAATGTCCCACTCCGCACAGTGCATTACGTTGAGTTGTTGACTCGAAGAAGTTATATTTACTCGACTTAAAGAAGTATCGATTCAAATCGTGCAAATATTAAGTTGATTCAACATGTGTAGACTTTTACGCTGAATTATTTGAGGTCGATCGTTTACCTTATTTGCAACGGGGTCTGCGAAAGTTCAAAGTATCGTCTCGCAACGGGCTAAGGCATAGGCACGATAGATCGAATAGGTCGGGAAATTCAATGGAGCACGAAGTGCTCGGATGGCTAAGTAAGTCAGATGAGTTGGCTGTGGAACGAAGTTAAGGAATCGAGCCGTATCGGTTCGACGAAACGCTAGACGAATCGACAAAGGTGTGAGGACTCTGACCTTTCTTTCCTACTCCGTCATGTCTAACTAAAATGCACCATTGTATGCTAAGTGATTTCATGGATTTCCATGGGTGTGGGTCGAACAAATAGAAGGCGTAGTGTTTGTTGAACACTAAGATAGAACAATAAACAACTGAATCGAAACGTGCATCAAGTTCACGAGTGACGAGTCAGAGTAGAACATCGAATCACTACGCCGGCGAGTATCTCAGGGCATAAGCCATAGATTATCGAATCATCGTATCGACGAGTGGCTCAGTGCACGAATCATAGAACATTGAATACTCTATTGAGGTATGCCTCAGTGCACGAGTCGGAGGACGGTTGAACACTAAGTCGTAGAACATTGAAAGACTACATCGAGACGTGCATCAAGTGCACGAGCCTTGGAACATTGAACAATAAGACATAGAACATTGAAATACTGTAGCAAGGCGTGCATCAAATGCACGAATCGGAACATATAGGATAACTGTAATGGAGCGTGCGTATATGCACGAGACTCGTAAAATATGGCTTCGTGCTCGAAGTGGCCAGTTGTGGCGCCATGCCACGGAACTGTCGTAACATCGAAAGGTATACTTCATATGCGAAGTGAGCAGTTGTGGCATAATTGCCACGGAACTGCTAATATGCAAATGATAGGGTTCATTATCAAAATGAACAGTTATGGTTCGAAACCACGAAACTGTTTGATGTGGTATGTTGCTTCGGAATGTTCGGAGCCTTCGGATCATTCATTTGATCATGGAGTTGGGGCATGGTGCCATAGAACAATGAATCGAAGTATGTAATATTGAATAAAAGAATAGTAATATGAGATGATGTGATTTCTGAGTTTCGGACTCAGACTATGTTTGGTTGTATGAGTTAGATGCTTATTGTATGGTCATGGACTTGGATAACGTGTGCACGGGTTTTGGTATCACTCGAACGAGATCACCGGGACACTGGGACCTTTCAGTCTAGAAGGGAATTGAGATGAGTGATTGTGGGATATTTCATTCAGGAGGTTTGCGATCTACTATTGAAAATGGTGCGCCACAATTACCGATAATTTGGGGACCTTCGAAAATGGGGTTAGCAACCTGTATTGGAGTAATCGTCGTCTTACCATTGAGATGTAGTCCATTATGACTTAGAATGTAAGTGACCTTCATATAGATAGGTGCCGATAGGCTGAATAGTGCAGGAGTAACACCGATCCTGGCACATTGATGTTTGAAATGATACCCTTTTAACATGAAAGTCAAGGATAGTAAGTATTTACCTTGCATAAGCACAAGGATGAATGCGTTGGGTTGGTAAGAAGTCGCTGCAAGGCGACATCTTTGATATATTTCCTATGCTACGTTTGATATCAAGTATAACATGTTTGCCATGAAATACATGCTTTATTGGTTTATAAGATGCCATGAAACTGATCCTAAGACAAAGATAGAAAGACCACAAAATAAGCTGCATGATTCAACAATATTACTTAGTGTCGATTTAGACGAGTGGGTTTTCCATTCACAAGTACAAGATGTGTACTGATACTCTAACCCCCAGGTACTGAAGCGACTTGGACGTGTTGAGGCGTCATGCTCAGAACTTGCAACATGAAGATGTTCGGCTGAGACGGCTACTTGGATATAGAAGACATGATGTATGGAACAACGAAATTCTTTGTGGGCTAGAGAGATAATGAGTGTTGTAAGCCAATTTGGCATGATTCATTTGGGGATATTGAGAGCCTTTGTATTCCTCTGCTTTATGAATAAATGAGAATTGTTTCGTATACTCTGTAGAGTCTGTATAACTTCAATATGACTATGTTTTCTTCTGCTACGAATGTCTGAATTCAGATAACCATTTTAAGATTGAATAATCTTGCCTTGTACGAGGGCAACTCCAGACTCGTACGACATCACGTTCTAACGAGGACGATCGATTCGGCTGAATCGATACGAGGACGAACGATTTAGCGGGTCGGGACGTGACAGGAGTGAGGTGCATATTGTCATAAAATTGCGAAATATTATAGTTTCATTCATATATATATATATATATATATATATATATATATATATATATATATATATAACACTACCATAGTTGCAAAATGCAGTAAAAACAGACAAATACAAAGATACAAAAAACAAAAACAAAAAAAGGTAAAAAAACAGGAAAAGAAACATAGATACAATTCATAATTAAATAACAAAAAAGACAGAATTAGAAATGTAAAAAGTAAAAGCAACAAAAAATAGCAGTAAAAAAAACAAAAAAATAGTGGAAAGCTGTAGTCAGTTAGAATAGTAATCACAATTCATAAATGAAAAAAAAAACAAAGAACGACAACAACAACAAAAATAATCACAACATAAAAACAAAGAAAAGCTAAATACAAATATTACCTGGTCTTGGAGTGGAGGCTGGACAAAACAAACAAACGAACAACAACAACAACAAAGAAAATGAATTGAAAAAGCCAAAAAAAAAAGCCTGGACGGTATCAGACTGATGACAGCGGGTCGGCGGTGGCATCTGGTGGCTCGGACAGAGATGATGATTGGAGGCAGAAGGAGATGGAGGAGTGATCGGGCTAGAGTTAGGGCTTTCTTTCTTCATTAAGTTTAGGGTCGGGTGGATTAAAACAGGTCATTTCGCTCCAAAAGCCAGGTTGGGCTCCACTTTGCTCATGTGTGCGCCTTTGGGGCCTTAGGTGCGGCTGGGCTGATTTGAGACGCCACTGTGCGCTTGAAGCCGCAGGCTCACTTTTTAAAACACTGCAATTCTGGTGCCTGGAACCTATGGGCTTTCTTTCATCCCTCCTTAATATCCTACTACGCTGCAAATAGATACCATCTTTAGTGGACGCAGTCTTTTTTTTTCTGTTATGAGATATATGCTAGGGCTGTATGTGAACTGAAAAGAAAAGCTATAGATCTCTAATCCAACTTATAAATTTCTTGATTTTCGTACCAATCTGTTTTCTCATGCAAGCTTCTAAGAAGTTATCGGATGCCCATAGAGTTAAGAGACTGTAGCTCAAATAATAAGATGTGGCATTCCTATTCATTTAATGAATGTGAAAGCTAAAGTTCTAGTTAGATAACTGTATCTCCATACTCATCATCGTCATCATCATCCGTCTCCCATCAGCATGGGGTCGGCTATGGAGCACAACAAACTCCATAAAATGTTTGACAGTTTTTATGATCGGTTGTCGACCTGACATGTTGGCATCAAATTTCAGGCAAAGTTGCTATAAGCATGAGAGGGCCATGCCATAGAACCTGGACGGCCAGTTGGATAGATAGTAGACCTACATTTGGTTATGCAGTTAAGCTCATGCAACCAAGGAACATCGTCCAAGTTCCTCAATATTATAAGAGATTACACAAAGAGGTACGATGATACAATTTGCTATAGGAAATTACTCCCCCACCCCTCCCCCCTCCGACACATTAACCGAAGAGAAAAGGAATGTCATTCCTTGAGTATATCTCCTTACTGTGCTGGTCTATCTAACATTCAGACAGTGGATCATGGTACAAATCCACAAGGATGTTATTATTTAAGGAATAACTTTTGCGTATGTTTGAATTTGGAGAAATTTTATGAGATAATGTATTATCTATCAGTGCCGCAGATGCTTCTTTTCAGAGTTATTAGTTGAACGAACTGTATACTGTGAAGTATGAACTTGCAGAGAAAAACGAAAAGATGAAAGGATCGAAAATTATTTTGTTATTGATCTTTTGTGAATGTGCATTTGTTGATAGTCATGTGGAGTGCTTGTTCTTCCCCAAATTCTTTGTGAGAATCATTGTGTACACTTCGTAACTGTTAAAGAGGTTAAAAGGTGATTTTATGAAAAGGATTAATAAAAAAATGTGTCCCTAAAGGGCTATACCAGCTAGGTTTTTATGTGGAAGTTGGAGGTGGCACTAAATACTAATTGAGGATAAGATGAGAGAATCATCTCAGGTGGTATGGCCATGTGCAACGTAAAGCAATAGATGTACTCGTTAGGAGGAGCAATCATATTTAGTTAAAGGAGCTGCTGCAAGAACTAGTGTAGGCCTAAACAAACTTGGATTGAGACTCTAAATAACAATATAATTTTTATGAATGTTACATAGGACATGGCCTTTAATAGGAGGAGGAGCTGAATGGAAGAACATGATTCAAATATGGAACCCCAAATATTTGAAGCCTTTTTTTTTATTCTTGTTTTAACATTACAGGACTGTGCCATAGGCTAATTTGTCAGCTTCTAAATCAAAGATGTTTAATAGCACGATGAGTGTTACTTTCTAATCCTTAAGCACCAGGGATTTTTAAGCTCGCATAAGCGACATGCAAATTTTGCACATTCTAATAATTGTGGGAGAGCATTTCCGTGATTAATTTGCAATCTTAACTGTATCCTGCTATGGTCAATGATATTCATGATGGGTATGCTTAATAAGGGTACTAGAGGTTTTAAAGATACTTATTTGGTTCTTCGTGTCAAAAGTTAAATGTTAAATTTCGTACGAAGTGGATGTTAAAGGCAATACCTAAGAAGGTTAATCATCATAGGATGACAAGAGTGATTAGTGAAAGTGAGCATCCTCTAGTGCACTATTATAGATCAGTAGCTATAGAATGTGGCTTGTGTGACTTATGATCGTCTTTCTTACATGGATAAGACCGTGTTGGGATTTCTCTATGCATGTGCTTCAAAATCTTATTGTCCAGGAAAATGATTCAATCCTATAATTAGTGTAACACCATTGAAAATAACCGCTATATTTATGGTTAGATCTTAAAAACTGTCCATAAATTAATTCTTTTTCGTGATTGAATTTTTTGCAGTTGATAGCTGGCCCTCTTCTTTCTGCCCTGCATATATACAGTGTGTCTCAAGAGATGCGAGCAGCTCCTGTGAACACACTGAATTCCCAGCGAACAGCTATGATCATAGCGGATTTTGTGCAGGTGAGGTATGATGCAAAATTACCAAACTAAATTTAGAAATACGCTTAAATCTTATTACTACTGCTCTGCCTGTAACTCAGAACGGTAAAGTTTCGAGCCCAGCTGACTTGAGATACAGAGAGAACCTCGTATTCCCTGATCGGGTAATACAGGAAGCTGGCAGTGTGAAGGTTGGGCGGCCTCTTCGTAAAGTTGTGAAGAATCCATCAGAGCTTGCGGAGCTGAGAGCGACCTTCCCTAATGAAAAATTCGTCATCGTTTGTAAGAACGATCATGTCGACATGGTCCTGGAGCACGGTGCGTCCGGCGAGGATGCCATGAGGGGGTGGCTGGTGGCTGCTTTTGCTGCGGAGATGGAGAGATCAGGTTACGGGTCGAAGAAGGACGTCTTGAAACCAGCTTACGGAAAGATGGAGTCTCTCTTCCCCTCGTTTATATCCGAGGTGAAGAGAAGAGGGTGGCACACCGACCAGTTCTTAGATGGGCTCGGTAGCCGATATTCCTTCAGGCAAAATTAGTGAAAGTTTTGTGTGGTTAGAATACCAGTCCTTTCACGGAAACTGCCATTGCTTTCTCGGTTCATGGAGTTGGGGGAGGGTGTGTATGTGTTGTACCAGGGGAAGAAGCCCGAAGTAGGGGTGAGAGTTCTTATTCGGTTTTAATCGAACTAAAATAGTCAAAACTGAATAAATCTAATGGTTAAAAATCCGAAACTGAAATCAAATTAGTCATAACTGAAATCGAACAGATAATCGATTCGGTTTATTCTGTTTGTTTGGTTGGACTATTTTTATTATTTAATGGGTCGAACCCAAGGTTGGAATTGTAGTTAAATTATAGGCTTAATTGTACTTTGCTACCCTCAACTATTTCGCTTTTTCAACTTGATATCCTAAATTTTTTTTTGTAACAAGTTGATACCTCAACTATTTTTTTTTTTCAACTTGATATCTAATTTTTCAAAAAATTTCAAAATGTCCTTATCCCTTCCCTCTTCCCTTCTCCCCTCCCCCACTCCGGCCACCCCCACCCTCCCGCTCCGCCTCCCCTCCGGCCATCCCTCTCTTCCACGTCCGGCCAACCCCCCCCCCCCCCCCCCCCCCCCCCCCCCCCCCCCCCCCCTCCGCTTCCGGCGCTACCGCCGCGGCGGCCGGCGGCGGTGGGGGAAGGGGGGTTGGCAGGACGCGGGAGAGGGGGGTGGCCGGAGTGGAGGCGGAGAGGGAGGGAAGGGGTAGCCGGAGTGGGGGAGGGGGGGTGTTTGGGGGGGGAGGGTAATTTTAAGGTTTGAGCAGGGGTATTTTCGTCCCAAATTTTTTTTGGGTATCAACTTGTTACAAAAAAAAGTTTAGGGTATCAAGTTGAAAAAGCGGAATAGTTGAGGGTAGCAAAGTACAATTAAGCCTAAATTATATTTAAAAAATTTAGAGTTGCATTTTACTTGTTTTACTTTACCGTAATTCAAGGTTGATCATACTTGAAAGATAAAATTTTGTGCTATACCCTACTTGAAAGAAATTTTGTGTTGCATCCCATTTGATGTTTCATACCCTCACTTTTAACAGACTATCAATCTAACTCCTCTGACCATCTTACGTTGACATTTTTTAGACCAAAATATTATCACATTTACACTTTTGGGACCAAAATTCCTTTGGTTCCAGTCAGCAGATGTGCATATATAGATGCCACGTGGGATCAACCTATTGAGGGTATTTTGGTCTTGAAAGTGTTCACGTGGGGAGTCAAAGGAGTTGATCGATAGTCATTGACGATTTCTGTTAAAAGTGGAAGGGTTCTTGCATTATGGTAGACCAAGTAGGGTGTAACTAAAAAAATTTCTTTTAAGTGGGAGACACATTGAATTATGGTAAAATAAGTAGGGTGCAACTCAATTTATATATATATATATATATATATATATATATATATATATATATATATATATATATATATATGTTTGTTGTATTTTAAAGTTGGACCTAAAGTTGGATTATTTATTAAATTACAAGCTTTAAAACATATTCATAAAATTATTATTTTCAAAATATGCACAATATACATTGTTAATAATTAAATATGCATAAAATTGAAGGTAATTATATAATTGTGTTAGTCTTCTTTGGTTTTCGATTTTTGACTGAACCCAAAACCAAAATCAAAATCGAATAAGTAATTTTAGTATTTAAAAATTAAATCGATTATTCGGCTTCAACCGAATAATGCTTACCCCTAGCCTGAACCAACCACCATATAATCTATATTATTTGAAATTGAGTAGGGTGAGCGTTCAATTTATTCGGTTTCAACTGCCAAAATAGTCAAAATCGAAAATTCTAAAAATTCAAAACCAAAATCAGTCATAAACGAAATCGAACTGAACCAAATAATCAACTCGATTTGTTCTGTTGGGATATTTATATTTTTTAATAGGCTAGGTCCAAAGTTAGAATCGTGGTTATATTATGGGCTAATTAGTGTTTAGACTCTGGATTTTATACCAGCTTAGAGTTTAAGTCCTAATATGTCCAATTGAAAAATTTGAACACTAGATTTTTGTTTTTTGGTTTCTTTTTTCAATTATGCTCTTCCTCTCATGTGTGCCAATAACAACTTTCCTTTATAGGCTAGGGAGGGAGGGTATAATAGGAAAAAGAAAACTAAAATTAAAAGTCCAGGAACCAAACTTTCAAATTGGATAAGTCAGAGCCTAAACACTAAGTTGGTATAAAATCAAAGGTAAACTCTAACCGGCCCTTAAATTATATTAAAAATTATAATTTTTATATACATATTTATTATATTTCAAAGTTGAGTCCAAAATTAGACTAGTTGTTTAATTCGTCAAAGCGAGACTTCAAAAATGCGTATATTGAATTGTTGTTTCCAAAATACACATAAACATAGACATTTTTAATTATAAAAATGTATAGAATTAAGGGTACATAATTGTACAAATCTTATTTGATTTTCGATTTTGGACCGAGATCAAAACCGAAATCAAAATCAAATAATTTTTTTTAGTATTTTTAAACCCAACCCGAACCAATGTATTCATACAATTGGCTGTGTGAACTGATGAGAGGGGGGTGTTAGGAGAATGAAAGAATTTGACAAGAATTTGACAGTGAAGTGTGATTCACTTTGGTTCGTCGAAATGATTGCAACAGTTATGCGAGACAAATAAAATCCATATCCAGCTGCTTGATTGAGACTTTAGGGTTGATTTGGTGTTGGACTTGCATGGCTGATTGACCTTGTGCCGTGTATATGAAAATGATTAGTTTACCAAATACTTGAAAATGAGAGCCAGTGGAAGTAAGTAAGAAATCATAATTCATAAGCAAGCATCTTTGAAACGCGTTATAAATGATAGAATTGATGTAACAGCATCAGCTCCTTTCTTTGTTTCATTTTTGTAAAGAAAAACATGTTATAGAAATGGTACAAATTGCTTCGTTCCTCTCTTCATCAAAATTTCAATTTTGTACTCTTAAAACGCGAATCAATGATACACTTCATTCACAAGCATTGATAAACATTTAGGAACATTGACACAAATTTGACAAAAATTCTCATATAAGTCTCCAAAAAAATATTTTTCTTTTCCTTATAAGATTACAAGTATACATATACGGAAAAGAAATTACATGTAACATGAAACCCGCAAAATGGAAGGATTTGTTGGAATTATACAATAATTAAGGGGCCACACATGTAAATTTAATTGTGTTTGAGCTATCTAAATAATTAAGCCAAATTAAAGTGGTCTATTTGAAAATTGGCTTAAGGGTATAATTGTCATGGAATTAATGTGTAGATACCGAAGATAATTCTAATTTGATAAGGGGTCAAATTAGAAATATCAAAACATATAAAGAGAGGTTTTCTTTTTTTCTCTTCTGCATCCCCATCAACAGAAAGAGAGGGACAAAGAATTTGGATTCATCTTTTGTCATTAAGGGTCGTAGCAAGTTGGAAGATCGAACCCCATAAAAGGACGATCGCTTCAAGATCCATCAAGCCTAGCAATGGATTCAGGTACGCTTCCGCAATTTAATTTATGTTCTTCATATCATGAATCGATAAGGTACAATAAATTTCTAACAAGTGGTATCAAAGCCTCCCTTGTTTAATTTATGAGGTTGAAGTTTTTAAATTTAATTTTGTTGTTGTTCAAAAACCTAGATCGTTCCATCTAATTTAATTTAGGTATCGGATTGTTCGATCAATTTTTTATGATCCATTGAGGAAGAACACATTAGGTTAGCAGATCCCTAATTTTTATTTATTGATAATTGGTTTATGATATTGTATTTAAATCAATTGTCATGATAAAATTTCAGATAGATGTATGGTTACACGAAAGTTTAAATCATTACAACTTTAGTTGTTTCTTGTCCGTGTAATTTTCAGTTGGTTTTTTATTTAGATTATTTGGCTTTTGGTATATTTCGTCCAAATATTTATATTATTGATTAGGAACAGGTACGTGGCTTATGGCGACACCCGGTACATAGTATTGGATGAAGTGCTTGTAGCATTGGCTTCTTGCACAAGAATTATCTATATATAATAGATAGTAATTGCTTCACCATTCAATATTAATGGAGGAATTGTTTATGCCATAATTTTTTTTTCTTTCTAAGAAAGATGTGAACGATTTTCTCACCTACTGTTATAATGTAACGATTTTTTTGTGTGCCATAAGGATGCTTAGATGAGAAGTTTTAGTTGGCTTATGGATGATTGGTTGATGAGTCCTTTTTCTATGTATAAGTCAGCAAGTAAGATTCATATAAACAAATTATTTGATTGATTTGCTTTTATGATGTTTTTTTTTGGCGGGGTCTAAATAAGACGGCATGAGAAAAGTATTCCAGACCAAGTATTGTGGTTTATCATAATTGCACTTATTTGCTGCCAATCCTTCACTGATTTGATCGGCATATTTAAGAAAATATTGATAGTATTCATAATTTCTGTACAATAATGATCTCTAAATAAGATATGGAAACATGTGATGATGACGGTATAATAAATTTTCCAGTATATTAAATATGCATGAATATATGCTTATTAATGTTGGACATGTGATAATATAGAATGCATATTTAAGACATGCAAAAGTTCACATGCTTTTAATATAGTAGATCAATTTTGGTAGAATCTTTATAGCTTATTTGGTGTAATCTTTTGATGCATATATTCAGTACAACCTAATCTGTTGATTATTGATTATTTTACTTTAAATGAGCATAAGGATTTGACCTGATTCAGTTTTGTAAAATTTAGTCAACATTCAAATTTTCGGTGCCTTTTGTGACTAGCAATAGTTGTCTAATATTCTAAGTAGGCTCATTGAAACAAGATGTCGCCAAAGTGACCTCTCTTGCGTAGATAGCCTATGAGGGATGTCGGATGTTTGTGTGTGTATATTCATGCGGGTATTAGTCGGCCCAAAGGAAGGTTAATACTTGGCCGAATTGTACACATACTTGTAGTGATAAATGTGTGACAATTGTAAGGTTTACATGTGAATAATAACCCGATCCAAAGATAGGCTTATTATTTGACATGACTTATTGTCAACGTTTGATCATTACACCAAGAGTACCACTTGCAGTTAGTATCACTGTCCAAAGACTTGATATTAATGATGTACTAGGTATCTTAAGATGGGGTTCACCATTATTTGAATTTGTTTGACTATATTTTACTCTTTGGTTATTAATTAGAGCATGTTATTTTTTTATTGTTTTGTTCTCTTTACAGTTAATGTTGCTAGAATATCTGCCAATAAGAATTTAAATTTTATGTTTAATGGGATAAACTTTAAGGGAAAAAAGAGAGAGGAATATAGTAGCTGCTAAGGGTCCAGCTCAAATGAAACAACAATATAAAACTAAAGGTTGTTTCTTTTGTGACAAGTCGGGACACATAAGGAAGAAATGTAAAAAGTACCACGCATGGCGTATAAAGAAAAGTACATTTCTAAATTTGGTCTGTTCTGAGATTAATTTAGCTTTAGTACCAAGAAACTCATGGTGGTTAGATTCTGGTGTGACTACCCACATTAGTATTCTAAACAAGGTTACCTGAGCTACTGAAAGTCAATTGATGGTAAAATATACATCTATGTGGGTGACGAAAATTTGGTAAAAGTGGAAGCAATAGGACATTTTAGGTTATCATTAGGAACCGATTATTAATTGGATTTGATAGACACTTTTATTGTATCGTCTTTTAAACGAAATTCTGTTTCAGTTTCTTTAATGGACAAATCTGGTTATCATTATTCATTTGGAAACAATAAGTTTAGCCTATCTTTAAATTCAAATATTATTGGTAAAGGTTTCCTTAAGGTTTATGATAACCTATATTCACTTGAAACAATTGCTTTACATGAAAACCTTACAAGTGGAGTCATGTGGTACTAAACGTAAAATTAACAATAATAAAAATTTGACCTCATTATGACATAAGCGATTAGGTCACATCTCTAGAAATAGAGTTGAACGACTTGTGTCTGATGAGATTTGGATTCCATTGACTTTATATACTTCAATGTCTGTATTGAATGTGTAAAGGGAAGACAGACCAAAGTTAAATTATAAGCAGCTACTTTATTGGTTATGCTACAAGAAAACAACGCTGCCAAGTCTCTGTCTGACTAACCATGCATGCATGTATGTATGTATATATCAAGAAGCTGTCAATGTAAAACTATATAGGTTTTATCAAAAGCTTGGCAGAAGGCGAGTCTCATTGACAATTTTAAGATGCTTCTATACATTGTCAAACACTTTTACTTAAGTGGTTGAGGTGCGAGGCATTTGTCCTGACAGAATTTAAAAGTGAGATCTCTTGAACGGCTAAAAGAAATAGTCAATTTTTGTAAAACAAAATTTATGAATTTTTTTCTTCCAAAGATACTATAATAATCAATCAATTTAACAAATAAAATATTCTTAGAAAAAAAAACTAGTTAAGTAACCTTACTGACATTTTTTCTAACAGTCAAACATCACAATTCGGTACTTGAAGAGATAGAAAAAGACAGTAGATGAGTCTTATCCAAGTAAAGTAGCAGATGGAAATCCAATGCGTGTGGTTACTTAAGCCGCTAAATGGACAAAGAGAGTGATTCATGTACTACGTACAAGGTTCATTCGGTACTCTCAAGGAACATTCAAAGGTTCATCACCTTACTTATCCAAGCGTCTTGCCGGATAGTTGCATATAGGCAAATAAAAAAAAAATCATTTGGAGACAAAATGATAGTTTACGATTATAATATAAAATATATTTGAAAAAAAATAACAAATAAATTACTTAGTTTCGTGGTAATTGTTCTCCTAATGCATTTCTTGATCTATGATTCAAACCATGTCATTGTCATTTCGGTTACTAAAACTTTATACTTTGTTGATAAGAGCCTAATTGATCAGCCCTAACACAGTGATTCAATGCCCAGCTCTAGCTCAGTGATTCAATGCAATATCAAGTATTCAGGGAAGGTGGAGTGAATATCAGAGCAGTGTAAGCTGAGTTCAGTACCTTCTAGTGCAACAGATTATATCAGAGCAGTGTAAGCTCTAACACCTTTTCCAATAAACACAATAAATGTAATTATTCATTCAATTTTTTTTGATTATTTCCATCATCATGTAGATACATATGTATACAAATATCGCAGTCACAGTCAAAAGCACCTTTGTTTTGTGCTTGGTTTTCAAAGGTTTGAACTTCATGGAGCTCACCTAGCAACAGGGATATGACAGTAATTCAGCACTACCAAGTTTAACCTCTAGACTTAGGGTCGACTGACAACCGAACCAATGATTCAATCTTCTTCTCTTGATTTTTAATTGGTAGGCCTCTTTTGTAGCTAAGAGAACAATTTAATGGCATGCATGATCGTGAGGTGTGAACTCATCCTTTCTTTGCAGCTATTGCCAGTCTCCTTCATATGTACTTTCTTCTCTTCTATGTTTTCTTATTCTTCCTTCAAACCTCCACGTTTGTCCCCCACAGCCGGGGCCCACCACCACCTTTACAATTTCCCAACTCTCCCATGACAAAAACTACAAAGAGAATCAGAGGAGAGATCTCCATTATATTCCTGCACACGCATTGTAACAAACATCTGTACGTCATCAGTTGAAATATCTAAATCGGAAGGTAATTGAGGGTACGAACGTGCTAATAAAAATAATTTAAAGATAACAATTTACGAGTCCGATAGTTGAATTTAAAGTCAAATTATAGACGTGTTATCTACTATGGGTACTTTCAGTACAATTCAAACACGGTTGAGAATACCATAATCTCCGGCGCTTGTAGCTCAAGTGGAAAGTAGTATGGACATCAGACAGAAACGATATGGTTCGAGTCCCCCAACCGTAAAAACGCGTAGGTGAGTGGGTTGTAATAAAAAATCAATCAATTCCTCTCTTACCAAACAGAAAAAACAAATAGCTCGGGTACCATGTTATGTATCTATATATATTGACATATACAGATATATAATCCAATTCAACCATCTACTGTATATGTATTAGATAGATACATAACATGGTATAATCCAATTCAACCATCTACTGTATATGTATTATATAGAATTGAGGTTTTGTGACATTGTGCATACTTGTATATATCCATGTAAAAGAAATGTATATATACTTCTTTTTTATTTTCTTTGCGAACGTTGATTCTTGCTAGCAAATATATACACGTTTTTTTATACTGAATTGTCTTTTGTTTTGATGATATATATATTTATGTAATTTTGTGCGAGGAGAATTTATTCCCATCTCAAAACGAAAAAAAACAGTAAGATATAAATTTATATCCGGAATTTATTTTCACTGTTTTATCTCAAAAAACATATACTATATAATGAGGCTTCAAAACGGCTCAAAAGTGAGCCGTCTAAGCCGTATGTGTATCATGATCTATTTTATTAAAAAAAATTATGTAAAAAATTGTTGAAAAAAGTTTAAATTTGTCAACATGAAAAATTGAACTCACCAAACAAGAAAAATACCTCGCACCTTAACCACATGAGTTAGAAAAAATATTCGACTATAATTAGAAAATATTTTTATTATACGTTATTATACGTGCAAAACACGTGCATTTACTAGTATATATAATGTTTCAGTCAAGGCTCGTGTCCTTTTTGTACTAGTGTCTACTTGGATATTCATTCCGGGACAACGTTTTGTTAAAACTCACTTTAATGAAACACGGATTTGGAAGTCTTATCTCCTTTTGGTTCTCTCATAACAAAACAAAAAAATTTATAAGAAATAATATTTTCATCCTTGGGCAACTCACTAAAGACTAGAGCAATAAAAGTCTTATATTAAACATACATATGTAGCTGTCATAGCTCCTTATTCCTAAGAAAAAACAAAGCACACAATAGTTAAGAAGGGGACCCTCTCCTTCCAGGAAACTATTGAAGCTCTGGGTCAATGTCCTACTAATTTGTATAAATATCCATGCATTGGCAGCAGATTGTAGCCTTGTGTGCTCAGGAAACAAAGAGAGAACCAATACAAATTAAGGAGAGGAATTAAGGATATCAAGTTATTGATATTGAGAGCTCTTAACATGGTGAGGGCTCCCTGTTGTGACAAGATGGGTCTGAAGAAGGGGCCATGGACTGCCGATGAGGACCAGATATTGGTAGCCCATATCGGCCGCTACGGCCACGCCAACTGGCGAGCCCTGCCGAAACAAGCCGGTAACTGATCTGGCAGAGATACATAAGAATGGTTAATTACCTTGCCTTGCCTGGTGCATGAATGTTGAGAAAGTTATCTGAGTTTTCGATGGATTTGTTCAGGTCTACTGAGGTGCGGCAAGAGCTGCAGGCTCCGGTGGACGAACTATCTCCGCCCCGACATCAAGCGAGGGAACTTCAGTAAGGAAGAGGAGGAGATGATTGTCAGCCTGCACGAAAAACTCGGGAACAGGTATTGACATATATCATCACCAGTTATCACTAATTAATTAAGATATGCAAATGTTCATAGAAAGAAATAATTCTCCCAACATGTTTGAATTGAAACATTTACAATTTTTAGTATATTACTATTATCATTATAATTATAAAGCAAGTGTAAGAGTCTATTTTCAATGGGTTGGTGGCCACACGCATTAGACTAAGCATTCAAATATAGTTAACCTTTCTCAATCAGTACTATATTAAGACCATAAACTCATACCAAGATTTTGCCTAATCTATAGGGATATTTAGTAATAGGGCGCACATAATAGTTGAAATTAGAGTTTGGGTCTTAAAATCACTGCGTGAACAGTGGATTTTAAGACTCAAATACTAACGTTGGACATTTTGCAGACCCAAATCCTAATATCAACTGTTATGTGAGACCCTACTACTAAATAACCCATCTATATCATTGTTTGTTCGATCAAACTATTGCAGTTCCCTTATATATTTCATGGTATCGATCGTCTACAGATGGTCAGCTATTGCTGCAAGATTGCCAGGGAGGACCGACAACGAGATCAAGAACGTCTGGCACACCCACATCAAGAAGAGACTCAAACAGAATGACCATGCGGTCGATGAATCGAAAGGAAAGAAAGTTACCATCACTACGAAGCCTGTAACCTTGAAAGCAAATCAAATGGAGGTTGAGTCGAAACCAATATTAGCCAACAACCCCATGTCCCCGGAATGGTCTGACATCTCTTCCTCGGGCACGGATTTCTCTTCCATGACGGTGAGTAACAATAAGAGCATCAAGGATGAGTACTGCATGTTTGATATCGACGAGAGCTTTTGGTCGGATCAGGCCCTCTCGATGGATCAGAACTCCAATGCATCGACAGATGTACCGATAAGTGCTGCTACTATGATCAATGAGCCATTGCACGCTGCTGGTTTGCCTAAGGATGATGATGATGATGATGGCATGAATTTTTGGTTAAGTATCTTGATGGAAGCCGGAGATTTTTGAGAGACTTGCCTGATATCTGACATACAACCTAACTGTTGTTGCATATTCTTGGAACTCTCTCTACAAAACAGACTACACGGTGCGTCCGGCGAGGATGCCTTGAGGGGGTGGCTGGTGGCTGCTTTCGCTGCGGAGATGGAGAGATCGGGTTGCGGGTCGAAGCGGGACGTCTTGAAGCCAGCTAACGGGAAGATGGAGTCTCTCTTCCCGTCGTCTATATCCGAGGTGAAGAGAAGAGGATGCCATTGATTTCTCCGTTCGTTCATGGAGTTGGAGGAGGGTGTGTATCTGTTGTACCAGGGGAAAAGCCTGAAGTAGGGGTGAGGGTTCGATTTATTCGATTTTAACCCAACTAAAATAGTCAAAACTGAACAAACTGAACAGCTAAAAATCCAAAATTGAAACCAAAATTAGTCATAACTGAAATCGAACAGATAATCGATTCGGTTTATTCTTTTTGTTTGGTCGGATTATTTTTATTGATTAATAGGTCGGACGCAAGGCTGGAATTGTGGTTAATTTATATTTAAAAAAATTTGAGTTGCATTTCACTTGTTTTACCTTAATTTAAGGTGCATCCTACTTGAAGGAGAAATTTTGTGTTGCACCCTATTTGAAAGAGAAACTTTTTGTTGCATCCCACTTGATGCATGAAACTCTCAACTTTTGATAGAAAATCGTCAACGAGTAACAGTCAACTCCTTTGACAATCTTATGTTGACACTTTTGAGACCAAAAGTCCCTTGGTCCTAGGTAGTGCATAGATAGATGCCGCGTGGGATCAACCAATTGAGGGTATTTTGGTCTCAAATGTGTTCACGTGGGGAGTCGAAGGAGGAGACTGTTAGTCATTGACGATTTTTGTTAAAAGTGTAGGGGTTCATGCATTATGGTAAAACAAGTAGGGTGTAACTAAAAATTTCCCTTTTCAAGTAGAGTGCACCTTGAATTATGATAAAATAAGTATGATGTAACTCAAAATTTCTTTTTATATATACATTTGTTGTATTTTAAAGTTGGACCCAAAGTTGGATTTGTTATTAAATTACAAGCTTTAAAACATATTCATATAATTATTATTTTCAAAATATAAACAAATATATACATTGTTAATAATTAAATATGCATAAAATTGAAGGTAGTTATATAATTGTGTTAGTCTTATTTGGTTTACGGTTTATGACCGAACACAAAACCAAAATCAAAATCAAATAAGTAATTTTAGTATTTAAAAATTAAATCAATTTTTTTTCCAAATCGAATTGTATCTCTTATACGGTTTGGTTCTTGCTCAAAAATCGAATAATGCTCACCCATAGCATGAACCAACCACCAATATAATCTATATTATATGAAACTAAGTAGGGTGAGCGTTCAATTTATTCAATTTCAAACGATGAAATAGTCAAAATCGAAAAAATTAAATTCTAAAAATTTAAAACCAAAATCAAACCGAAATCAGTTAGGTCGTAAACGAAATCGAACTGAATAATCATTTATGTTTGTTAGGTTGGGATATGTATATTTTGGTTTTTTCTAAGGGCTCCACCCTTTTTACTTGGGGGCAGCCCAAAATAGTTTAAAAAAAATTACAAGTTTGCCATGAGTTTTTTTTACTTGGGGGCAGCCCAAGCTTTGGTATAAAATCCAACTTTTTTTTTTCTCTTTCCTTCCTCTACTCTTTTCTTCTCTCACTCAACTCTTTTCTTCTCTTCCTCTCCATTTTAGGTTAGAACAAAACCTAGCCAAAATTTTTCCCCAACCTAAATTTTGGAAAGATTGTTGGTGAAATATCTAGTAATAGTGTCAATGACTTCTCCCATTTATTGGTAAGTCATTGAATTAATATTTGTTTAATGTTTTAAACATGAATTTCACATATAAAAGTTGAATTATGTGTTTAATGTAGAAAAGAAATTAAACATGGAACAATCGGGATCATCAAATGTTGTATACTCTCTTCTCGCCACGTCCGAAAAATACTTTAATGCATCGGAAGCCCTCTTGGTAACTAAATTTTAACTTTTTATCGGGTAAAAGATTGGATTGTGACACAGAGGACTGTCACCTCTCTGGCAGTCCCGATCATAGATTAGGACTGCCAGAGAGGTGGCAGTCCTTCACATATGTAGGACTGCCAGCCCCCTAGCAGTCCTACTTTAGTGAAGGACTGCTACCTCTCTTGCAGTCCTAATCTATGAGTCTTTATGATGTTGTTTAGTTATATTAACTTTAAGTTATATTGTAGGACTTGAGATCTTCCGATTTTGCAGTACCTGCTCCAATTACAGTCGATGTAGGCTATTTATTCTGGACCGATCTTTAGTTTAAATCAAGCGACGGTGTGGTACATTGGTGTCAAAAAGTTGGACAGGAAAACAACATAGTTCTACTAATATTCAGATCGGCCCAAAATCGCCCGGGACGACAAACTGTGATGGTTGGCTGTAAAATAGGTAGTGTGTTCAGAACGCACAAGAAAGACACAGTTATCCAAAGTAAAGTTCCAAAAAAAATGTTGGAACGAGAAAATGGGGTTGTCCATTCACGATACATATTAGAAACGAAGAAGAAGGAAAGTAGACAGTAAAAGTGAAGAATGGGACCCACAACCATGAGATTGCCGAGACACTATTGGGTCATCCTTATGTCGGACGGTTGAACAATACGGAGAAGAAGATAGTCGAAGACTTGTCCACCTTCGGAGTTGCACCGAGACAAATATATTCTAGCATGCATTTCTTACATCAAAGATACATGGTTTGAACCGCACAAAGAATAATTTGTCTTAGCATGGTCGAATGTGGTGAAGCTTTACGGCACGACAACTACCAACCGTGTCGAAGGAGCACACTCTTTATTGAAGAGACACCTAAAATCATCTCTCGACAACTTTGTCTCTGTTTGGCAAGCTATACATCTATCTGTAGACCGGACGGTGAATAAAATTAAGGCATCATTTGAGATGAGCTTAAATATAGTCAAGTATGAGCATAGAAAGGAAGTACTCTTAGATGCTTTAATGCGCGTGGTATCTCACAAGGCGTTGGCATTAATATTTGATGAGATTGAATGGTCAAAGTTTGTCGGGTTTGATCCCGAGATTTGCGGGTGTGTATATCGACATACACTGGACCTCCCTTGTGCACATCAGATTAATGAATATCGCCGTAAATCTATTCCTATTCCAGTAGATGCTGTCGATCAACGTTGGAGGCAGTTGTCTATGATGCCCGTGGTGAAGACATACGATGAGTTCTTCTCTTTGCCACAAGTGAAACTTCTCCACGCAAGGTTGTAAAACCCCTATTTTTTATTTTTTATTTATTTATTAGACTTTAAAAAAAGAATTTATACAATTTATGGTTTTATTTATTTTTTTGATGACCCGGTTTGGCCAATTCAGCCCGAACTGGGCCCGGACCAAATTTAAGCCCAAGTAGACATGTGGGGTGATCAATGACGACCATGGATGCATATTTTATGGGTGTAAAATATTTCTTAATTTATTTTAAGGTTTGGGAGAATATTTTCTAAATATTAATTAGTGGTACAAAAATTTATGTTTTTTATTATTTAATAATGTGGTACAAAAATGGTATATTTTCTGGGCCCAAATAAGGGTGTGGTAAAGTTCACACGTTGGAATAATTTTTATTATTTTATTATTACTAAAGTTATTTTGTGAAAATTTAATAGACATTTTATTATTGTTGATATTATTTGATATTAATGTGATATTATTATTGTTGCCCTTTTATGGCAATTTAAATTTGTGTATATATGTAAAAAAATATTTTTGATGCATCATATATATAGTTAGATAATATTAAACTTTTATTTCAAATTGGTGGAGATTTAATAAATATGCTTTCCTATTTAAATATTATTATTATTATTTAGTTAATTTATTAAGGATTGAATTTATATATAGGTAGATATGCTCAAATATATTAAATAATTAGATAGTTGACTTTTAGATGGTATTTGGATTTTAAATATATTTTTGGTGTATTTATGGATATATATATATATATATATATATATATATATATATATATATATATATATATATATATATATATATATATAAGTATGAGAAAGAAAAGAAAAGAAAAAGAAAAAAAAAATATGCAAGTGGTGGTCGGCCCCACCAAGGGCAACCGACCACCAAATATACCTTAAGCAGCAGCAGACTGCTACTACTAAGGGGCCGACCTGTAAGCCCCTGTTTTTTAAATTTTATTTTAATTAGTGTTAATTAATTTTTAATGTCAATTTTAGCCTTAAAATAATTATTTAGATTTTTAGAAATTTTTTTAGAATTTTAAAATGATTTTAAATGAGTTTTAAAATACAAAAATATTAATTTGCAATTTTCTAAATTGTTTTAATATTATTCTGTAATTTTTAGATTTGTTTTTATATCAGTATGCAATTAGTAAAATGTTTTAAAGTGTGGAATGCAAATTGAATTTTGCATTTAGCTACTTTTAGGGGCCATTGTGTAAATTCCTAAACTATGGGGGCCAAATTACAAAACCCTATTCTACCCACCCCCGACGACCAGCCCCCCCGACTGCCCGACGACCCCACCGATGCTGCCCCCCGCCATTTCCGGCCAGCGCACAACCCCCCCCCTCCCCGACCGCCCTAACTAGCCTATAAAACTCCCTCCTCTTCCCCAGACCTGACCCTAACCCTAAATCCTCCCCAGCCACCCACAACCGCCCCATCTTCCCCACTTAAAACCTGCCGCAACCCTAACTCCGGCGAACGCTCGTCCAGCCCCCACGACGAGCGCCACCGCCCGCAACCACCATCCTCCGACGCGCCTCGACGAGCTGAGTGCAGCGCCACCCGAGAGCCGCCTCGCCAACGTCTCCTCCGCCCTCCAGTACCCTCGAAATCCCCCTTCGACGACCGGACACGTGAGTAGCAGTGTTAAATCGTGTCGTGTGAGGCTCGTGTCCACATATGTTGTTCGCCGTGTCCTGGCGAGCACGAGTGTGGAACTGGACACGTGAAACTCGTGTCGTGCGTGTCGAAATCGACCCGGACACGTAGAAATCCTGTGTCCCTAATTGTCCGGACACAGGATCGATTTTATGATTTTTTTTATATATAATGTTTAAACCTAACCTAATTAAATCTAACTAAAATCCTAACCCTAACATAACCCTCGGGCTGACCCCCTGGCCAGCCCGACCCGACATAAACCCCCCTACGCGCGCTCTGGCTCGGGTTCGAGCCCCCCTTACTGCTTTTTCTTTTTCTTTTTCTTTTTCTTTTTCTTTTCTTTTCTTTTCTTTTCTTTTCTGTTATATATATATATATATATATATATATATATATATATATATATATATATATATTCATATATATGTATATACATATATTTGTATATATATATATGTATTATTATACTGTATTATATATATATATACTGTATTTATATATATATATATATATATATATATATATATATATATATATATATATATATATATGTTATATATAGTACTTTATTATATAATGTATATGTATGTATATATTTGTATATTTATATATACTTTATAATTAAGTATTTTCTTATATATATATACATATGTACTTTTAACATAGGTATGTATATATTCACTTTGTATAAACTTTACCTTATTAAAATATTAATATTTATTTTGCACTTTTAACAATTTGTATTTTAGTATATTTAAATTACTGCAACCATTTGGTGTCCAAGCCTAGTATGGGTTTTGGGCCCAAATGTATTTTCACACATTCAAGACCTGTACAAGTCATATTGGACTTGATTCATGGCCTTGGGTCCTGTATTTGAACTTTGGTTCAAATTATATACATGGACAAAATACGCAGATAATTAATTATTTAATTTCAATTGTGTACAATGCTGTTTTTGAATTTCTAAAAATACTTAAAGTACTGTTAAAACTCTGGAGAAATAGTATTTAGATACTATGTTAATTTAGCTAATTTAGTATAATTTTTATAGTATTTAATTCACTGTTTTGACACTAGTTTGGCATATGAAACCAAAACTCATTTTCTGTATACTTAGGAAAACTGATTTTTATAAAATACTTGTACTGGTTAATAAATTCCAGAAAATTATAATAAATTTCTATAATTAACAAGGATCATTTTGGTACTTTATTTTATGTAAAATTATGTTTTTTGTCTATCTCAAAAATTGTTAAAACACAATGATAATTTGATTTATTTATTGATTAATTACGACTTGTAACTTTTTGTGTTACTTTGAGTTTTAGCCGTGTTGAACCTCACCCCTCACTAGTGTAAAGACCTTAGAAAGTTAGTTAAAGTAGTGTGTCACCCCACATTGGTCTCCTATGCTAAAATCATTATTTTGGCTAGGTGCCCAGTCACAAGTCGTGTTTCACCAGTTAGTGTCTTAGCATTTTAGCTTAGTGTAAAAACTAAGTTATTGCATTTATTTCTACAGTGACGAGTTACCGGACATCTATAGCACCTTTATCGCAGCTTGTTTTGCTTTGCTTTGCTAGAGGCAAGTACTTTCTACGAACTTTACATACTGCTATAACAATAAACTGCGATTTACCAACCATATTAAATGCTGATCCTTGGGATAGCAAGTTAGAACTTTACATGCTGTATTACTTTTAGTCTCTACCATGTTTAGACAGTATCTCATATCTCTCACATGTTTAAATAACGGGTTAAGGAGAAACTGTTAGTATTGTACGTGAACATGACCCCCTTCTCCGTATGTATTTACCGCGCTCGGTGACATTCTATATGTGACCTTGCCGTATGTTCTGATCCCGCGTTTGTGTATGGATATACACCGATACCGTTCGTGCACGTATGTACATGCCAAAAAAACTTGATATGTGCCGCTGTACATCCTATTCACCTATTGACCGATTCACGTACATGCTACAGTTTTAAACTTTTAAACTACATGTTGTTATTTCTAAAAAGAACTAATTAACCCATGATATACCATGATTCCAGTTTATTACATTCTTGTTCTTGCTTAGTATATTTAGTTTGCTAGAACCAGTACTTGCTCCCGTCCTGACAGGATAACGTTGTAGGTGCCCTTACTGTGGAGGAGTTACTCTGCGACACATACTATGAAGATACTGCCGAGGACCCGGCTTTGCTTTACGAGGATGTTCCTGCGGGGAACCTCGCCTAGTTGTCTTCTGTTTTTAGACTTTTGAGAGTAGTTATGTATTTAGACTACGTATTTTGTAACTGGACATGTATCCAGTTTTACATTTCAGACTCGTACTTTAGACATTTTACTATATGACTCGACTTTTGTGTTTGGAGCATTTATGACTTTTATTCACTTATAGAACTGTTAGCACATTTAGTCTTATCCTGTTATCTTTAGAACAGCTTACTACGTTTCATATCAAACGTAGGCTGGGCATGACTCGGCCTGGCCCAACAATTTGGGTAGCGGGTCGTGACATGTTTTTAGTGGTGGCCCATGCAGGTCCTGACTAAATTGTTTGGTTACGTTATTGTACCAAGCATGCCTGCAATTAGGAACTTAAGGTAATTAGACAATATTAGGAATGACGCTTAGAACACTTAGAGGAATGCTAGGATTGCAACATAGGAAATACGTCACATGCTTGCTATTATAATTAGATTTTCTTGTCTATGATTGCTTACTTTAACAAGTCCTTATAAGTCCTTTTAATTTTTTTATTAGATGGTGCTTACTCGTTCGTCCCAGTATGTTACACCTGAGAATGGTGCACTCCATATCCAGTCAGCTGACCAGTTGACTGATACACCTCCACCTCCACCTACCACATTCCTCCACTCCACAGATCCATAGACCCAGATGCCTCCACCACCTTCTACATCACAGTCCCAGCAGGGCCCGATACTTCCACCACCCCCTATCACTATACCCACCCAGGCTTCCGTCACACTCGACGGGAACCAGCTGCTCACTCTAATTCAGGGGTTCCTAACAACCCATCAGGAGCAGACTACCTTACTCCGCCAGAGCATGGAGCGTTCTGAGGGACGTCCCGTGGTCCCACCACCTGTAGAGCCACGGCAGAGAGCGGGGATGATCAAGGACTTCATGGGTCTGAATCCCAAGGAGTTCTCAGGGACTGAGGGCATAGTAGTAGCAAATGACTGGCTAGATTCGGTAGAGAGGAAGCTCCTTGGAGTCAGGTTGCCGGGTGACCTCCAGGTCGAGGCAGCGGGATTTCTGCTGATAGACTTGGCAGGAGTCTGGTTCCCGAATGAGCCATTGTTTGCGAGAGGGAGAGCCACTTGGGATCAGTTCAAGACCCAGTTCAAGAAGAAATTCTTCTCGACCACTGCTAGAGTAGCCATGGGGCTACGATTCTCGACCACTTGGCAGAGTTTAGTCGCCTGACCCATTTTGCTCCTAGTCTGGTTTCAGATCCAGAGGAGATGACCCGTAGGTTTTGCCATGTTCTAGTTTCAGACATCGGCATTCTTATAGTGGCGAACGGTACGACTGACTACTACCAGAGCCTAGAGTTGGCCCAGAGCATCGAGGAGCGTCTTCTGTCTAGCAAGAGGCCGGCTTCTGTACATCATGAGGGACCGTCCAAGCGTCAGGCTTTCCAGCAGAGAGCACCGATGCCACCCCAGCAGACTTACCGTCCCCCTACATCACATCACCCGACCCCGCCAGTTAGAGCCCCGGGACCCCGGCAGCAGCAGCAGCAGAAGGGAACCTTGTGTACTTTCTGTAAGAGGGTAGGCCACGACTCTTTCGTCTGTAGAAAGAGGTTGGGTCAGTGTTTAGCTTGTTGGTCTGCCACCCATCAGCTTCGAGAGTGCCCAGTAGCGAAGACTAGAGGGCCGCTTCTGACTCAGCAGCAGAGGTTTGGGCAGTATCTGCAGCAGCAGAAGGGACCTCTGGGGAAGGTTTATAGCCTAGCCCTTGAGCCAGAGCCGGAGCAGGTTTCGGAGCCAGATTACTTAGCTGACGTCATCACAGGTCATGTTTATTTGCATACTTTTCTAGTTGTATGTTTGTTTGATTCTGGTGCATCTCATAGCTTCCTATCATTAGAGTTTATGCATAAACACCATCTAGTAGCCTCACCTACTGCGGAGATTAGTAGAGTGATGACGGGAGGAGGACCAGTGCCTATTAGATCTATCTATAGATGTTCTATTTTTATAGCCGGAAGAGAGTTCAGGGGATGATTCTTTATGATGCCACTCCCCGGTTATGATATCATATTGGGGATGGACTGGCTTAGCTATGCCCATGCATGTAACTCCACTTTCCAGTTTTTTTTTAAATAAATATAAATTCAATTTCTATAAAATTGTATACTTGTTATTACTAGTTTCAATAATAAATTAGTTTCAGTTTATAATTTGGAAATATTTTGGAGGGAATTAATTCTGGGCAACTTTTCAAATTGGGAAGTTGTTGTAACAACTTTTTAGTTGTTTTCCTTATTTTAAATATATTTCTAAACTGTTTTTATATATTTTATGTAAATATGAAAAGGCAAGGGGTCTTTTTAGAAATTTTTATTTAAATAAAGGGCCGGGTTGTAAATAGTGAAAGGGGGAGGGGCTTTTTGGAACGTTCCTGGGCGGAGGGACTTTAATGCACATTTCTTTTTCTTTTATTAGAGCTCTGGAGAGAGAGACTCTCCATTTCGAGCTCAGAGTCTCTCCCTCCCAATTATTTTCTGGTCGGCTGACCTAACCCCACCGAATCCTTGAAGACGATGGCGGCGGCGCTAGTTTTCCTCTCCGGCGACTAGGAGGCGGCGACCCTCTGTTTCCGACGACCGAAGTGGTAGCAGCAACGATCGACGGCGACGACCACTTCAGATTCGGCGACGACCACTTCAGATCCGGCGTCGACGAGCTCTCTCGACCCGACTTCCTTGGCGGTGCTCGGTAAGGCCTGTCCTAATTTCCTTCCTAGATTTCTAGGGTTCCGTTGATCTCAGAATTTTGAGGTCAACATTATAGATCGAGCTCACCTGCTTCCTTTCCGGCTGAGACTGCGATGGCGATGACTGGAGCGACGGTGGCGGCGAGTTCCGAAGTCTGAATCGATCATCCACGGCGGCGCAGTTTCTTTCCCGTGTTCGAGACCTTCCGATCTAGGGATTTATCATTTGGTGAGTTCTCGGACCAGTTTCTTCTTCCTCCATTTAAATTTTGAATTGACTGCTAGTTTTGATCTGGAAATAAATCGATCCGCTCGATCTAGGAATTGATCGAGTCATCCGACAAATTTTTGTCTCAACAGAACCCTACCAGATCTTTGGGATTGGTTCGAGCAAACCCTGTGAGTACTACCCATAGCCGGATCGTAGTGAAGAACTGGTGTTTGTTCAGTGTTCTAATACAACCTACAGGTAATTCCTCCTCCCAATCTCCTTCTATTTTTGAATCGGTTTGGTCTTCAATTTGAGTAGAATTCTTTTGTTGTTGTGTTTGATTATTATGCTGTGGGGATGCTGGGGCGCAACCGAGACTTCGTGCCATTTGTGTTGAGTTTTCTGTGACAACCTTGAGTAGTTCAGCTTGGTTCGTGCTGTGTCCAGGTTAGAACGTGTCTGAGTTCGTTCCTTTGGCGGGGTTCGTGTTCAAGTTTGTGCAGATCGTGTTGCGTTCGCGTGAACCTACCAGCTTGCTTACTGTGGTGTGTGTAGTTCGGTTTTGTGCAGTAATGCTTTGAGATGGGTTGCTATAGACTCTCTATTTTGCTTTCAATTGGTTGTATTTTATTAGATGGGTGCTGGAGGGGATTTGAGTAGCTTTCGAATACATGGAAATGTTGTTCCTCTTCCAGTCCAAAGACTGGTCCGAATTCCTTTCAGTTGTGTAAATCATATTTTTTAGTTCATTGCTTCTTTTGGATTTGTTGGTTAAGGATGAATTCTGGGGTATGTTTCCATGGTTGGGTTCTGTTTGGCTGAGATATCAAAAGTTTGACTTTAGATAATAGTTGGGTTGTGCTATAGTCCGAGCCAATTTTAGAGTTTGGGTGCTGATATTTTAGCCTGGTAAATTTAACCATGCTGTGGAATGTAGCAATTGTGGCTACAGTTTGATTGGGAATGAATGTTAGCTAGTACTTGGGTATAATATTTTATTCACATTTGAGTTATGAACAATAGTAGTATAGCTTGATTTTGGACTTGTTGGCTTAAGCCCAGGCCAAAAACAAGTATTGATAATTGCCCCAATACCATTTTCTATAAATGGCAGTAAAATGGATAGTTGGGGTAACTCTGTTTAATGGAATTTATACTTGGAAGAATGTAGGATTTTCGTAAAGTTTGGAAACCTCTGTTGTGGTTTAGCCAAGTAACTTGGTAATTTTATATACTGTATTTTATGTTCTTTAAAAGAAGGAACTCTATAAATAAACTATTTATATATATTAAACCATACTTCTTTAAAGTCAGTTGGATCATTTTTTTATATATAATTTGGAAAAACAAAGTTTAAATTGATAAGTTGGATTTCTAAAACATGGCATAGGAAACTATGGGAGTATGAGTAGAAATAAACATAGAACTTATTTTAACCAACTTGTAATCATTATTACATACAGGAGGACATCCAGTTTCTTGGTTACTTGTACTTTTCTGGAGCCAGGCAAGTACATTCTATGGTTTTGATCAGTGCATTTTTCTTGTTCTTTATTGCTGACACACTGCGACACGTTCATGATCTTTTCTAGCTTGTTCTTTCATGATCTTACTTGTTCTTTCATGATCTTACTTGCATCTTGGGGTGGGGAAATACTCTAGATATGTGACCAAACCCGGATACTTATTCATGATCTTTAGCTTAGGCCTCGCACAGTGCACGCGGGTCCTATGCCGTACCTACATGATCTTTCAGGATCTTTCATGCTCTTTCATGGTCTTACCCAAGCCGGTCACATATCATAGAAGTATTTCAAATTTATAACACACATGTTCAGGATTTTGTTCTTACATTAGTTCCCATGATCCTGATCTTGATTTTAGCTATAGTCATGATCTTTCCTGCATCTTTATATAGTCATGATCTTTCATGTATCTTTATAGCAGTAGTTCATGTTCTTCATGTTCTTTACATACCTTGTTCTTATCATGTTCTTTCAGCATTTATTTTCCATACCATGATGTTATTGTTCATTACCTAGAACTGTACTTTGCTCCGCTCCTGAATAGGATATGTTGCAGGTATGTTTGCAGGACATTGTTCTACTCTATGGGCCAGAGCCCAGGATTAGCTGAGCAGGATGAGGCTTAGCTTGAGGTTTCAGGTTTAGACTGTTAGCTTACTCTTAGATATTGTCTTTAGAATTCATGTACATTTCATTCTTGATGACTCGTACATTATGATATCTAGATTTGTGGATTATGGTGATCATTCTGGGATACGTTTTTAGATGCTGTGACTTCATACATGTTCATATTTATCTGGTTAGTTTCCCTAGCTTGGTACAGCTTACTTCGTCGTGTCTAACGACGAAGGCTGGGCGTGTCCGACTCGTGTCCGATTATTCGGAAGCGGGTCGTGACAATGCATCTATAGACTGTCATGAGGGTAGTATTTTGTTCAGTCCCCCAGGCACAGCACCATTCAGTGTCAGGAGGACAGGGCCGGAGATCAGCCTAGAGCCGAACTGTTGTGCGACAGTTGGGGACGTAGCACCGCTACATCCTATCATCAGGGAGTTTATAGATGTATTCCCAGAGGATCTTCCAGGGCTTCCGCCTGACAGAGATGTGGAGTTCACCATAGATTTAGTGCCGGGTTCATCACCAGTATCCCGGGCTTGCTATAGAGTGAATCCCAAGGAGGCAGTAGAGATGAAAGAGCAGATTGATGACCTATTGAAAAAGGGTTTCATTCGATCCAGTGCTTCTCCAAGGGGAGCGCCAGTGCTCTTTGTGCCTAACAAGGATGGTACAGTCCGGTTGTGCATTGACTACCGGGCCTTGAATGCCATCACCATCAAGAACAAATATCCTCTGCCCAGGATAGATGATTTATTCGACCAGATGAGCGGGGCGAAGGTGTTTTCCAGGATAGACTTGAGATTCGGGTACCACCAGGTGAAGGTTAGGGCAGCAGACATCCAGAAGACGGCGTTCAACACGAAGTACGGGCAGTACGAGTTTCTGGTGATACCATTTGGTCTCACAAATGCGCTAGCTGTCTTTATGAATTAAATAAATAAGACATTTCACCAGTATCTGGATAAGTTCGTCGTAGTGTTTATCGACGACATCCAGATATACTCGAAGACGCCAGAGGAGCATGCAGAGCACTTGCGGATAGTTTTGGGAATTCTGATGCAGAAGAGATTGTTTGCCAAATTGCCGAAGTGCGAGTTCTTTTTAGACCGAGTAGAGTTTCTCGGCCATGTAGTCACTGGAGATGGAATCTCGGTGGATCCCAGGAAGATTGCTGCAGTTGAGACATTGAAGGCTCCGACGTCAGTTTCAGAGATCAGGAGCTTTCTGGGTTTAGCAGGCTATTATAGAAAGTTCGTCCAGGACTTTGCTAGGATAGCTGAACCCATGACGAAGCTGACGCAGAAGGACGCAGAGTACATCTGGTCAGAGGACTGCCAGGCAGCGTTTGAGGAGCTGAAGAGGAGGTTGACGACCGCTCCAGTTCTGACTTTACCTTCAGGTTCTGGAGGTTTCACCATTTACAGCAATGCTTCTGGGAAGGGGCTAGGATGTGTCCTACAGCAGCATAGGAAAGTGATTGCTTATGCATCTAGGCAATTGCGGACTCATGAGAGGAATTATCCTACCCATGACCTAGAGTTAGCTGCGGTGATCTTTGCACTCAAGTTATGGAAAAATTACTTATACGGAGAGCGTATGGAGATCTTTACTGACCACAAAAGCTTGAAGTATGTGTTCACGCAGAAAGAGCTGAACATGAGGCAAAGACGATGGTTGGAGTTGATGAAAGACTTCGATATCGATTTACAGTATCACCCCGGAAAGGCAAATATGGTGGCGGATGCGCTGAGCAGGCATCCGATGGCATGGTACCTGATAATTGATCGGCATTTACGGGAGGATCTGGAGAAGCTCGGTATCGAGCTAGTTCGGCCAGGATCAGTGATACAGATGATGGCGCTTGACATTCAGTCAGATTTGATGGAGCAGATCAGGGAGGCACAGTCTAAAGATGAGAGCCTTCGCAGACTTCGAGCCCAGGCATTAGCTGGATTGCTGGATGACTTTATTATAGCAGAGGATGGATCCTTGAGGCATGGCAGCCGGTTGTGCGTGCCGAAGGGAGAGCTGGTAGAGGCAGTCTTGCAGGAGGCACACCGATCGAGATATTCTATTCACCCTGGTGCTAACAAGATGTACCGTGACTTGCGGGAACATCTTTGGTGGCACGGGCTAAAGAAGGATGTATCACGTTTCATCTCGAGATGCCTAGTTTGCCAGCAGGTCAAGGCGGAGCGCCAGAGGCCAGCTAGTTTGTTGCAGCCATTACCCATTCCCGAGTGGAAGTGAGAACATATTACGATGGGCTTCGTCTCAGGGCTTCCTCGTTCCCAAGGAGGGAAGGATGCCATTTGGGTCATCGTGGACAGGCTGACGAAGTGTGCGTACTTCATACCTTTCAAGGTGAGGCTTTCCACCGAAAAGTTGGCGGAGCTATACATGCAGCAGATGGTTCGCCTACACGGAGTGCCGGTGAGCATCGTGTCAGACAGAGATAGCAGATTCACATCCCACTACTGGAGGAGCTTGTAGGAGGAGTTGGGCAGTAGGCTCAAGTTCAGTACGGCGTACCACCCGCAGACAGATGGGCAGTCCGAGAGGACGATACAGACACTGGAGGATATGCTGAGGACCTGCGTGCTGGACTTCGGAGGATCATGGGAGAGCCATCTGCACTTGGTAGAGTTTTCATACAACAACAGCTACCAAGCCAGTATCGGTATGTCTCCTTTCGAGGCGCTATATGGACGACGATGCTGCACACCGCTCTTTTGGGATAATGTTGGAGACAGAATTATGCTTGGGCCAGAGATGATCACGGATGCAGCTGAGAAAGTCGGGATGATCAGAGACAGGCTCAGAGTAGCTCAGGATAGGCAGAAACACTGGGCTGATGCTAGTCGCAGACCGATGGAGTTCGCAGACGGTGATATGGTGCTAGTGAAGATATCACCTACTAGAGGGACGATCCGGTTCGGACGAGGAGGGAAGCTGAGCTCCAGATACATCGGGCCGTTTGAGATACTTGGCAGGATCGGAGAGGTAGCTTACAGGGTTGCACTTCCACCCAACCTAGCAGGAGTTTACGATGTCTTTCACGTATCTCAGTTGAGGAGATATGTTCCAGACCCCAGTCATGTGCTAGATCATTCAGAGTTGGAGGTCGGACCGAGCCTTACAGTTTCTGAGCAGCCAGTAGAGATAATTGACAGGAGAGAGAAGAGGTTGAGGAACAAGGTTATACCCTTAGTACGAGTAGCTTGGAGCCGTCACTCTCCAGGTGAATCTACTTGGGAGAGGGAGTCGGACATGAGGGAGAGATACCCTTACTTGTTCGATCCAACCGCTGCGAGGGAACCATCCGTTCCCGCGTGATACCTTAGAGGTTAGTTTCGATCATAGCCTTAGTCATTTGTTGCGTTGCTTGCTATGTTAGAATACTGTAGGGTCTTCAATCCTTGTGAATTTTGAGGACGAAATTTTTTCAAGGAGAGAAGACTTGTAAGCCCCTGTTTTTCAAATTTTATTGTAATTAGTGTTAATTAATTTTTAATGTCAATTTTAGCCTTAAAATAATTATTTAGATTTTTAGGAATTTTTCTAGAATTTTTAAATAATTTTTAAATGAATTTTAAAATACAAAAATATTAATTTACAATTTTCTAAATTGTTTTAATATCATTCTGTAATTTTTAGATTTGTTTTATATCAGTATGCAATTAGTAAAATGTTTTAAAGTGTGGAATACAAATTGTATTTTGTATTTAGCTACTGTTAGGGGCCATTGTGTAAATTCCTAAACTATGGGGGCCAAATTGCAAAACCCTATTCTACCAACTCCCGACGACTAGCCCTCCCGACAGCCCGACGACCCCACCGACGCTGCCCCCGCCATTTTTGGCCAGCGCACAGCCCCCTCGACCGCCCTAAGTAGCCTGTAAAACTCCTCCCTCTTCCCCAGACCTGACCCTAACCCTAAATCTTACCCAGCCACCCACAACCGCCCCATCTTCCCCACTTAAAATCTGCCGCAATCCTAACTCCGGCGAACGCTCGTCCAGCCCCCACGACGAGCGCCACCGCCCGTAACCACCATCCTCCGACGCGCCTCGACGAGCTGAGTGCAGCGCCACCCGAGCGCCGCCTCGCCGACGTCTCCTCCGCCCGCCAGCACCCTCGAAATCCCCCTTCGACGACCGGACACGTGAGTAGCAGTGTTAAATCGTGTCGTGTGAGGCTCGTGTCCACATATGTTGTTCGCCGTGTCCTGGCGAGCACGAGTGTGAAACTGGACACGTGAAACTCGTGTCGTGCGTGTCGAAATCGACCCGGACACGTAGAAATCCTGTGTCCCTAACTGTCCGGACACAGGATCGATTTTATTATTTTTTATATATAATGTTTAAACCTAACCTAATTAAATCTAATTAAAATCCTAACCCTAACACAACCCTCGGGCTGACCCCCTGGCCAGCCCGACCCGACATAAACCCCCCCTACGCGCGCTCTGGCTCGGTTTCGAGCCCCCTTACTGCTGTTTATTTTTCTTTTTCTTTTTCTTTTCTTTTTTTCTTTTCTTTTCTGTTATATATATATATTTATATATATATGTATATACATATATTTGTATATATATATGTATTATTATACTGTATTATATATATATGTACTGTATTTATATATATATATATATATATATATATATATATATGTTATATATAGTACTTTATTATATAATGTATATGTATGTATATATTTGTATATGTATATATACTTTATAATTAAGTATTTTCTTATATATATACATATGTACTTTTAACATAGGTATGTATATATTCACTTTGTATAAACTTTACCTTATTAAAATATTAATATTTATTTTGCACTTTTAACAATTTGTATTTTAGTGTATTTAAATTACTGCAACCATTTGGTGTCCAAGCCTAGTATGGGTTTTGGGCCCAAATGTGTTTTCACACATTCAAGACATGTACAAGTCATATTGGACTTGATTCATGGCATTGGGTCCTGTATTTGAACTTTGGTTCAAATTATATACATGGATAAAATACGCTGATAATTAATTATTTAATTTCAATTGTGTGCAATGCTGTTTTTGAATTTCTAAAAATACTTAAAGTACTGTTAAAATTCTAGAAAAATAGTATTTAGATACTATGTTAATTTAGTTAATTTAGTATAATTTTTATAGTATTTAATTTACTGTTTTGTCACTAGTTTGGCATATGAAACCAAAACTCATTTTCTGTATACTTAGGAAAACTTATTTTTATAAAATACTTGTACTGGTTAATAAATTCCAAAAAATTATTAAATTTCTATAATTAACAAGGATCATTTTGGTACTTTATTTTATGTAAAATTAAGTTTTTTGTCTATCTCAAAAATTGTTAAAACACAATGATCATTTGATTTATTTATTGATTAATTACGACTTGTAACTTTTTGTGTTACTTTGAGTTTTAGCCGTGTTGAACCTCACCCCTCACTAGTGTAAAGACCCTAGAAAGTTAGTTAAAGTAGTATGTCACCCCACATTGGTCTCCTATGCTAAAATCATCATTTTGGCTAGGTGCCCAGTCACAAGTCGTGTTTCACCAGTTAGTGTCTTAGCATTTTAGCTTAGTGTAAAAACTAAGTTATTGCATTTATTTCTACAGTGACGAGTTATCGGACATCTATAGCACTTTTATCGCAGCTAGTTTGCTTTGCTTTGCTAGAGGCAAGTACTTTCTACGAACTTTACATACTGCTATAACAATAAACTGTGATTTACCAACCATGTTAAATGCTGATCCTTGGGGTAGCAAGTTAGAACTTTACATGCTGTATTACTTTTAGTCTCTACCATATTTAGACAGTATCTCATATCTCTCACATGTTTAAATAACGGGTTAAGAAAAAACTGTTAGTATTATACGTGAACATGACCCCCTTCTCCGTATGTATTTACCGTGCTCGGTGATATTCTATATGTGACCTTGCCGTATGTTCTGATCCCGCGTTTGTGTATGGATATACACCGATGCCGTTCGTGCACGTATGTGCATGCCAGAAAAACTTGATATGTGCCGCTGTACATCCTATTCACCTATTGACCGATTCACGTACATGCTACAGTTTTAAACTTTTAAACTATATGTTGTTATTTCTAAAAAGAACTAATTAACCCATGATATGCCATGATTCCAGTTTATTACATTCTTGTTCATGCTTAGTATATTTAGTTTGCTAGAACCAGTACTTGCTTTCGTCCTGACATGATAATGTTGTAGGTGTCCTTACTGAGGAGGAGTTACTCTGCGACACATACTATGGAGATACATCCGAGGACCCGACTTTGCTTTACGAGGATGTTCCTGCGGGGAACCTCGTCTAGTTGTCTTTTGTTTTTAGACTTTTGAGAGTAGTCATGTATTTAGACTACGTATTTTGTAACTGGACATGTATCCAGTTTTACATTTCAGACTTGTACTTTGGATATTTTACTATATGAGTCGACTTTTGTGTTTGGAGCATTTATGACTTTTATTCACTTATAGAACTGTTAGCACATTTAGTCTTATCCTGTTGTCTTTAGAACAGCTTACTACGTTTCATATCAAACGTAGGCTGGGCATGACTCGGCCTGGCCCAACAATTTGGGTAGCGGGTCGTGACACGACCCCCCTTTTGTACATGTACAACACTCAGCAGCTTTTGGTATTGGCCGACCCCTCTCCCCCTATATGTATTTAATACATATAGTTATATATATATATATATATATATATATATATATATATATATATATATATATATATATATATATATTAAAAACCCTAATTTCCTTCCTCCAAATTTTCTTCCACCTCCTTCCTCTCCTCCTTCCTCCTACCCTCTCCTCGGCCTGCTGTCCGCAAGCACAACAACTGTCACTCCCCGTTCCCAGTATACGTATTTTTAATACATGTACTGCTTAAATATATTTATTTAATATTTATCATGTATTATTTTGTATTTAAATCTCTTTAAATTTATGTTAATAATTTCCTGCAATTAATTTTTTGTATTTTACTTCCTGCTTTTATTCTCTGCTTTAGCTTACTTTAGGTTTGGCCTAGGTTGGTTTATTTTCGGGTTATGGTGGTTCATCATGAACCGAACCCACCTACCACCACCCCTTCCATTTAAAGCCCCCAAACTCTTTCTCTCTCTTCATTACTCTCCTTCACCATTACTCTTCTTCTTCTTTCTCATTACTCTCTCCACCTACCAAACCCATAGACAAGTACATCTTGTTTCTTCATGAGGACCCATTTTTATGGTTCCATTCTCTTTTTCTTGTGATCCTAAGAGAGTTTAGAACTTGGCATTTTTCGTTTTGAAGTTTTATTTTTAGTAGATCTAGAAATTAGTTATTTTTGGATTTTGGTAGTTTTGATCTATCAAACTTCTTTGTTTCAAAGTTTGATGGTTCCATGTTGTAGAGAATTTTATTCTACCCAATTTTGACCTTTGCAAAGTTGGATTTGGACTTATTTTGACCAAGTTATGAACTTTTGAAGCTTTGGGTTCAAACCTTGGAGTTCTTGCTGATTTTGGAGAAAACAGTGAGCAGTGTACGCGAGCTTTTTAGCTAGCACCACTGAGCTGCGCACGCGCTTTAGCGCAGCGCAGTCTGCCTCATACGCTGCCTTTTGGAAGCGTATGACTTGCGTACGCTGGCTTGGATAGTAAGGAGTCGTATGGAGTTCATACGCTGCCTTTTGGAAGCGTATGACTTGCGTACGCTGGCTTGGATAGTAAGGAGTCGTATGGAGTTCATACGCTGCCTTTTGGAAGCGTATGACTTGCGTACGCTGGCTTGGATGGTAAGGAGTCGTACCTGACTTGAGCGTAGCTTGACTTGAGCGTAGCCTGACCTGAGCGTACGCTGACCTGAGCGTAGCTTGACTTGAGCGTAGCCTGACCTGAGCGTACGCTGGCCTGTACCATATGTACTTTCTGCAAGAGGGTAGGCCACGACGCTTCCATCTGCAGGAAGAAGTTGGGGCAGTGTTTGGCTTGTGGGTCTGCCACCCATCAGCTTCGAGAGTGCCCAGTAGCGAAGACTAGAGGACCGCTTCCGACTCAGCAGCAGAGGTTCGGGCAGCATCTGCCGCAGCAGAAGGGACCTCAGGGGAGGGTTTATAGTCTAGCCATTGAGCCGGAGCCAGAGCAGATTTCGGAGCCGGATTACTTAGCTGACGTCATCACATGTCATGTTTATTTGCATACTTTTCTAGCTGTATGTTTGTTTGATTCTGGTGCATCTCATAGCTTCCTATCATTAGAGTTTATGCATAAACATCATCTAGTAGCTACACCTACTGCGGAGATTAGTAGAGTGATGACGGGAGGAGAACCAGTGCCTATTAGATCTATCTATAGATGTTCTATTTTTATAGCCGGGAGAGAGTTCAGGGGGCGATTCTTTGTGATGCCACTCCCCGGTTATGATATCATATTGGGGATGGACTGGCTTAGCTATGCCCATGCATCTATAGATTGCCATGAGGGTAGTATTTTGTTCAGTCCCCCAGGCACAGCACCATTCAGTGTCAGGAGGACAGGGCCGGAGATCAGCCTAGAGCCGAACTGTTGTGCGACAGTCGGAGACGCAGCACCGCCATACCCTATCACTAGGGAGTTTATGGATGTATTCCAGAGGATCTTCCAGGACTTCCGCCTGACAGAGATGTGGAGTTCACTATAGATTTAGTGCCGGGTTCATCACCAGTATCTCGGGCTTGCTATAGAGTGAATCCCAAGGAGGCCATAGAGATGAAAGAGCAGATTGATGACCTGTTGAAAAAGGGTTTCATTCGATCCAGTGCTTCTCCATGGGGAGCACCAGTGCTCTTTGTGCCTAAGAAGGATGGTACAGTCCGGTTGTGTATTGATTATCGGGCCTTGAATGCCATCACCATCAAGAACAAATATCCTCTACCCAGGATAGATGATTTGTTCGACCAATTGAGCGGGGCGAAGGTGTTTTCCAGGATAGACTTGAGATCCGGGTACCACCAGGTGAAGGTTAGGCCAGCAGACATCCAGAAGACGGCGTTCAACACGAAGTACGGGCAGTACGAGTTTCTGGTGATGCCATTTGGTCTCACAAATGTGCCTGCTGTCTTTATGAACTTAATGAATAAGACATTTCACCAGTATCTGGATAAGTTTATCGTGGTGTTTATCGACGACATCCTGATATACTCGAAGACGCCAGAGGAGCATGCAGAGCACTTGCGAATAGTTTTGGAATTCTGAGGCAGGAGAGATTGTTTGCCAAATTGCCGAAGTGCGAGTTCTTTTTAGACCGAGTGGAGTTTCTCGGCCATGTAGTCACTAGAGATGGAATCTCGGTGGATCCCAAGAAGATTGCTGCAGTTGAGACGTGGAAGGCTCCGACGTCAGTTTCAGAGATCAGGAGTTTTTTTGGGTTTAGCAGGCTATTATAGAAAGTTCGTCCAGGACTTTGCTAGGATAGCTGAACCCATGACGAAGCTGACGCGGAAGGACGCAGAGTACATTTGGTCTGAGGACTGCCAGACAGCATTTGAGGAGCTGAAGAGGAGACTGACGACCGCTCCAGTTCTAACTTTACCTTCAGGATCTGGAGGTTTCACCATATATAGTGATGCTTCTGGGAAGGGGCTAGGATGTGTTCTACAGCAGCATGGGAAAGTAATTGCTTATGCATCTAGGCAGTTGCGGACTCATGAGAGGAATTATCCTACCCATGACCTAGAGTTAGCTGCGGTGATCTTTGCACTCAAGTTATGGAAACATTACTTATACGGAGAGCGTGTGGAAATCTATACTGACCACAAAAGCTTGAAGTATGTGTTCACGCAGAAAGAGCTGAACATGAGGCAAAGACGATGGTTGGAGTTGATGAAGGACTTCGACATCGATTTACAGTATCACCCCGGGAAGGCAAATGTGTGGCGGATGCGCTGAACAGGCATCCGATGGCATGGTACCTGATGATTGATCGACATTTGCGGGAGGATCTGGAGAAGCTCGGTATCGAGCTAGTTCGGCCAGGATCAGTGATACAGATGATGGCGATTGACATTCAGTCAGGTTTGATGGAGCAGATCCGGGAGGCACAGTCTACAGATGAGAGCCTTCGCAGACTTCGACCCCAGGCATTAGCTGGGTTGCTGGATGACTTCACTATAGCAGAGGATGGATCCCTGAGGCATGGCAGCCGATTGTGCGTGCCGAAGGGAGAGCTGGTAGAGGCAGTTTTACAGGAGGCGCACCGATCGAGATATTCTATTCACCCTGGTGCTAACAAGATATACCGTGACTTACGAGAACATCTTTGGTGGCACGGAATGAAAAGGGATGTATCACGTTTCATCTCGAGATGCCTAGTTTGCCAGCAGGTCAAGGCGGAGCGCCAGAGGCCAGCTGGTTTGTTGCAGCCGTTACCCATTCCTGAGTGGAAGTGGGAACATATTACGATGGACTTCGTTTCAGGGCTTCCTCGTTTCCAAGGAGGGAAGGATGCCATCTGGGTCATCGTAGACTGGCTGACGAAGTGTGCGCACTTCATACCCTTCAAGGTGGGGCTTTCCACCGAGAAGTTGGCGGAGCTATACATGCAGCAGATAGTTCGCCTATACGGAGCGCCGGTGAGCATCGTATCAGACAGAGACAGCAGATTTACATCCCACTTCTGGAGGAGCTTGCAGGAGGAGCTTGCAGGAGGCTCAAGTTCAGTACGGCGTACCACCCGCAGACAGATGGGCAGTCCGAGAGGACGATACAGACACTGGAGGATATGCTGAGGACTTGCGTGCTGGACTTCGGAGGATTATGGGAGAGCCATCTGCACTTGGTAGAGTTTTCATACAACAACAGCTACCAGGCCAGTATTGGTATGTCTCCTTTCGAGGCGCTATATGGACGACGATGCCACACACCGCTCTTTTGGGATGATGTCAGAGACAGAGTTATGCTTGGGCCAGAGATGATCACGGATGCAGCAGAGAAAGTCGGGATGATCAGAGACAGGCTCAGAGTAGCTCAGGATAGGCAGAAACACTGGGCTGATGCTAGTCGCAGACCAATGGAGTTCGCAGACGGTGATATGGTGCTAGTGAAGATATCACCTACTAGAGGGACGATCCGGTTCGGACGTGGAGGGAAGCTGAGCCCCAGATACATCGGGTCGTTCGAGGTACTTGGCAGGATCGGGGAGGTAGCTTACAGGGTTGCACTTCCACCCAACCTAGCAGGAGTTCACGACATCTTTCACATATCTCAGCTGAGGAGATATGTTCCAGACCCCAGTCATGTGCTAGATCATTCAGAGTTGGAGGTTGGACCGAGCCTTACAGTTTCTGAGCAGCCAGTGGAGATATTAGACCGGAGAGAGAAGAGGCTGAGGAACAAGGTTATACCCCTAGTACGAGTAGCTTGGAGCCGTCACTCCCCAGGTGAATCTACTTGGGAGAGGGAGTCGGACATGAGGGAGAGATACCCTTACTTGTTCGATCCAACCGCTGCGGGAGAACCACCCGTTCCCGCTTGATACCTTAGAGGTTAGTTTCGATCGCAGCCTTAGTCATTTTGTTGCATTGTTTGCTATGTTAGAATATTGTCGGGTCTTCAATCCTTATGAATTTCGAGGACGAAATTTTCAAGGAGGAAGACTTGTCAACCCCTGATTTTCAAAAATTATTAAACTAGTGTTAATTAATTATTAAATGTCATTATTGGTTTTAAAATAATGTAATATAATTTTAGGAATTTTCTAGAATTTTTAAATAAATTTTTAATTAGTTTTAAATACAAAAAAAATAACATTTTGTGATTTATTTAAATATTTTAATAGCATTTTGTAATTTTCTAAATTGTTTTAATAGTGTTTTGCAATTATTAGAATTGATTGTATATCAGTTTGTAATAAATGGTTTGTTTTTAAATAAGGAATGCAAATTATATTTGCATTTATTATCTGTTAAAAGCCTTTATGTAATTTCCTAAACTAGAGGGGCTTTTGTGATAACTGTCAAACCCCCCCCCCCCCCCCCCCCCCCCCCCCACACGACACTCTCTCTGTCCCCTGACTCTCACCCACCCCCGACGACTGCCCCGACCGCCACGACCGGCTGCCCCCGCCAAACCCGGCTGCCCCCACCGCCTTAACTCCCCCTATTTAAACCCCCACTCTCCCCTGACCTAAACCCTAACCCTAAAATCTCCCCACAGCCACCAACGACCCCCTTCTTCCCCAAAACACTTCGTCGGAACCCTAACCCCGACGAAGTCTCGATCTCACAATCCCGACACCCTCATCGACCACCACCACCACCCGCAGCTTCGTCCCGACGAGACGAATCGAACGCCATCGGAGCGCCGCCGTCCCGACCACTCCTCCGCCGTCCAGAGCTCTCGAAAACCCCCCAAGCACCGGACACGTGAGTAGCGGATCAGAGTCGTGTCGTGCGTGACTCGTCTTCACGCACGAGACTCGCCAGGACACGACGAGCTCAGTACTGTGCTCGGACACACGAGATTGTGCTCGTACGTGTCGTGCTAAGCGAGGACACGAGAAATCCTGTGTCCTTAACTGTCAGGACACAGGACAGTTTTTTTTTTATATAAATACTAATCTAACCTAAATAAATGAATTAAAACCCTAACCCTTAATAAAGCCAACAGGCTGACCCCCTGGCCAGCCCGACTCGACCTAAACCCCCCTCCCCCCCCCCCCCGCGCTCAGTTGGCCTGGGTTCGAACCCTGCCACTGCTGTCTTTTTCCTTTTCTTTTTCTTTTTCTTTTCCTTTTTCTTTTTTCTTTTATATATATATCTATTTATATATATATATATATATATATATATATATATATATTTTTTTTTTTTTATTTTTTTTATTTTATATATATATATATATATATATATATATATATATATATATATATATATATATATATATAAACAGCAACTATATATACATAAATATAGTATTTATATTAATACAGCAACTATATATACATAAATATAGTATTTATATTAATACACATATATATACAAATATATGTATATACATATATATATATATATATATATATATATATATATATATATATATATATATATATATATATATATATATATGTACTTCATTATTTAATGTCTGTATATATATATATATATATATATATATATATATATATATATATATATATATATATATATATATATATATATATATATATATATATGTTTTATGTATACATATATATTTATGTATATATATTTCCTTGTATATATATATTATCTTATATATGTATTTTACTTAGCTTAGTATAAATTATCTTTATAAGATAATATTCATACTTTTATAGTTACTATGTAAAATTTTACCTTATTAAAATATTAATATTTATTTTGCATTTCTACCACTTAGTATTTTCTGTATATTTAAATTACTGCAACCATTTGGTGTCCAAGCCTAGCATGGGTATTTGGGCTCAAATGTGTTTTCACACATTCAAGACCTGTACAAGTTATATTGGACTTGATTCATGGCCTTGGGTCCTGTATTTGAACTTTGGTTCAAATTATATACATGGACAAAATACACAGATAATTAATTATTGTGTGCAATGCTGTTTTTGATTTTCTAAAAATACTTAAAGTATTGCTAAAATTATGGAAAAATAGTTTTTAGATACTATGTTAAGTTAGCTAATTTAGTATAATTTTTGTAGTATTTAAATTACTGTTTTGCCACTAGTTTGGCATATGAAACCAAAACTCATTTTTCGGCATACTTAGGAAAACTGATTTTTTATAAAATACTTGTACTGGTTAATAAATTCCAGAAAAATTATAATAAATTTCTATGATTAACAAGGATCACCTTGGTACTTTACTTTAAGAAAAACTAAGCTTTTTGTCTACTTCAAAAATTGTTAGAACATAATGATCTTTTGATTTATTTATTGATTAATTACGACTTGTAGCTTTTTGTGTTATTTGGAGTTTTAGTCGTGTTGAACCCCATCCCTCACTAGAGTAAAGACCCTAGAAGGTTAGTTAACATAGTGTGTCACCCCACATTGGTCTCCTATGCCAAGTCATCATTTTGGCTAGGTGCCCAATCACAAGTCGTGTTTCACCAATTAGTGTCCTAGTGTTTTAGCTTAGTGTAAAACTAAGTTGTTGTATTTACTTCTACAGTGACGAGCTACCAGATATCCATAGCATTGTTATCGCAGCTTGTTTTGTTTTGCTTTGCTAGAGGCAAGTACTTTCTACGAACTTTACATACTGCTATAAACCATAAAACTGTGAATCACCAAACCATGTTAAATGCTGATCCTTGGGGTAGCAAGTTAGAACTTTACATGTTGTATTACTTTCAGTCTCTACCATGTTTATACCGTATCTCATAATCTCTCTCACATGCTTAAATAACGGGTTAAGGGAAAACTGTTAGTAGTGTACGTGATCATGACCCCCTTCTCCGTATGTATTTACCGAGCACCGTTACATTCTATATGTATCTGTGTCGTATGTCTGGTCCCGCATTTGTGTATGGATATACACCGATGCCGTTATGTGTACGTATGTGCACATCAGAAAATTGATATGTACCGCTGTACATCCTGATTACCTATTGACTGATCACTCACCTACTACAGTTTTAAACTTTAAAATGTATATCTATCGCCATGATAAAATATACCTAAAACTGAACCAACATGATATGTCATTTCCTTTTTCTCACATGATAAGTATTATATGTTTGTTAGATTTAGTACTTGCTCCCGTCCTGACAGAATAACGTTGTAGGTATCCTTACTGAGGAGGAGTTACTCTGTGACACATACTATGGAGATACTGCCGAGGACCCGGCTCTGCTTTACGAGGATGTTCCTGCGGGGAACCTCGCCTAGTTGTCTTTTGTTTACTTAGACTTTTGAGAGTAGACATGTATTAGACTATATCATTTTGTAACTGGACATGTATCCAGTTTTATATTTCAGTTTACTTGTACTTGGATATTTTACTATATATGACGACTTTTGTGTTTGGAGCATTTATGATTCTTCTTCACTTATAGAACATTTAGCACATTTAGTCTTATCCTGTTGTCTTTAGAACAGCTTACTACGTTTATCTCAACGTAGGCTGGGCATGCCTTGGCCTGACCCAACAAATTGGGTAGCGGGTCGTGACAGGAGGACTCGAGTGGGTTTCTTACCTCCCCGCTCGTTTTGTTATTTACTTTATACTTTGTCGTTTGGCACCGACATGTTAGTCGGATTGTCTTGTACATACTTTTACATAATTGTAACTAAGTCAGGCTGCAGCTGATAACAATTGTGTATATTTTTGCTACATCAATCTGGATGTATTTTGTAAAGTCAGATATCAAGAACATTTTGACTGAGCGTTTGGGACGCCTTACTGCTTTATCTCATATGTTCTCTATTTCTGTTTCTTGTTTGAATGATTGAGACAATAGATGTGAAGGGACCATATAGTAAGACTTTCATGTAGTATGCACCCCCCTCGTCTTGTAGACAGCATTTATCGTATTATACGATATTCAACTACTCGTAATACGTAACTGGCTGAGTCATTCCCCTGCTCTCCAGTATTCTGGTTCTGGGGCGTGACAACAACACCCCGCGACAGCGGCGACGGAAACGACGACGACGACAACAACAAAAACAGATTCCCACTTTAAGGTATCCCACTTCCCCGATCGATTTCTCTGTCAATTCTACTCCAATTTTAGATCCATAAATTTGTGTAGAAAGCCCACATGACCCTCTTCGAGATCCCCTAGGTGGATTTCGACATGGCCATCCAACTTGCTCGAAAAATTGAGACAAAGTTGGAGAAAAACCCACTTTTCTGAATATTAAAAACTGTTTCAAAACACCAACTTGTCGGCCACTTTTCTCGCTGTCCATTAAACTTTCATAAAAATTAATTGAAGGCAGTCAAAGAAAACCTAACCGAGATTGTAACACACCTTTTGGATTCACTTTTCATCTAGTATGTAGAAAGTTATACGTTGTTAAAGTTTTACGAAAAACTATAAATTCTGTTTTCAAAAAGTGGGAAAACACCCGATACGGCGTGTGCCCCAACAAACCGGGCGACGTGGTCGCATACTATACGCATCGAAAGGCGTGTATGGATGTTGTCAACGTGTGGGAACTGACGGAACCCGATTTCGTTGCATGTGCGCGACGAAATTAATGTGTATCCGTCGAGATACCCCGTATCGACCCTTTGCAAATTAAGTCACAACTTTGTGCACACTCATCATATTGCGATGAAACTTGCGCCATTGGACTCGAAATATTTTTTTGGTCATGTGAGCCAAGTTTGGTCCGATTCTGAGACCGTTGATCGGAACGCTATTTTGGTGGGCCCACAATCCCACCCAACGGACGATTTTGTGCACAGCCCACCGGAATCCAAAATTGGACATACCGTTGGGTTCGTCTCCTCAAAACAAATTCGTAGACATGTAGTTTAACGACTTTAGAGACCGTAGATTTTGGCACGTATTTCGGTGCAAAGCGGATCCAACGGCGGACATCGTTTTGACCCGAAATTACGATTTTGTCCCTGTTCCAGAATTTAATTTTTGGACAGGCGTTTCCTAGGCATATCTTTTATTTCAAACTCGTTCGTGATGTTTGTTTCAGCATCCGGAGCTTCTTGTGGATTTTGACTTTCGTGTTGACGATTCTGATTGTTGGATTTTGCTGCTTCTCGCACCACCCTCAGGCAAGATACCTTGCCATTATACTGTTTATATTCAGTTGCATTTTATTACATATCACTGTCCATTTATTTTTAGTTCTTACCGTTCCTGATTTACTGTCTGCTCAGTGATATTAGATATACTTTGTTATTATCCTTTGACTGCATATGGACTTAGAGTTAAGAGACTACCGTCTGTAGTATATTGCATATACCTTGACACAATTATACCACGAGGATGTGTGAGATGAGTAGCATGTAGAGGTTCTTGTGTGTGGGCTGATCCCCCATGCGCATGCGTTAGGGCTAACTGCTAATAGAGGCATGTTAGGAGACTTAGCAGTTAGTAGAGGTATATGAGACATGGATGTGACTCTGTTAGGCATTGGGTGGGAAGAACAGTTCCTTAACGTATGGGCCACGTATGCACTTCCCTATTACCGGTTATCTCTGCGGGAGATATGGTCCTGGATCCTGATACTGATTTACTGCTGGCCTCTGACATTCGATGAATGTTATGCTTTAAGGTCCCTGGTATCCTGATGGGCCATACCTGAGATTACTGCTACTGAGCCAGAGTGCCCATGCGTTGGAGGTTTGTTCTTAACTGCATAAATACTGTAGTACGGTTAGATTACCTTATTATCGTCTTGTCACTTATTTCGGTTTGTGACATATTATATATTCAGTTTATTATGGCATGTTCTTTATGTATCTTGTTACGTCCCTCTGAGGACCTGGTTATCTCTCCAGGTGTGTGCTTCTGTGATTTTGCAGGTGTTCTAGCCAAAGCCGTGATCTTCTCCATTCTTTCGAAGACGATTGCGCTTGGTTCGTCTCATTATTTTATCGATCACTTCTTGTACATTTTATTTGAGATAGTTGGCAGTGGACTTTGTCTCCGCTCAACGATTGTATACATGACAAATTCAAAGTTGCTTTTATATCATTTATTTATCTAGTGGATGAGATTTAGTTATTATGGTTCTACTACATTTTACAGCTTATGTATACATACGAGTTTCCATATATTGGAGTATACTTCGTATGTATACAGCTGGCATATCGATGTACCTAGTCCTACGTATTTCGGGACTGGGGCGTTACATGTTTTTGTGGTGGCCCATGCAGGTCGAGTTTGTCACTTCGGTTATGTAATTGTACCGATGTGAGCCTGCAACATAGGATTAGAATCTAGGAATCTCATCCATACAGCTTGACCTCTTTCACTGGCTTCAAATTCCGAACTTTCGTTCGACTTCCTTGAATTGCATCTTGCTTGATTCCTTTCTACCGTTGATTCTTATTTTCATGCTTAGTGTTAATTAGGAAGATGACTACACTAGTATATGCTCATAGGTCAAACACATGGCTAGAATAGTTATATTGGCAATTGGAATACATTCAGGACTAATTGAGTTAAAAAGGGGCTTTTTGTGTGAATTAATGATTAGTAATTTGTAAAGTAGGATACTACCACGGAAGGTTTTTATCTTGAGATTTCTAAATAGTAAACACCAGAGGATTTGTAGAATTTTATACTTGGTTTAAGAAATTGATTGGCTTTTTGAGATTTGATATTTAGGATTTATTGGGTTATAGTTATACATCCTTGCACAAGTATAAAATTGATTTGCTTTTCGAGTTGTGATATTTATAAGTTTTGGGTGATAGATATACATCTTTGAACAAATATAAAATTTATTTGATTTTCGAGTTTTGATGTTTATGATTTATTGTATTATAGTTATATACCTTTGAACAGTTATAAATTTAGTTTGAAAATGATCTTAGCTTTTAAAAATGGCCATAGGAATTATTTAAATTTGCGTTGTACATCTTGCGATTTCGTGTTTAGTAAAATTTAAATTTTTAAGTGGAAGTAATGACGGTAAAATGTTTGAAAGTTATGAAAACAATTTTTGAAATTTTTTATTTTAAATAGTGTCCTATAATTGAGGATTTACAAATCTATTTAGATTTTTGGTAAAAAAAAGATTTTGACTGATAAGATTATTTGAAAATTTAGTTTAATGTGGGATTACTAATATTAAAATTTTTGGAAGAGTTTCAAAGGATGTGATGGAAAGTTATTTTGATTAATTAAAGAAAGTTACCATTTAAAAGTTGTGAGTTTGTTGGAATAACATAGCATGAATAGAAGTTAAAATTGATGAGAGCATTGAGCTTAATTTTTGAGATTGCTTTTAATATCTAAGAGTTTTATTTTGAGTTATTTGAAAATTTTAGAGTGTTAAATTTTTGATTGATTGTGAAATTTTTATGGATTCGTAAATTATGAACTCTTGAGTTAAATAGTTGAATTTAAACGTTAATTTTGGAAAAGGTTAGTAGTAACGTGATAAAATTTTGCTTTGAGATTTATGAAAGTGATTTAGATTTTTATGATGAATTTGAACGGCTTGGAGTGAATACAAATTCTGGTGGTCTATTTTTGAAAGTTTAATTTTGAAATTTTTGGAGGAAACTTGAGTTAAATTTTAATGGTAGGCCCCAAGCTAACCCAACTGAGTATTCCACACTAATTGCCATAGTACTCATTACCATGATAGTAGTATATACACAAGTGTTGTTAGTCATCTACCCAGCTATGTGACTGTATTTCCACCTCGACTTACTCGGCCCTCCTTCAATTCTAGATCTTTTAATTGTGACCTTCTAACCCATTTGTAATTTGAATAATGATCTAATGGTTCCTTAACTGTATTCATCTAGAAGACTATCTTCTCTCCGGAATGGTGTTCCTAAATTATTTTTACTGGATTCTCTAATTAATTTTGTTTCATGCTTTAACTTGATCTTCTTTATTTTTGTGCACTAATTATCACCTCATGAACTCCCACTTTCTATTTTAGATATTTTGGCGTCCCTTACCGTGACTTGGATATTTGGAGCACAACACTAAACTTTTCCTCCCAACAAATTTTACATATAAGACCTAGACAAGCCCACCTTCCTGTAGGCATATCATGTCCCACTAAAATACGTCTCCTTGTACACTATTTTCATGATATGACCTTCTAATCAAAATGGCTAAACTATAATCCTTACCATGATACCAATATATTTTTCGACCACAGATAGGGATTCAAGCTCGGCTAAATTCCTTCGACCGATATATGATTTTGTTCTACTTAATTCTCTAAATGCTTAAATTTGTGCTTTAGCTTGATTGCTTGACCCATTGTCCCATCACACTACCAACTTAACTCTTGTAAGTTGGGTAGAATATCTCACCACCTAACAAACCTTTTTCCTTGTGAACTACATTGGTAAGTTCACTTAGACTCTAAATTCAGAGGACCCTACTTTATCTGGTCTACCAAGCCATAAATGAAGAAATACTAGGATAACTGTATAGGCCCAAACTTTGGGCGGAACTTAGATTTTAAAAGATCCTGGACTATTTTATTTCTTTCATCATTACCTCCCTTACTCATATTTTGACAATCTCATGCTGCTAAATTAGCTGTAGTTTTTGCAAGCTTATTCTTTTCGAGCTTGATCATGACATATTTTATTGGGTGCACCCAATAACATATTGTCTAATCAGAACCGGTGCATGATGGTCTGATCAACCTATTGCACTTTGGTTCGCTTATCGTATATTATTCTACGTGGATGGAGACATAGCAAACTTGCCTTAGAGTTTCATCCGCGACAGCATTGACAACTCTCATTCGAATTATTTCCGTCACCTATGAACCTCGTATTTCGTACTAAGTAGCATCGTCTTTGAACTCTTCTTATTGTGGGCTTTACTTACTTTAGAAAGACCAGGCACTGTACTTGATAGATCGACACAAGATATCATCTTTGGTTGCCCAATCGGTTAATTATACACAAATGTAGATAGCCACCGACCGACTCATGTGGCTGTATCCTCGTCTTTAACTACTCCTTATTCCTCAACCCTAGAATTGTTATCGTACCCTCCCAATTGTTCTTGAGCACTCGAGAATGATTCTAATCATTCACTTAAATCAAACTCTCAATCAAGGCGATTAGCCTCCAGTTTCTCTCTAGGAACCACATCTCCCAAATGTCTAAATTATTCTCTTTGATCTACTCAATTCCTTATTACTCTCCAAATTGGATTATCGAAGTTTTGCTACCTTCACTGACAACCCTTATTCAATTCCATAACCATGATATATTTTTCTATATCGACTCCACAATTTTCTTTTGCATGGTGGGTTGAACGCCGTTTTATGGCCTCCTCCAAAATTTAACTGCATTTTTGGTATTGACGAACTCTTCCTATCCCTTAACCCTATCTACCCTATTCATCCTAAAATTTCGAGGACAAAATTCTTGTAAGTTGGGTAGGATGTAAAACCCCTATTTTTTATTATTTTTTATTTATTTATTAGACTTAAAAAAATGAATTTATATAATTTATGGTTTTATTTATTTTTTTGATGACCCGGTTTGGCCAATTGAGTCTGAACTGGGCCCGGACCAAATTTAAGCCCAAGTAGACATGTGAGGTGATCAATGATGACCATGGATGCATATTTTATGGGTGTAAAATATTTCTTAATTTATTTTAAGGTTTGGGGGAATATTTTCTAAATATTAATTAGTGGTACAAAAATTTACGTTTTTTTATTATTTAATAATGTGTTACAAAAATGGTATATTTTTTGGGCCCAAATGAGGGTGTGTGGTAAAGTTCACACGTTGGAACAATTTTTATTATTTTATTATTACTAAAGTTATTTTGTGAAAATTTAATAGACATTTTATTATTGTTGATATTATTTGATATTAATGTGATATTATTATTGTTGCCCTTTTATGGCAATTTAAATTTGTGTATATATGTAAAAATATATTTTTGATGCATCATATATATAGTTAGATAATATTAAACTTTTATTTCAAATTGGTGGAGATTTAATAAATATGCTTTCCTATTTAAATATTATTATTATTTTTGAGTTGATTTATTAAGGATTGAATTTATATATATGTAGATATGCTCAAATATATTAAATAATTGGATAGTTGACTTTTAGATGGTATTTGGATTTTAAATATATTTTTGGTGTATTTATGGATATATACATGTATAAATATATATATATATATATATATATATATATATATATATATATATATATATATATATATATATATATAAGTAAATAAGTATGAGAAAGAAAAGAAAAGAAAAAGAAAAAAAAAATGCAAGTGGTGGTCGGCCCCACCATGGGCAACCGACCACCAAATATACCTTAAGCAGCAGCAGGCTGCTACTACTAAGGGGCCGACCCCCCTTTTGTACATGCACAACTCCTCAGCAGCTTTTGTATTGGCCGACCCCTCTCCCCCCATATGTATTTAATACATATAATTATATATATATTGAAAACCCTAATTTCCTTCCTCCAAATTTCCTTCCACCTCCGTCCTCTCCTCCTTCCTCCTACCCTCTCCTCGGCCTGCTGTCCGCAAGCACAACAACACCCCGCGACAGCGGCGACGGAAACGACGACGACAACAACAACAAAAATAGATTCCCACTTTAAGGTATCCCACTTCCCCGATCGATTTCTCTGTCAATTCTACTCCGTTTTTAGATCCGTAAATTTGTGTAGAAAGTCCACATGACCCTCTTCGAGATCCCCTAGGTGGATTTTGACATGGCCATCCAATTTGCTCGAAAAATCGAGACGAAGTTGGAGAAAAACCCACTTTTCTGAATATTAAAAACTGTTTCAAAACACCAATTTGTCGGCCACTTTTCTCGCTGTCCATTAAACTTTCATAAAAATTAATTAAAGGCAGTCAAAGACAACCTAACCGAGATTGTAACGCACCTTTTGGATTCACTTTTCATCTAGTATGTAGAAAGTTACACGTTGTTAAAGTTTCACGAAAAACTGTAAATTCTGTTTTCAAAAAGTGAAAAAACACCCGATACGGCGTGTGCCCCGACAAACCGGGTGACGTGGTCGCGCTCTATACGCATCGAAAGGCGCATATGGATGTTGTCGACGTGTGGGAACTGACGGAACCCGATTTTGTTGCATATGCGCGACGAAATCAATGCGTATCCGTCGAGATACCCCGTATCGACCCTTTGCAAATTAAGTCACAACTTTGTGCACACTCATCATATCGCGATAAAACTTGCGCCATTGGACTCAAAATATTTTTCTGGTCCTGTGAGCCAAGTTTGGTCCGATTCTGAGACCGTTGATCGCGACGCTATTTTGGCGGGCCCACAATCCCACTCAACGGGCGATTTTGTGCACAGCCCACCGGAATCCAAAATTGGACATACCGTTGGGCTCGTATCCTCAAAACAAATCCGTAGACATGTAGTTTGACGACTTTAGAGACCGTAGATTTTGGCACGTATTTCGGTGCAAAGCGGATCCAACGGCGGATATCGTTTTGACCCGAAATTACGATTTTGCCCCTGTTCCAGAATTTAACTTTTGGACAGGCATTTTCTAGGCATATCTTTTATTCTAAACTCATTCGTGATATTTGTTTCAGCATCCGGAGCTTCTTGTGGATTTTGACTTTCGTGTTGACTATTCTGATTGTTGGATTTTGCTGCTTCTCGCACCACCCTCAGGCAAGATACCTTGCCATTATACTGTTTATATTCAGTTATATTTTATTACATATCACTGTTTATTTATTTTTAGTTCTTACCGTTCCTGATTTACTGTCTGTTCAGTGATATTAGATATAGTTTGTTATTATCCTTTGACTGCATATGGACTTAGAGTTAAGAGACTACCGTCTGTAGTGTATTATATATACCTTGACACAGTTGTACCACGAGGATGTGTGAGATGAGTAGCATGTAGAGGTTCTTGTGTGTGGGCTGATCCCCCATGCGCATGCGTTAGGGCTAACTGCTAATAGAGGCATGTTAGGAGACTTAGCAGTTAGTAGAGGTATATAAGACATGGATGTGACTCTGTTAGGCATTGGGTGGGAAGAACAGTTCCTTAACGTATGGGCCACGTATGCACTTCTCTATTGCCGGTTATCTCCGTGGGAGATACGGTCCTGGATCCTGATACTGATTTACTGCTGGCCTCTGACATTCGATGAATGTTATGCTTTGAGGTCCCTGGTATCCTGATGGGCCATACCTGAGATTACTGCTACTGAGCCAGAGTGCTCATGCGTTGGAGGTTTGTTCTTAACTGCATAAATACTGTAGTACGGTTAGATTACCTTATTGTCGTCTTGTCACTTATTTCGGTTTGTGACATATTATATATTCAGTTTATTATGGCATGTTCTTTATGTATCTTGTTACGTCCCTCTGAGGACCTGGTTATCTCTCCAGGTGTGTGCTTCTGTAATTTTGCAGGTGTTCTAGCCAAGGCAGTGATCTTCTCCATTCTTTCGAAGACGATTGCGCTTGGTTCGTCTCATTATTTTATCGATCACTTCTTATACATTTTATTTGAGATAGTTGGCAGTGGACTTTGTCTCCGCTCAACGATTGTATACATGACAAATTCAAAGTTACTTTTATATCATTTATTTATCTAGTTGATGAGATTTAGTTATTATGGTTCTACTGCATTTTACAGCTTATGTATACATACGAGTTTCTATATATTGGAGTATACTTCGTATGTATACAGCTGGCATGTCGATGTACCTAGTCCTACATATTTTGGGACTGGGGCGTTACAAGGTGGTATACTTCAGTAGGAGCAGAACGGATGTCCATTGAGCTTAAAATCTAAGAAATTGCATATCCGGTGACTACTAGAATGCATGAGCCGTTCGTTGTTTCCAATCCTGAAGGCATGCCTCAAACAAGATTGAATAGTTCACAGAAGAGAAGGCTGGAGTCGACTAAGAGAGATCCATCGTCCTTTGAGCATGTTGAACGAAGCTTACAGCAACCCCCGCCTGTACGGAAGGACAAGCTTGTCATTCGCCAAAAAATGGAGAAAATGGACCTTCCAAGAGAAGATACCGTTGCAAGCCAAACACTGAGTTTGTATATTGACAAATTTCAACCTGAGCTTCGCAGTTATATTTGGTCTATTGTCGATGTCCCCGGTGATGGCCATTGCGGATTCCATGTGCTTGCAAGACATCTTGGTTGTGATGACAAAGACGGATGGAGACAGGTGAGGCAGGAGCTGTACGAGGAGTTAGAGACTCGTCTTCCATTTTACTCCCGCATCCTAAGCGAAGAAACAGTTACAAGTTTGTTTTTAAGTATCCCTTGCACCGACAGTGTTACCAAAAAAATCACTACATGTCAGTTTCGTCTACCGACTATTTATTTGCTAATAGGCACATGATACATGTTGTACTTATCTCGTCGGGTATTAGCAATACATTCTTTTCGATGTGCGCTCCTCCGGCGGACCACGGACATTCTAACCTATGTACTATAGGTCAAATCGAGTATAACTTCGTTATAATAAAGATGATCGGTTATTTTATGATTCCTCCACCTTTAACAGTTTGGTACAAAAGAGCACCGGTCGAAGCCATCGCTTGGACCACACCTTTCGTTGATCAGATCAACCATTGTAAGAAGTTGTTGAAGTTTGAGGAGCCAAGAGACTTATATGTTGACCACTACGACATCAAAATCGACTGAGTATAGATATATTTACAGTTTGACATTTTGTATATGGAGGGCCACTTTTGTATACAGTGAAATATGAAGTCCACTAACCTATATGGAGTAAATTTTATATACAGTAAATTTTGCGTATTGGACTTACCTATATGGAGTACCACTTTTGTATACAGTGAAATATAAAGTTCAGTATGTTATATGTGTTTACCTGTGTGCTATCTGTGTTGTATGTGTTTACCTGTGTGCAAGTATGTGTGGCAAAATATACCAACTTTTTAAAAGTATCAGATTAAGTATCAGGACTGCCAGCACCCTGGCAGTCCTACAGTTAAGTAGGACTGCTAGGGTGCTGGCAGTCCTAATTGAAACTTGCTGTGATAGAGAGTTTCAATTAGGACTGCCAGCACCCATTTTATTTCCACATAAGTGTAGGACTGCCAGGGTGCTGGCAGCCCTAATTAAAACTCCCTGTGACAGAGAGTTTCAATTTGAAACTCATCACAGAGACTTATAAATAGGACTGCCACCCCCTGGTAGACCTACACTTAAGTAGGACTGCCAGGGTGCTGGCAGTCCTACACTTAAGTAGAACTGCCACGGTACTGGCAGTCCTAATTGAAACTTGCTGTCACATGGAGTTTCAAATAGGACAGCCAGCACCCATTTTATTTCCACATAAGTGTAGGACTGCCAGGGTGCTGGCAATCCTAATTGAAACTCTCTGTGACAGAGAGTTTTAATTTAAAACTCATCACAGAGACTTATAAATAGGACTGCCACCTCCATGGCAGTCCTACACTTAAGTAGGACTGCCAGGGTGCTGGCAGTCCTAATTGAACTTGCTGTCACAGAAAGTTTCAAATAGGACTGCCAGCACCCTGGCAGTCCTACTTAAGTGTAGGACTGCCAGGGTGCTGGCAGTCCTAATTGAAACTCTCTGTGACAGAGAGTTTCAATTTAAAACTCATCACAGAGATTTATAAATAGGACTGCCAGGACCCTGGCAGTCATACACTTAAGTAGGATTGCCAGGGTGCTGGCAGTCCTAATTGAAACTTGTTGTGACAGAGAGTTTTAATTTAAAACTTTCATCACAGAGACTTATAAATAGGACTGCCAGGACCCTGACAGTCCTACACTTAAGAATGACTGTCAGGGTCCTATGTAATGCCTGTGGTTCGTATTACGTATTTTGGAATAGGTGTACGTATTTTATCTTGTATTGCATGATTCCTTGCTTAGTTTCCTTCTTGGCTTGGTTTATCCTTGGTTCGGGTTGGCTTGGTTCGGTTTGGGGTTGCTTTTGGTTCATCATGGACCAAAGAGTGAACCCCTACCTACCACCACAATCCCTATTTATTAACTCATTATTCTTTCTCTCTCTTCATTAACCTTTTCTTCTTCTTCCATTTACTTCTTCACCTACTAGAGAAAGTGAGAGAGGTCTAGGCAAGTGTAACTTGCTTCATGGAGGAACTCCAACTTTATTGCTTCATCCTCTTCCTTATAGCATTTTAACTTACTTTAATACTTAGCATTTCCACTTTCCATGGCTAGATTCTTGTAGATCTAGGTTTACTTTATTTTCAGAATTCTTGGGTTTTGATCTACTTAATCTTGTTATTTCTGAGTTTTGATGGTTCTATGTTGTAGAGCATTTCATTCTGACCCATTTTGACCTATGGAAGTTCGGATTTTGGCTCTGGATGATGGAGTTATGGAGCTTGAGAACTTGGCTCTCATGGTGTTCTTCTTCTCGAGATTTTGGAGAAGGTGAACTGTGCTTGACTTGACCGCATGAATAATTCATGCGGCAAGTGTTCTCTTCAGCCGCATGGCTGGAAGTACTTGAGCCGCATGAGGGCCGAACTCATCCAGCCGCATATACTCTGCACTTCTTCAGCCGCATGAGACGTTACCCGTTTAGCCGCATGCGCCCTCCCTGGCCGCATGAGGACCCCGCTTCTTCCAGCCGCATGAATGCTCTGACTTAGTCTCATGCGCCCTCTCTTTCCGCTGGCCGCATGGGACTTTATTTGACCCAGCCGCATGAGAACTTCTTCCTGAGCCGCATGCAAGCCACTTGCTCTCAGCCGCAGGAACCCTTCCTCCTGCAGCCGTATAATACCCCACTCTTCCCGTTAGCCGCATATGCCTCCTTCTCCTCAGCCGCATGAGCTTTGGACCCTCAGCCGTATGAGCTGCTGCCACATGGATTTTCTCCTTGGCCGCATGCGCCTGACCCTATTGAGCCGCATGGGCTGTTCTCTTTCCAGCCGCATGAGATCATTCCTGGCCGCATGTGCCTGAGCCGTATGGCTCCCTATAGCCCTGTGTTTTATTATTTGCCCATGTCTTGTAACTTTTTTATTGTATATTTTTACGCCCATGTCCTGAACTTGATAAATCATGATTTGATTGACATGATTGAAATGACAATTGTACATGACATGGTGTGACAAGGAACTAGCACGACCTGATTGTGGCCCGTCGTGGCGCATTCTTGACCAGTGAACTCGACATGATAACCTGACATGATATATCTTGATAAGCTGTTGCGACGGCTACCTGACATGACATGACCTGTATAATTAATTCGGACACCGTGGGCGATTGTGCTTGTACAAATAATCCAGTCCTGTCTTGCATCATGTCTAGGAGAGGACTCCTGAGTACCACGGTCAGGAGTACCTATTGAAATGGACTAAGGCTAATAACTAGATTAGTACACTATTCATAAAGAGATCTCCCAGCTACAGGCAATTCTGTTACCTGGGCGCGCCTTGGGATCTGTAGCCTGCCGTCGAGTAGGGCACATTTCCAGCACACTGTCATGTGTTGCACCCTTCAAGCTACCTAAGGGTACATACGTTTCCTGGACGATGTACCCACCTGAATTCAACCCTAATCTTTCAACCCGGGTAACCTGGATGGTCTGCAGGGCTTGTGGCTGTAGAATAATCTTACTGCATCTTGCTAGTAACTAGGCCTGTGATAACCCTAGTTAGTTAAAGTATCAAGCCGTAATTCTTGTTTGGCCGTGAAATGATTGGATGGAGTCTAACCAGTCTAGTCTTGTCCTGATTCCGTTCCAGATTACTGCATGACCTGAATGCCTGTATTTATTTTACTGATAAATGGTAAGAATTCCAAGTTCGGTTCAGACGAAGGATTACAACCCCGATCCTTGTTTGGTTTATGGGTTGTAACCTGGCTATCTGAATAGTTCTATGGTTATCTCATCGTATATCACCCTGTGATGCTTTTTTTAACCCTGTCTTATTTACTACTTTATTACTATTGTGCTAATTGCTGGTTTTAGTTCCTAAGTGAAGCTTCCTTGTGGCACTTGCTCTTTCTGGGATCTGACCCAGCTGGTTTTGTATGGCCAGATTTCGGAGCGGCTCCAGAAGATCTACCGACTTTCTAGCCCGATGGTGGTGACTAGACGTAACCAGGGCAACGAGTGAGTTTATTTTTGATCTTCCACTTTATTGTAAAAATATTCTTTTGGGGCGTTTAGCCGACGAGCACCTGTTTAGCTCGATTGCACTTACTTACTGTCTGCTTACGGGCTGTAACATGATTGACAGATCCTAGGATTGATCATGTATGACTAAAAACCTTGCTAGTCCTAATATTTTGTAACGACTAGCTTCATGATCAACTGAATATGTAATGTTTGGGACGCCTTACTATTGTATATTTGGTGATCTAACATCTTGTAAAATTTACTTACTTGCTTGTGATTGAGACACTAGGCTTGTTCAAGACCATAGGAGACTGTTGGCATGTAGTAAACCCTCATGTATTTAGACAGTCGTAACCGTATAGCGAGATGGAATCATTTTATATACGTAGCTAGCTATGTCTGCCCCTGCTCTCCAGTATTCTGGTTCTGGGGCGTGACATGGTTTAAGTGGTGGCCCATGCAGGTCTTGCAAATCAAGATATGTGAGGGTTTATCGAATAGATGTCTGAATCAGTATTCGCCCTTGATCTCTGCTCGTATCTTCTGAATCCCTGGATTCTTGTCCTGATCATATGCTTGTATCGTTGATCTGTCTTGGTCCTTCCTTATTGTTTCCCATGTCGTCTTCTTCAGCGACATTGTTCCTGGACCTGCCGGTCAGCAAGGCGGAGCATTTCCCGTGGATCAGCAGCAACCCGGAGATCAAGCCCAACATTCGGGAGTAGCCTCCAGAGTCGTGTCTTCTGGCGGAGAGCCACCAGTCCAGCCAGTTCAGCCTGTCGAGCCTGATGATGGCACTTTGGTAGGTCTCGTCAGGACCTTGATAGCTTCCCAAGATCGCCGAGGAGACGCCTTGCACCAGGCAGTGACGGATGCCTTGACCAGAGGAGGTCATCAGGGTAACAGCGTGGCCAACAGCTTCAAGCGCTTGAACCCTCCTTTCTTCGACGGTAGTGAAGATGCTATCGCTGCAGATGCTTGGCTTCAGGACACAGAGGTGATTCTAGAAGCAGCCAGGACCCCAGAGAACGAGAAGGTGGCCGTGGTGCGCCTGCAGTTGCTAGATCTTGCCCGCAACTGGTGGGCGGCTTAGGCTGTTGGATTAGCAGCACCCATTGCTTGGGCGGTGTTCAGAGAGAGATTCTAGACCAAGTATTTTGATGCTGTAGCTCGGTATGATCTACAGACGAGGTTTACTGTCACGACCCGCACCCGTTTTTTTTTAAACGGATATGAGACGTGTCCAAGCTAGCCTACGCCGCAGTGTCGGCGGTAGAACGCTGTCACGGCCATGAAGATCAAATCACAAATAATACTCATTCACAAGATTAATTTAATTTATAAAGATCACAAGTTTTACTTTTGCATAAAACATAAACTTGTACAATTATAGAATGACTACAACTCAATTATCTAGCTAGTCTCTAGGCTTCTGGCTGCAAGTATCCCCGTATCTCCCATGCTAAGTGAATCCACGGCTAACCTGAAAATGTTGGTTTCCAGTCAGGAATGGAACGAGCACAATCCACTGAATACAATTTCAAATAAAGAAAATGACTATAAGACAAAGGTTAGGCATCAATTATGAGTTTTGAAAATAACAGTAAAGCCGTAAGAAAAATCAATAGTAATAAATAGACCAATATACTTTTCCACCGTTAGAAGTACCTTTGACATGTGATCGGTCTGGGGTGCTACACCGCACGGTCTACGATATCTATTTGCAGAATATAAACACTGTCTACAATGTCTACTGCATAAAATAAACAATGTCTACGATGTCTACTGCATAAAATAAACAATGTCTACGATATCTACAATGTCTACAATATCTACAATGTCTACAATATCTACAATGTCTACGATATCTACAATGTCTACAATATCTACAATGTCTACGATATCTACAATGTCTACAATATCTATAATGTATACAATATCTACAATGTCTACGATATCTACAATATCTATAATATCTACAATGTCTACAATATCTACAATGTTTACGATATCTACAATGTCTACGGTCGGATCACACATCCTTGGTACTTCTCATTCCCGACTCAACAATTTATAATAGATTATAAAAATCACATAACCAATGACTAATCAATGAAATATAGTAAAGATCAATATCGAAATGCAGACAATAAACTGTACTCGCCTGTGGTCCTGTGCTGGTGAAACCGACGATCCAAATCACTCAATATACCACAATAGTCAAAACCCGTACAACAGTCCCCGGAAGCTGAAATAAACAATACCAATGATCTCAGAATAGTCCAATTAGCTAGGATTGCCTGTCCTTAAGTCCAATTCTGGACACAGGGGCAAAACGGTAATTTCGGGCAAAAACGATGTCCGCCGTTGGACCCGCTTTGCACCGAAAAGCGTGCCAGAGTCAATGATCTCTAAAGTCGTCAAACTACATGTCTACGGATTCAGTTTTCCGATACGAACCCAACCGTATGTCCATAGTTGGATTCCGGCGGGCCGTGCACAAAATCGTCCGTTGAGTCGGACCGTGGGGCCCGTAAAACGACGTCGGATTCAACTGTCTCAGAATTGGACCAAACTTGGCACACAGGACCAGAAAAATGATATGGTCCTGTTGGCGCAAGTTTCGTCTCGATCTGACGAGCGTGCACAAAGTTATGACTAAATTTGCATTGTACGGATACGGGGCAATTTCGACGGATACGCGTCGAATTCGTCGCGCACACGCGACCAATTTGAATTCCGTCAAAGCACACACGACCACGAAGCCGTTACGCAGCTTTCGATGTCTTCGGTGCGCGACCACGTCGCCCGGAATGGCGGAACGGACGTCGTGTGGGACAATTTCTAAGTTTTCAAAACAGACTTTTCTCTAACTTTAACCTAATTTTAAACAGCAATTAACCAACAAGAATTAATTCTAAAAATAGAGTTTCCATCTTGGTTAGGTTGTCTAAAAGTCTGTTCAAACGGTTTTCTAAAACTCGCGATGTACTGATCGCAAATCGACCGCCAACTTGGCGTTTCAGGGCAATTTCTAACTTCCAGAAATTGAGGTTTTTCTCGGTTTTGGGACTCGGTTTTCGTCGCGCACAAGGCGAAATAAAATGAACTACCTGAAGGGAAATGAAGGGGTATAGGTTGTCGAAATACCTGCAAAGACGGAACGCGAAACGATGGAGCGTGCAGCGCAGGAGTCGTGAGCGAAGTCGGGTCGCGCAGCTGGCTGCTGCTGTCGTCTCTCAAACACGAGCGCGCGCACGCGACCGTTCCAGCCAGCGGCGGCCGCCCCCCCTGCGACGCGCGCGGCCAGGGTGGTGCGCCTGGTCGGAAGGGTGATGGTGGCACGAAAGTCGAGGTCGGGGCGCGGGTTTGCGTCGCGGAATTAGGGTTTGAGGCTGCGTTAACATCTCTCTTTCTCTCTTTCTATCTCGGGTATATATATATATATATATATATATATATATATATATATATATATATATATATATATACAGGGAATGGGGTGTTGCATCCGCTCGGGTCTACTGGGAAATAAGAGGGGCGCGTCCAGGCTAGGCCTGGGCCTGCTGCTATGCCCCCCTCTTTTACTTCTCTGTTTCGTTTTCTTTTCTTTTTCTTTTTCTTTTTCTTTTTTTTCTAATAAAGCTTGAATATATATATATATACATATATCCATTTATACCTCTTAGTATGCATACAATCATAAATATACAATAAAGGTATTTATAAACTATTTCTTTTTCTCTTTTCTATTATTACCTATATATATATATACACTCATATAATTACTTATATAATAATTCTCCAAAAATCTAAATAAAATATTTTTAGTAGAAAAATGCAATCTCCATATTATCTATTTATATATATACACGTAGGCCTATATAATTATATTTATATATATACACGAATACCTATCTATACTTACTTTACATACTCTTACACATATAATATATATATTTATATATATCTGTATTTATATACACCTACCTCATCTTATTATATATATATATTTATATATATATATACACACACAACCATATTATATATATAATTCATATATACTAACAGTTACACTACTATATATAATTATATATACATACAATTATATATACAATATTTATATATACCTACATACATATATATATTATACCTTTATATATACCCACACCTTTGCTAGAGAATAAAATAATGATAACAATTAATAATAAATAATTTATATTTAATATCCACAATAATAATCTTTATATAACCTCAATATAATAATAATAATGATAAAATTCAATATCCAATAATTAATTATTTTATAAAATCTAAAAATCACCATAAATAAAATAAATAATAAAATAATTTTAAAATTTTCGGGAAGGGGAGCTACATTTACCAATCTGAAGCAGATGGGCAGGACGGTCGATGGATATGCGGCCGAGTTTTCGAGACTTAGTCGGTTTGCTCCTACCTTGGTGGCAACCGAGTATGATAGAGCCCAGCGATTCCAGCAGGGGCTTCACCTAGAGATTCTTTTGGCGGTTGAGCAGTTTGAGCATCAGACTTTTGATGCAGTCTTGAGAGCAGCTAGGAGGCATGAGTATACCTTCCAGAGAATTGTGGATAGGGCCGGAGGTCGGAAGAGATCCCACGGCCAGATGAACCAGTCTTCAGCCCCAGCTCCTGCAGCCAGGGCTTTGACTATTGGAGCTCCGAGGCGGACGGCCTCAGTGACGTCGGTTCAGCATTCAGCCCCGACGTACCCTCAGCAGCAGAAGTAGAAGCAGTCTTCCGCAGTGGAATGTTCTCATTGTGGAAAGCTAGGCCATGTAGTGGCAGAGTGCCGTAGGGCACAGGGATTGTGTCTGGCTTATGGAGCAGCAGACCACAGGGTTGGATCCTGCCCAAATAGGGGTGGTTCATCATCGTCCAACCTTTCTAGCTCTTCGGTGAGGGGACCAGCTCCTGTCCAACAGCAGCAGTATCAATTGCCGAGGCCTTTGCCGCCTCAGTCCCAGATGTTCCAGCAGCAGAACCCCCAGCAGCATACTCAGGCCCCAGCCTTGAGTCAGAACAGGCAGCAAAGATTTCAGCAGAGGGGACCAGCACCCCGAGGGCATGGTCAGGCTATGGTAATGACCGCAGAGGAAGGATTGGCACCAGGAGAGGTAGTGGCAGGTACTATTCTCGTCAACTCCTTTCCAGCTTTAGCTTTATTTGATTCTGGTGTATCACATTCTTTTATGTCTGCACGATTCGCGACACGGATAGGATTGGAGCCCGAGTCATTATCGGTAAGGCTTAATATACTTACTGGTAACGGACTTGTGGGAGTCGATAGGGTGTTTTTTCTCGTGTCGGATCATGGTTAGCGGTAGAGAGTTCCCCGCTAGATTGATAGAATTTCCGATGGCCGATTATGATGTGGTCCTAGGGATGGATTGGTTGAGGAACCAGTATGCTAGAATAGACTGCCATATTGGTAGGGTTGTTTTTAGCATTCCAGGCGAGCCAAAGTTTTCCTTTTCTCGAGGCGAAGTTGAGCCTTCTCCTCTAGTATTGCGGATGGCAGTAGCAGCAGTACAGTTGCCCCGAATAGTCGAAGAGTTTCCAGATGTTTTTCCAGAAGAGCTTCCAGGTATGCTGCCAGAGCGGAAGATCGAGTTCACCATAGACTTGATTCCTGAAACAGCCCCAGTGTCAGAGAGAGTCTACAGAATGGCGCCGTTAGAATTGGAGATCTTGTACAAGATGATTGAAGAACTTCGAACCAAGGGATTCATTCGTGCTAGTGGATCGCCTTGGGGAGCCCCGATGCTTCTTGTAAAAAAGAAGGATGGTACGTCCAGGTTATGTGTTGATTATCGTACCTTAAACTCAGTGACAATCAAGAACAGATACCCTCTCCCGAGGATAGATGACTTGTTTTATCAGCTTAAAGGGGCAGCAGTATTCTCGAAGATCGACTTGCGCTCAGGATATCATCAGATCAGAGTCAGAAAGCAGGACATCCCGAAGACAGCTTTCAGATCGAGGTATGGGCATTGGGAGTTCCTTGTTATGCCCTTTGGAGCGACCAATGCGCCGGCTGTATTCATGGATCTCATGAATCGCATTTTTATGCCCTATTTGGATCAGTTTGTGATTGTGTTCTTGGATGACATCCTGGTCTATAGCAGGAGCGAGGCGGAGCATGAGCAGCATCTCCGTGTGGTTCTTCAGATTCTCAGGGAGCACCAGTTGTATGCCAAGTTCAGTAAATACGAGTTCCGGCTCGATCGCATTTCGTACTTGGGTCACATCATCACCAGAGGAGGAGTAGAAGTGGATCCCAAGAAGATCATGGCCATTGAGTCGTGGCCAGTGCCCAGCACAGTCGCAGAAGTTCGCAGTTTCCTTGGATTGGCCGGCTACTACCGGCGGTTTGTTTCAGATTTTGCTCGAATTTCAGCGCCATTGACCCAATTGACCCGCAAGGATGTGCAGTTTGCTTGGACAGCAGAGTGCCAAGATTCTTTTGAGAAGTTGAAGCGAGGCTTGATGACGGCTCCCATTCTTGCGCTTCCAGATGGAACTGGAGGATTCTCCGTGTATTGTGATGCTTCAGGCAGAAGATTAGGATGTGTTCTGATGCAGCATGGGAAGGTAATAGCTTATGCGTCACGACAACTTCGTGATCATGAGAGGAATTACCCAACCCATGACTTGGAGCTGGCAGCAGTAGTGTTTGTACTTAAGTTGTGGAGGCACTACTTGTACGGAGATAGGGTGGAGATTTTCACCGACCATAAGAGCCTGAAGTATGTTTTCACCCAGAAGGATCTTAACATGCGTCAGAGGAGGTGGCTGGAGCTTCTTGTGGATTATGATGTCAACTTACAGTATCATCTCGAGAAGGCCAACATTGTTGCAGATGCATTGAGCAGGAGAGCCGGAGTTTATTTCCTAACAGCGCAATCAGAGCTGTTAGCAGATCTTCAGAAGATGGGTATTGAAGTTGTTCTCCCTTCCAGTGTAGCATTGATGGCCAGCATGCAAGTTCAGTCCACTATAGTCGAGAGGATCTGGATGGCGCAGTTAGTAGATTCCAAGCTTCAGCGACTCAGAGCAGAGTGTGAGGTAGGACGAAGACCAGAGTTATGCATTCATGAAGATGGTACACTTAGGCATGGTAAGCGTCTTTGTGTACCCAGTGGAGATATCAGACAGGAAATCATGGCAGAGGCTCACAGTTCGCAGTATTCCATTCATCCGGGCGGTACGAAGATGTACCGCGATATCCGTCAGCACTTTTGGTGGAATGGCATGAAGCGGGAGATAGCCCAGTTTATCTCTCGGTATTTTGTTTGTCAATAAGTTAAGGCTGAACATCAGAGGCCCGCTGGACTTCTTCAGCCCTTGCCGATTCCAGAATGGAAGTGGGAGCATGTGACCATAGATTTTGTGACCGGATTACCTAAATCTCCAGCTGGTCGAGATGCTATTTGGGTTATAGTTGATCGGCTCACGAAGGTAGCTCACTTCCTCCCGTTCAGAGTTGGTCAGTCGACAGCTCAGTTAGCAGAGATGTACCTCAGGCAGATTGTCCAGTTGTACGGAGTGCCAGTCAGTATAACCTCGAATCGAGATTCAAGATTCACGTCGTACTTTTGGCGTAGCCTGCAAGAGAGTTCGGGAACTCGTCTCCAGTTCAGTTCAGCATATCATCCGCAGACAGATGGTCAGTCGGAACGTACAATCCAGACTCTTGAAGACATGTTGCGGTCCTGTACACTTGACTTCGGTGGTTCATAGGAAGATCACCTGCACCTGGTGGAGTTCTCGTACAACAACAGCTTCTAAGCCAGTATCCAGATGGCACCGTTAGAGGTACTGTATGGAAGGAAGTGCAGATCCCCGTTAGCCTGAGATAATATCGGAGAGAGGCAGATGCTCGGTCCAGAAATGATTGTCCAGACAGTCGAAGTGGTCAGGAGAGTCCGGGATCATCTTCGAGTTGCCCAAGATCGCCAGTACCATTGGGCCGATTCTCATCGGCGCCCTCTCGAGTTTTCTGTCGGTGACCATGTATTCGTGAGGATTTCGCCTAACCGTGGCGTCATTCGTTTCGACGCGCGGAGAAAGCTTAGTCCTAGGTATATAGGGCCGTTCGATATTCTGGAACGAGTAGGAGATGTATCCTATCGTCTCGCTCTTTCGTCGTCGCTAAGCGAGGTGCATGACGTGTTACATGTATCCCAATTACGACGGTATATCCCAGACCCGAGCCACGTCCTGGATCATTCGAAATTGGTTATTGGTACCAACCTTTCGTATGAGGAGCGGCCCGTGTCTATATTGGACCGAAGGAAGAAGACACTCAAGAACAAGACTATCAAATTAGTCCGAGTCGCTTGGGGTCATCACTCTTTGGGTGAGTCAACGTGGGAGCGTGAGGATGACATCCGATCGCGGTATCCCGACTTGTTTGACTCGTGAGGTATAATGTCTTCCTTATGCCTCATGCCTTCGATTTCTTGCTTGAATGAGTGATTGCCTGCCTAGTTATAGCTTGCTTGTGATTAATATAGCTTATCCTCGTCTCTCTAGCCTCTTAATTAAATTTCGAGGACGAAATTCTTTTAAGGTGGGTAGAGTTGTAAGGTCTGTGGTTCGTATTACGTATTTTGGAATACGTGTATGTATTTTATCTTGTATTGCATGATTCCTTGCTTAGTTTCCTTCTTGGCTTGGTTTATCCTTGGTTCGGGTTGGCTTGGTTTGGTTTGGGGTTGCTTTTGGTTCATCATGGACCAAAGAGTGAACCCCTATCTACCACCACAATCCCCATTTATTAACTTATTCTTCTTTCTCTCTCTTCATTAACCTTTTCTTCTTTTTCCATTTACTTCTTCACCTACCAGAGAAATGGAGAGAGGTCTAGGCAAGTGCAACTTGCTTCATGGAGGAACTCCAACTTTATTGCTTCATCCTCTTCCTTATAGCATTTTAACTTACTTTAATACTTGGCATTTTCACTTTCTATGGCTAGATTCTTGTAGATCTAAATTTATTTTATTTTCAGAATTCTTGGGTTTTGATCTACTTAATTTTGTTATTTCTGAGTTTCGATGGTTCTATGTTGTAGAGCATTTCATTCTGACCCGTTTTGGCCTATGTAAGTTCGGATTTTGGCTCCGAATGATGGAGTTATGGAGCTTGAGAACTTGGCTCTCATGGTGTTCTTCTTCTCGGGATTTTGGAGAAGGTGAACTGTACATGACTTGACCGCATGAATAATTCATGCGGCAAGTGTTCTCTTCAGCCGCATGGCTGGAAGTACTTGAGCTGCATGAGGGCCGAACTCATCCAGCCGCATATACTCTGCACTTCTTCAGCCGCATGAGACGTTACCCGTTTAGCCGCATGCGCCCTCCCTGGCCGCATGAGGACCCCGCTTCTTCCAGCCGCATGAATGCTCTGATTTAGTCTCATGCGCCCTCTCTTCCCGCTGGCCGCATGGGACTTTACTTGACCCAGCCGCATGAGAACTTCTTCCTGAGCCGTATGCAAGCCACTTGCTCTCAGCCGCAGGAACCCTTCCCCCTGCAGCCGCATAATACCCCACTCTTCCCGTTAGCCGCATATGCCTCCTTCTCCTCAGCCGCATGAGCTTTGGACCCTCAGCCGCATGAGCTGCTGCCGCATGGATTCTCTCCTTGGCCGCATGCGCCTGACCCTATTGAGCCGCATGGGCTGTTCTCTTCCCAGCCGCATGAGATCATTCTTGGCCGTATGTGCCTGAGCCGTATGGCTCCCTATAGCCCTGTGTTTTATTATTTGCCCACGTCTTGTAACCCCTTTATTGTATATTTTTACGCCCATGTCCTGAACTTGATAAATCACGATTTGATTGACATAATTGAAATGACAATTGTACATGACATAGTGTGACAAGGAACTAGCACGACCTGATAGTGGCCCGTTGTGGCGCACTCTTGACCAGTGAACTCGACATGATAACCTGACATGATATATCTTGATAAGCTGTTGCGACGGCTACCTGACATGACATGACCTGTATAATTAATTCGGACACCGTGGGCGATTGTGCTTGTACAAATAATCTAGTTCTGTCTTGCATCATGTCTAGGAGGGGACTCCTGAGTACCACGGTCAGGAGTACCTATTGAAATGGACTAAGGCTAATAACTAGATTAATATACTATTCATAAAGAGATCTTCCAGCTACAGGCAATCCCGTTACCTGGGCGCGCCTTGGGATCTGTAGCCTGCCGTCGAGTAGGGCACATTTCCAGCACACTGTCATTTGTTGCACCCTTCAAGCTACCTAAGGGTACATGCGTTTCCTGGACGATGTACCCACCTGAATTCAACCCTAATCTTTCAACCCGGGTAACCTGGATGGTCTGTAGGGCTTGTGGCTGTGGAATAATCTCACTGCATCTTGCTAGTAACTAGGCCTGTGATAACCCTAGTTAGTTAAAGTATCAAGCCGTAATTCTTGCTTGGCCGTGAAATGATTGGATGGAGTCTAACCAGTCTAGTCTTGTCCTGATTCTGTTCCAGATTACTGCATGACCTGAATGCCTGTATTTATTTTACCGGTAAATGGTAAGAATTCCAAGTTCGGTTCAGACGAAGGGTTACAACCCCGTTCCTTGTTTGGTTTACGGTTTGTAACCTGGCTATCTGAATAGTTCCATGGTTATCTCATCGTATATCACCCTGTGATGCTTTTCTTAATCCTGTCTTATTTACTACTTTATTACTATTGTGCTAATTGCTGGTTATAGATCCTAAGTGAAGCTTCCTTGTGGCACTTGCACTTTCTGGGATCTGACCCAGCTGGTTTTGTATGGCCAGATTTCGGAGCGGCTCCAGAGGATCTATCGACTTTCCAGCCTGATGGTGGTGACTAGACGTAACCAGGGCGACGAGTGGGTTTATTTTTGATCTCCCACTTTATTGTAAAAATATTCTTTTGAGGCGTTTAGCCGACGAGCACCTGTTTAGCTTGATTGCACTTACTTACTGTCTGCTTACGGGCTGTAACATGATTGACAGATCCTAGGGTTGATCATGTATGACTAAAACTCTTACTAGTCCTAACATTTTGTAACGACTAGCTTCATGATCAACTGAATATGTAATATTTGGGACGCCTTACTATTGTATATTTGGTGATCTAACATCTTGTAAAATTTACTTACTTGCTTGTGATTGAGACACTAGGCTTGTTCATGACCATAGGAGACTGTTGGCTTGTAGTAAACCCTCATCTATTTAGACAGCCGTGACCGTATAGCGAGATAGAATCCATTTCATATACGTAGCTGGCTATGTCTGCCCCTGCTCTCCAGTATTCTGGTTCTGGGGCGTGACATCCTGGCAGTCATAATTGAAACTTGCTGTGACAAAGTTTCTATTAGGACTGCCAGCACCGTGGCAGTCCTACACTTATGTAGTACTGCCAGGCTGCTGGCAGTCCTAATTGAAACTCTATATGACAGAGAATTTCAATTTTAAACTCTCATCACAGAGAGTTTCAATTAGGACTGCCACACCCCTGTCAGTCCTACTTTAGTGTAGGACTGCCAGGAGTGTTGTAGTCCTGATACTAAATCACAACTACATATCAGACACTTTACAAACACTCCTCAAGCTTGGCCAACAACTTAAGTTTCTAAACATAAATAACAACTACATATCAGACAACTTCATATCCAACAAGTACATAAATAACAACATAAATCACAACTACATATCAGACAACTACATATCCTTCAAAATATCCAACTTCAAAAAAAAACCAACATAAATAACAACTACATATCCTTCAAAAGTCTGCCCAACAACTTAAGGTTCCAAACAACAAAAATATCCTTCAAGTTTCCAATCAACAAAAATATTCTTACAAAAACATACAGATTACATCCAACTTATGCCTGAACATCCAACTACATATCATGTCGGGCCTTTGAACGAGACTCCATATTATTTATGAAGGGAAACTCGACCACGTCGTCGATGCGATCAAGCTCGTTGGCGACCGCGACACTAGTGTCACTTTGGCAACCTCTCCGGAGTGTCTTGGCCAATTCCTTCGCCTTTTTAGACTGTAAATGAAAGTATAAGTGAATTAAGTCTACAAACATGGAAATCTCAGTCTAATTACAAATACGGAACTCACCATCCTCACCAACCCAGCATACAAGATGTTTTTGGAAGGAAGAGCTCCAATAGCTTCGACGGCCATGGGACCCAGATTTGTAGGGTTCGACAACTTAGGATGTCCGACCCCCAGGAAGTACAGCATGTAGTCCTCGCTGCAGTCGGCCATCAGGGTGACCGGTCGTCTTTCAGATTCCCAAAGTACATGTTGTTGCCACTCGGAGTAAAAGTCGGTCACCCAGTCGAAATCCGTCGGTTTGTAATTTAAAAGTTGGGTTCCGCACGGAGGCTCCAACATTCGTAGTGTGCGCTTCGGCACAGTTTGTACGAAGCCAAACTGACGAAGTACTCTATCGGACATGTACGGCTCTGTAATCTCATAGCATGTGATCATGCCATGAAATAAAGAAACTGGTTGGACCTCACGATTCTGCTCGTGTAAATCCCGGTATGGATTCCAAAAAATATGTAGGAAAACAGTTAACAACAAAACAAAATTAACATGAAAAAGTAAGTCAAAATTTAGTACCTCTTCTGGCACCAAATTGTCTAGTACTTCACGAATATAAGCCAGTGCTTTCCAATTTTTGGTTTCCTGTCACGACCCGCACCGGCTTTTCGGACGCAAGCTCGTGAGCAAACCAGCTACGTATCGAGCGGACTCCAGCCCGACTCGAGTATATATAAGCTGTCAAGGTCATGGGTATCATGTCTAATCTGAACTATATCTCAATCCACATAAATCATATAAACAAGAATGAACACTATGGGTCGTGGTCTGCAGCTCACTAGCATAAATGTCCAATAAGTCTTTAAAGAAAATAAAAAGAGTCTACAACTGAAACAAGAAGAAGGATATCTCATGATAAGGAATGAAAAGCACGAGCGGATAATAAACACAATAGTGATACCTGAATCCCGCAAATAATATCATCATATTCGGACCCCACAAGTGTCATAATCATCCGCCATCCAGAGCTGCTAACTAACTCCATGCAATAACTAACCTGAGGAGACCATCAGGTCCTCAGGGGACATAGCAAGATACATAAAACATGCCTATCTAGCAGTTTATCATGCAATAAAGAAAATACAGAAAATAACCGGAAAAAGACCAATCAGCACGGAAACACGACTATACACGACTGGAAGAACCACTACGCCTAAACGAACTGCTGGAGAAGAACAAGAGAACACGATATCACGATGTCAATGGATAACCAATCGAATACTCAAACCCTCGTCCCTAGTGTTTACTCGCAGGTTTGAACAACTACTAGCCCTCGTCCCTAGTGTGGACTCGCAGGCTAGCATCACCCTCGTCCCTAGTGTGGACTCGCAGGTGTGAACCATATACTACTAACCCTCGTCCCTGGTGTGGACTCACAGGCTAGCATCACCCTCGTTCCTAGTGTGGACTCACAGGTGTGGACAGATAACTACTAACCCTCGCCCCTAATGTGGGCTCACAGGTTAGCTTAACTACTAACCCTCGCCCCTAATGTGGGCTCGCAGGTTAGCTTAACTACTAACCCTCGCCCCTAAATGTGGTCTCACAGGTTAGCTTAACTACTAACCCTCGCCCCTAGTGTGGGCTCGCAGGTTAGCTTAACTACTAACCCTCGCCCCTACTGTGGGCTCGCAGGTTAGCTTCAAGAATTTCAAGGCAAGGAGGTAAAAGAGTTCCGTTATGACTTATTCATCCTATGATACGATGCGACTCAGTCCAAGTACAAGTGATGACACAACACGACTCAATCACGATACACGAAAAAACCAATCCAATATGAACTACAAAGGTAACTATGAACAAGAACTATATATACGTATATCCAATATGAACTACAAAGCTAATTATAAACAAGGCTATATATACCCTAGCAGGCATGATATACAAATCACATATAAATAATGAACTAGTAAAACTGTATAATAATATATATATGCATATAAATAAACTGTAGAGGGAGGCAAGGTATCTTGCCTGGAGGTTGCACGCAGATCCAATAACAATCTAGTCCACTACTAAGCCATAAAATCCAAATCATCACAACTGTCTCCGAAAGCTGAAACAGACAATGCCAACATTCTCAGAATAGTCAAATTAGCTAGAATTGCCTGTCCTTAAGTCCAATTCTGAACATAGGGGCAAAACGGTAATTTTGAACAAAAACGATATCCGACGTTAGCCCCGCTTTGCACCAAAAAGCGTGCCAGAGTCAGTGGTCTCTAAAGTCATCAAACTATATGTCTACGGATCCGGTTTGATGATACGAACCCAACGGTATGTCCAATTTTGGATTCCGGTGGACCGTGCACAAAATCGTCCGTTGAGTGGGACCGTGGGGCCCACAAAATGGCGATTCAATCAACTGTTTTAGAATCCAACCAAACTTGGCATACAGGACCAAAAAAATGATAAGGTTCTGTTGGCGAAAGTTTCGTCTCGATCTGACGAGCATACACGAAGTAATTAGAAAATTTGTACAAAGGTCGATACGGTGAATTTCGACGGATACGCATCAAATTCGTCGCGCACACGCGACCAATTTGAATTCCGTCAAAGCCTACACGACCACGAAGCAATTATGCAGCTTTCGATGCTTTCAGTTTGCGACCACGTCGCCCGAATTGGCGGGACGCACGTCGTATCGGAGTGTTTTCTAAGTTTTGAAAATAGGTTTTCGCTAAACTTCGGAATCGGATAACTTCTTATCTGTTTAATGAAATTAGAATCTACAAGAAGGGTTGTGATGTCCTATAGGTTGTCTTCAACTTCTGTGCAAAAAGTTCGTCAATTCGATGAAAAGGTTGACAAAAAATTTGACGCTAAGTTGCGTCAATAATCGAAAAAAGATTAAACTGTTTTAATGCTATTTTATTTTCGCCTTAAAATCGACATATCTTTTTATACGATGAACGAAATCGTGATCTACAAAGAGTAGGTTGTTCGTGTTCATGTTATCCTCGCAAAGAATCAATCGGTTCGCGAAACGATGAGACGAGGAGAGATAAAAATACCTTGAAAGTTGAGCGTTCGTGTGCACTAATTTGTGCACCGAGGTCGGTCCGACGGTTTGGGCGACCTCCGGCGACCTGGTCGGCTCCGACGACGGACGAGGATGGTCGGGACGAGAGGGGAAGGGTCGGCTGTGTATTACATTTAGGGTTTTGTGTTCTTTCTCCCGATTTCTCTCTTTGTTATAAATACTCAGTCGGTTTCCCGAGCGGGGGTGTTCCATGTGCGGGTTGGGTTTGCTTAGGAAGGATTAGAGTTGCACATGATGTGCTCGGTTGTACACTGGCTTGGGATGGAAAGGTTGGCTCTAGCTGGGCCCGGGGTCCCTCTGTGGGCTATTGGCTGGACTATGTTAGGATTTCTATTTCCTATCTTTTTTTCTATTAGTAATCAATATCTACATATATATATATACATATATATATATATATATATATATAGGCCCATGTACATATATACTTATACTTGTATATATACACACCTATACACATATTCATTTATTTATATATACACACATATACATTTATGTTATGTATACCCACTTATATATATGTATATTTATATTTACATAAACATACCCTTATATTCAATATATGTATTTATATATTCATACACATACATATATTTAATACTTATTTATATATACAAACACGTACACATATTTAATATATTATATTTATGCATAAATTATAAATCACATGATAACACTTTAATATAACAATCAAATATAACCATTAAATATAATCAATAAAAAATAATAATATTAAATAACAATCCCAATAAAATAATAATAATAACAAAATTTAATAAACCAAAAATGGTGTATATACCATTTTGTACCGTCTAATAATTCCAGAAAATATACAAGGCCTATTTTATACAAATATTATTGAATATCAACTAATAACAATATTTATAATATTTAATTAAGAATATTTAGGAATATTCATTAGATCACTAAAATGGAATACGACACAATCATACCAAAATGAATCAACACGAATGTCACTGGACGTACCGCATGACTACATGGGCTTGGGCTCAGTTCAGGTCCAGTTCAGACTGGTTTGGCACAACCGGGTCTCCTATTATTTAATAACATAAAATAAATAACAATTTAATTATCTAGTGGTTAAGACGAAACCTGGCCTGGTTTTCCTAGTTAGGACATCACCACGGCTCAATCTTCCTTGGCATGGCTAATACACTGGTCAAGGCACGCCACTGCACTATCCGTGCCATGATTCCTAGTCGTCTAGTACTTCAAAACTCAACCATGGCTAAAGTCACCTACCGTAATAATTAACGAAAAAATTATTTATAAAAAATCGTAAAATCCTCATTTAAATTAAATAAATAAATTAAAAATATATTTCAAAATTTTTTGGGAAGGAGAGTTACAAATCTACCCACCTTAAAATAATTTTATCCTCGAAATTCTAATTCATGACTATTCCTTAAATTCAAGGTCTACTATCACCTTAATCTTCTCAAATTTAATCTCCCAAAATTATTCTATGACCTTCTCTAGCCATTTTATAACTCTGAATATTTGGAGACTTCTACCCACCTTTGGTCACACTACTCCTCAAAATACGGTCACTGAAGTCTTATGGTCTTCTAACTAGTTGCTAACAATTCTACCGACAGATATCTAGACATATGGCATCTATAATCCCTCATATCTATAAACAACCAATACTCAATAATCATGCAATATTATACTATAATTTAAGAATTTTTGGTAAATCCTAGACAGCACGATCATTCGTCACCCCGAAATAAAAGGGACGAGAATCAATGGCACAGGAAGCAAGAAAGTATAATCGAGAGCAAACATGGAGTTTTCAAGGACGTAAAGAATTTCTAGGAGAATTTTCAAGGCAGAGTGGATTGAGATTTCTAAGGTTTATTCATAGTCGCAGGCTCGTACTGGTACAGTTACGTAACCGATACGATATGCTCTGACCTGCATGGGCCACCAAAAAAACTTGTCACGACCCGCACCCGCTTTTCAACGCGAGCTCGTGAGCAAGCCAGCTACGTATCGAGCGGACTCCAGCCCGACTCGAGTACGTATAAGCTGTCAAGGTCATGGGTATCATGTCTAATCTGAACTATATCTCAATCCACATGAATCATATAAACAAGAATGAACACTATGGGTCGTGGTCTGCAGCCCACTAGCATAAATGTTCGATAAGACTCTAAAGGAAATAATAAGAGTCTACAACTGAAACAAGAAGCAGGATATCTCATGATAAGGAATGAAAAGCACGAGCGGATAATAAACACAATAGCGATACCTGAATCGCGCAAGCAATATCATCATATCCGAACCCCACAAGTGTCATAATCATCCGCCATCCAGAGCTGCTAACTAACTCCACGTAATAACTAATCTGAAGAGATCATCAGGTCCTCAGGGAACATAGCAAGATACATAAAAATATGTCTATCTAGCAGTTTATCATGCAATAAAGAAAATACAGAAAATAACCGAAAAAAGACCAATTAGCACGAAAACACGACTATACACGACAGGAAGAACCACTATGCCTAAACGAACTGCTGGAGAAGAACAAGAGAACACGATATCACGATGTCAATGGATAACCAATCGAATTCTCAAACCCTCGTCCCTAGTGTGGACTCGCAGGTTTGAACAACTACTAGCCCTCGCTCCTAGTGTGGACTCACAGACTAGCATCACCCTCATCCCTAGTGTGGACTCGCAGGTGTGAACCATATACTACTAACCCTCGTCCCTGGTGTGGACTCGCAGGCTAGCATCACCCTCGTCCCTAGTGTGGACTCGCAGGTGTGGACAGATAACTACTAACCCTCGTCCCTAATGTGGGCTCGCAGGTTAGCTTAACTACTAACCCTCGCCCCTAATATGGGCTCGCGGGTTAGCTTAACTACTAACCCTCGCCCCTAATGTGGGCTCACAGATTAGCTTAACTACTAACCCTCGCCCCTAGTGTGGGCTCGCAGGTTATCTTAACTACTAACCCTCGTCCCTACTGTGGGCTCGCAGGTTAGCTTCTAGAATTTCAAGGCAAGGAGGTAAAGCAGTTCCGTTATGACTTATTCATCCTATGACACGATGCGACTCAGTCCAAGTACAAGTGATGACACGACACGACTCAATCACGATACACGAGAAAACCAATCCAATATGAACTACAAAGGTAACTATGAACAAGAACTATATATACGTATATCCAATATGAACTACAAAGCTAATTATAAACAAGGCTATATATACCCTAGCAGGCATGATATATAAATCACATATAAATAATCAACTAGTAAAACTGTATAATAATATAGATATGCATATAAATAAACTGTAGAGGGAGGCAAGGTATCTTGCCTAGAGGTTGCACGCAGATCCAATAACAATCTAGTCCACTACTAAGCCATAAAATCCAAATTATCACAACTGTCTCTGAAAGCTGAAACAGACAATTCCAATATTCTCAGAATAGTCAAATTAGCTAGGATTTCCTGTTCTTAAGTCCAATTCTGAACACAGAGACAAAACGGTAATTTCGGACAAAAACGATGTCCGCCGTTAGACCCACTTTGCACCGAAAAGTATGCCAGAGTCAATGATCTCTAAAGTCGTCAAACTACATGTCTACGGATCCGGTTTGATGATACGAATCCAACGGTATGTCCAATTTTGGATTCCGGTGGACCGTGCACAAAATCGCCCGTTGAGTGGGACCGTGGGGCCCACAAAATGGCGATTCAATCAACTGTCTCTGAATCCGACCAAACTTGGCATACAGGACCAAAAAATAATACGGTTCTGTTGGAGAAAGTTTCGTCTCGATCTGACGAGCATACACGAAGTAATTGGAAAATTTGTACAGAGGTCGATACGGTGAATTTCGATGGATACGCATCAAATTCGTCGCGCACACACGACCAATTTGAATTCCGTCAAAGCCCACACGACCACGAAGCCGTTATGCAGCTTTCGATGCTTTCGGTTCGCAACCACGTCGCCCGAATTGGCGGGACGCACGTCGTATCGGAGTGTTTTCTAAGTTTTGAAAATAGGTTTTCGCTAAACTTCGGAATCCGATAACTTCTTATCTGTTTAATGAAATTAGAATCTACAAGAAGGGTTGTGATGTCCTATAGGTTGTCTTCAACTTCTGTGCAAAAAGTTCGTCAATTCGATGAAAAGGTTGACGAAAAATTTGATGCTAAGTTGCGTCAATAATCAAAAAAAGATTAAACTGTTTTAATGCTATTTTATTTTTGACTTTAAATCGACATATCTTTTTATACGATGAACGAAATCGTGATCTACAAAGAGTAGGTTGTTCGTGTTCATGTTGTTCTCGTAAAGAATCTATTGGTTTACGAAACGATGAGACGAGGAGAGATAAAAATACCTTGAAAGTTGAGCGTTCGTGTGCACTAATTTGTGCATCAAGGTCGGTCCGACGGTTTGGGCGACCTCCGACGACCTGGTCGGCTCCGGCGACGGACGAGGATGGTCGGGGACGAGAGGGGAAGGGTCGGCTGTGTATTACATTTAAGGTTTTGTGTTCTTTCTCCCGATTTCTCTCTTTGTTATAAATACTCAGTCGGTTTCTCGAGCGGGGGTATTCCATGTGCGGGTTGGGTTTGGTTAGGAAGGCTTAGAGTTGCACATGCTGTGCTCGGTTGTACACTGGCTTGGGATGGAAAGGCTGGCTCTAGCTGGGCTCGGGGTCCCTCTATGGGCTATTGGCTGGACTGTGTTAGGATTTCTATTTCCTATCTTTTTTTCTATTAGTAATCAATATCTACATATATATATATATATATATATATATATATATATATATATATATATATATATATATATATATATATAGGCCCATGTACATATATACTTATACTTGTATATATACACACCTATACACATATTTATTTTTTTATAGATACACACATATACATTTATGTTATGTATACCCACTTATATATATGTATATTTATATTTACATAAACATACCCTTATATTCAATATATGTATTTATATATTCATACATATACATATATTTAATACTTATTTATATATACATACACGTACACATATTTAATATATTATATTTATGCATAAATTATAAATCACATGATAACACTTTAATATAACAATCAAATATAACCATTAAATATAATCAATAAAAAAATAATAATATTAAATAACAATCCCAATAAAATAATAATAATAACGAAATTTAATAAACCAAAAATGGTGTATATACCATTTTGCACCGTCTAATAATCCCAGAAAATGTACAAGGCCTATTTTATACAAATATAATTGAATATCAACTAATAACAATATTTATAATATTTAATTAAGAATATTTAGGAATATTCATTAGATCACTAAAATGGAATACGACACAATCATACCAAAATGCATCAACACGAATGTCACTGGACGTACCGCATGACTACATGGGCTTGGGCTCAGTTCGGGTCCAGTTCAGACTGGTTTGGCACAACCGGGTCTCCTATTATTTAATAACATAAAATAAATAACAATTTAATTATCTAGTGGTTAAGTCGTAACCTGGCCTGGTTTTCCTAGTTAGGACATCACCATGGCTCGACCTTCCTTGGCATGGCTAATACACTGGTCAAGGCACGCCACTGCACTATCCGTACCATGATTCCTAGTCGTCTGGTACTTCAAAACTCAACCATGGCTAAAGTCACCTACCGTAATAATTAACGAAAAAATTATTTATAAAAAATTGTAAAATCCCTATTTAAATCAAATAAATTAATTAAAAAAAATATTTTAAAATTTTTCGGGAAGGAGAGTTACATTTCCAGTTGGGATGGTCTCCATCGAGATACTCTAAGAAGGTTTTCAACATACTCTGGGTTCAGGTCACCCCGTATGAGCATCGAAAAGTGCTCGTATATCCATGCATATTCAATTTATAATTGAATAGTCAAAAAATAAACAACAAAATAAAGTATACGAGATTAAATTGTTAGAAGTTTTCTTACATGTAGCAGAGTCTGACAACCGGCCATTATCTTAGTCCTGACACGGGATGCGATGCCGAGCTCGCGGTAAAGATTGGCTAGGATACCGCTTCCCCAGGATATATCAATGAATTCATCCACTTGAGATAAATTGAGCATGTGCCTGGCATATATCGACGTTCCGGACTTATCATGAATGCCGACCGTTACTAGGACAAACAACATGTACGCACGGGCCACCTCGTCGACCATATCATCGTCATCGTCATCCACCTCCGTATCCATGAAGTGGTCCACCAGAAATGATAGAGGAATTCCATATGACTTCTTGAAGCCTGGCAGAGTTATAAAACTGGTAGCCTCAATTCCAAGGTGACGTGAGACAAATTGGACGATCTTCTCGTACCATTTTACGGATTTCTCATTGGTGTAATGTTCTTTGGTCATGACGCGCCCGATCAATGGAAGCTCCAGTATCTGGTAGACGTCGTCAAGTGTAATGGTCATCTTTCCTGCTGGGAGATAAAATGAGTTGGTCTCCGGGTGCCATCTCTCCACAAAGGCTGATATGAGGGCACTATCCATTGTCCTATAGGCGTTTTGTGCCAAATTATGCAAGCCGCTCGGCATGATTTTGCTCTGGACGGCCTCCGATAAGCTTCCAAACTGCAAAGACACGATTTTCTTCCCGTGACTCACAGCCCTAAAGATACGATATGTTCTCTGTATATCGAACAACAGAAAAACATAACAATTATGAAATACACATATATATAGTATACTAAACTGGTAGCTTACAAACGTAATATATATACCGGGTTCTTCCATATTTCATATGTAATGCGGTTCTCAAAAGAAACCAACATTGAGCAACCGGGCAGACGGACAGGCGGCTCAGAAGTACCGGCCTCCTCATATGGAGCAGAACCGCCTTGACATGACACTACCAGAATAAGTCGTTTTAGCGATGCCTAAAGACGTCGCTAAAACGACAAATTTCGGCGCTAAAAATATTTAGCGACGAAATTACCGACGTTTTGGGCTTGTCGCAAAAATGTAAGTCGCTGATCTTCAAAACGTCGCCAAACGTCGCAAGTACTGACGTTTACCGACGTATATATACGTCGGTATATTACCGACGTCTACCTTCATGTCGTCGGTGGATTAGCGACGTGTTTACCGTCGCTACACGTCGGTAAATTTACCGACGATTACCGTCGTATCGTCGGTGGTTTAGAGACGTGTTCAAAGTCGCTACACGTCGGTAAAATCCTGGGATTTTATCGACGTTTACCGTCGTTTAAAATGTCAGTAAATGTCGGCAATTCCTGGGATGATTACCGACGTGCACCGACGTTTACCGACTTTCTCCGACGTATAAGGACGTCGGTAAACGTCGGTACACTGGAAAATTTTGCAGATTTACCGACGTTTACCGACGCAAATGTACGTCGGTGGACGTCGGTAAACGTCGCTAAATCTGCAAAAAAAAAAAACAGAATGTCCTTTTCTCCCTGCAGTTTAAAAAGATAACCATAACCAATACACACACCCATGTGAATGACAAACAAATATACACACACCCATGTGAATGTCACACAATCACACACACACTGTTTTCCCTCACTGTAGAATAGGATCCAAACATCCAAGTCTACACAAATAATAGAGATCCAAACATCCAACAAATAATAGAATAGGATCCAAACATCCAAGTCTACACAAATAATAGGATCCAAACAAACCAACAAACAAATAATAGAGATCCAAGTCTACACACAACCAACAAATAGAATTGGATCCAAACATCCAAGTCTACACAAATAATAGAGATCCAAGTCACAAACAAAGGATCAAACAAACAGTCCTAACTAGGACTACTAGGGATCTGGTGCAGGAGGGGCACCGCCGCGACGAAGGGATAAGAACAACTCGAACTCCTCAAGTGAAATCGATACCGATGGAGCAGGCAGTGACGTCGGTGGAGTCGGTGTCGAAGAAGAAAGTGGTGGAGGCGGCAGAGTCGACGACGATGAAGGCGCACTCGGAGGACCAGCACGCTCCAACGCTATAAGTCGCTGGTGGTATGAATCCATGATAGATAACATTCTATCACTACTCCGGACCATCGATTCCTGTGCCAATCTCATCCTTTCGGCCATGGTCACCTGTCCTGTCTGCAGCTCCGTCACCGTGCACTCTAACCCTCCAATGGTGCGCTCTGTCCTCTCAGTCGTCTCCATGAGATCCATAATACCGCGGTCGAGCGCATCCAATCGTGCTAGCAGCGCAGGATCGTCCGTAGGGTGCTGAGACTGCTCCTCGATCCGTCGTAGCAGGTCGTCACGGAGAGACTCCATCATCTGGTGGACTCGGGTAGACTCCTGGGACGGCTGCGGACCATGCACACTAGCAGGAGATGCCCTAGAGGACTAGGTCGCAACTAGGGCGCCATAGGATCCCGTACCGTAGTATGTACCCCTACGGAGTCCACCAGCGGCGGTCATCCACAGCTCGTCCGCCGACGGAGCTTGAGTAGGCTACGAGGAAGTACCGGCCTCTCCTGCATCAGGTGCACTAGCAGCCGCCCGTTCCCGCAGCCTCTGATACTCGGCCTAGAAAGTATGGATAGTACTCTATAATTTTTAATTTCTAATTAATGTACTTATTATTACTAACTACATGAATATTTATTTGCATCATATTTACTAAGTTATATTAAAATTGACACGAAGTATTAAATTAAGATAACGTATTGTTATACTTACATAGGTCTGCTCGGCCCTCTCGTCAATAAGGTCACCGCCGCGACGATGGGTGGCCAGGAAGACGGTCACCATGTCGGCGTTACCGACCTTCCTTACCTGTAATTAAATATATTATCTTAGTAATAATTTATCGGTTTTGTATTAAAATAATATTTCTAAAAGAGAAAGGCATACCAGACGACAGAATTGTTCCGTCATCGGAATCGACCCACTGCACCACTTCGAGGCATGTTGCCTAGCCGCCTTGGCCTTCTTCGACTTCTCCTTGTACCTTGGCTTGTCGAATCGAGCCTTCATCGTATTCCACTGATCAGGGGTGATCCAACCTTGGATCGGCTTTCCGGCACGATCATGATCTTTCTGATCATTGATAGCGTCGCGGATCAGCTTGGCAGCAACGGCAGGAAATATCCCCTCGATAAGCTCGGCCCGGTGCGGTGGATAGAAAAACATATCCTAAAAGAGCGCAAACCAAATATTTATCAGTTATATATAATATGCAAAAATTATATGATTCATGTTAAAAGCAAATATATTTTAACCTTGAAGTGCGCAAACTAGAAGGCCTTTCTCTCGTCCAAAGCATCAGAGTAGTTAATCCAAGCACCACCATAATTATGCCTCAGCATGTGGCCTAGACATCTCTGTACCTCTGGGGGACGATATCTATACAAACATATTATATTCATGAAAAAAGTTAATTTTGTTGGCCCATTGGTCGTATGGTCAACCTGATTTTAATAATTAATCAAACTCTGTCTCGATATGTGAAGCTAGTCAGGATGTATCGGACTCTTGGATATGAACAAGAACAGCTATCTATACCGTTCAAGACCGAAGCTATGTTTGCCTGTTCGAGTCTGTATTTCCTTTAAGCAATATATTTTTCATTTTATTGAGTCTAGGAATACGTTGTACACCGAGTCGTACTGGCAAATAGGCTATTCTAAAATATTTTCAAAATACTTTTAAAATGTCCTTTGTTTTGAAAAACATTCTTTTAAACAAAAGCTTCAAAAAGGTTTTCAAAAAGGTTTTCAAAAATCCCCAAAAACTAATTTTTAAAAACTAACCTAACCCTGACAGAGTTCGGCCAGAGTTCGGTTGGTGGCCGTTTGATTTTTGAATTCTCTGGAACTTGGTCCTCCTGCAGTTGCGACTTTGACCGAGATTTTCTCATCGAGTTCTGTCCGAATTCTGCCCGAATTCTGCCAGAATTCTGTCTTTGGAATTCCTATAAATAGAGAAGGATTTCAATCATTTCAATTCACTCATTCACTTTCAATCTTCTCTCCATCTAATGCTTTCAGTCTTCCAAAGAGTTTTCTTGAGCTTTAAATTTTAGATCCCAAGCCAATTACAATCCTCTAGTCGATTTGCCAGTGCGGTACGGTCTAGAAGTTTCTGAGAGATTGTAATCAGAAGGCTTGATTGAAGAATACCTCTTCACATTTGAAGTTGGACGAGTTCTTCGTATCAAAGCTCGCATTGTAGAAGTTGCAAGGACTTCGTAAGAAAACTTGCGGTTTGCCAATAGTGGATTCAACTGGTAGCAAGAGTTCTACCAACTGGATTAGTCCTCAACAGAGGGAAACCAGTATACATCGTTGTCTTTGCGTTTGCTTTCTTATCTCTGCCTTTACTTTACTTAGTTGTGATTATTATTCTGTGATCTTGCTGCTAATATTTTTTAATTAGCAATATTCCGCTGCCTACTCTATTCACCCCCCCTCTAGAGTATTGTGCTTTACGATTTCGTTCCTACAATTGGTATCAGAGCAGGTTCTCCATCTAGAGGTATTATATTCTGATCCCAATTGTTCCTACAATTGGTAGCAGAGTGGGTGTTACAGGTAAAGCAAAGGTAACAGTGTAATTATTTATTCATTTTAATTAACTGTTATATAGACCACAGCACAACACATGGCAACTGTAAAATTCACAAGTGAAGGCCAGGCCAAAAACAGACCTCCACTGTTTGATGGTACGAACTATACCTATTGGAAAATACGGATGAGTTTCTTCTTGAAATCTCTTGACTTTGATTTATGGTCTATTGTTATTGATGGCTATCAAAAGCTACCTCGTATAAATGTTGATGGAGTTTTAGTTGAAAAACCCCATAGCAGATATACAGAGAAGGAAAAGAAAAAGGCCAGTCTTGACGCACGTGCTATTAATGCTCTATTTTGTGCTTTAGACAGAACTGAATTTAACAGGGTATCTATCTGCACAACGGCTAATGAAGTGTGGAAGCTACTTGAAGTCACACATGAAGGCACGACTCAAGTCAAAGAATCTAAAGTCAGCAGACTTACTCAAGAGTATGAGGTGTTCAAGATGAAGCCCAACGAAACAGTTACTCAGATGTTCGAAAGATTCTTGGATATTGTAAATCCTTTGTCCTCCCTAGGCAAAGAGTACAGTAACCATGAAAAGATTCGCAAACTCCTGCGAGCACTTACCAAGAACTGGATTCCAAAGGCTACTGCAATCATTGAAGGGAACGACCTCACAACTATGTCCCTCGAAGTACTCATGGGTAAGCTACTCACTCATGAACTGGAGCTACAAGATTTTGAAGAGCCTGCACCAAAGGAGAAGACGATCGCTTTCAAGGCTCAGCACAGAAAAGCTGCTAAAGGTGACTCAGATAGCAGTGAATCTGATGCTGAAGATCAAGCACTCCTAGCAAGGAAATTCAAGAGATTCATGAGACATGAGAAGAGAGCCAAAGAAAACAACAGCAACAACTGGTATCAAGATGATGCTGTCTGCTATGGCTGTAAGAAGAAGGGACACATGAAGAAAGATTATCCTACAAACTCATCATCAAGCAAGAAGAGCAACAGGTATGAAAAAGGGAACTTGAAAAGATCAACATCACAGAAGTATGCCAACACCAGCATATGGCATGAAAGTGAAGCCAGCGACTCAGAAGACGAACAATCAGAAGACGCTGCAAACGTATGCTTTATGGCATCCGATCAGGTACCTACTGAACCTGTAGTTGATACTTATGATGACTTCACCTTTGAGCAATTAGGAGATGCCTTCAGTGAACTGATGACTGATTACAGAAAACTGCGTAGCAAGTATCAGACCTCTAAGAAGGTACTCAAAGAGTACAAAGGTGAAATAGGTAGACTTACCGACCTACTAGCTGAGGTTAGAAATAATGTTAGTGAGTCTGGTGAGCTTTCTTCAATAAAGCTCTTATTACACGAGACTACCAAGTCATCTGAAGAGAAAGACAAAGTTATTGACCAACTCAAGAAAGAACTTTCTAAAGAGAAGAAAAGTCTTCAAAGTGCACAAATCAAAATGGAAACACTCACTTCTGATTATACTAAGTTGTATGACACTTCCAAAAAATTGGAAATTAGGTTAGGAAAACAGCCTGAGACTGCTGCTTCCTTCCCTAACACGTGTCACTTACCGAAAAATCGGAACATTCCCAAGCCAAACACTGTCAGACCTAACCCTATCAAACCTTTACCCCAAAAGGTTAAGCCCAAACAGGATTATAGGTATGCTTTCTTCTATACTAGAAAACCTAAACCTACCAACCATGCACACAACTCAGCTTTCAACACTCGACATGCAAAATGTCATTATTGTGGCCTCATTGGTCATATTTCATCTGCATGTAGAATCAAAAAGCTTGTTGATTTAAATATTTATGCTTGGATACCAAAGGCTAATATTTCAGGACCCTACAAGAAATGGGTACCAAAAGTTTCATCTGTAAACTGTTTTGTAGGTGGAACACCTTTCACATGCTAGAAGCAAATGGATCCTCGACAGCGGTTGCTCACGGCATATGACCGGTGACGCTACACTATTTGCAACACTGTCGAAGAAAAAGAAGGAAGGCTATGTCTCCTTCGGTAATAACTTGAAAGGGTATATAATTGGTATCGGTGATGTTGGTAAGTCTCCCTATCCTGTGATTAAGGATGTCTGTCTGGTTACCGAGTTGAAACATAATCTACTCAGCGTAAGTCATCTAGCTGATCATGGTTATGGCATCAACTTTGGCAAAGACAAATGTACTATAGTTGATAGCTCAACTGGTAGTACTATCTTTGAAGGTATCAGGGAAGACAACATATATGTTTTCTATTTATTGGCAGAAACTAACATTTCAGGTAGATGCTTAATGGCTAAAAGTGATGAGAGTCGTCTGTGGCACATGAGACTCGGTCACGCAAATATGGACACAATATCAAGATTATCCACAAAGAAGCTAGTACGCAGTTTACCGGACATTACATTCAAGAAGGATTCGGTATACAGCCGATGTGAAAAGAACAAAGCTACCAGATCCACATTCAAGTCAGTAAACGCAGTATGTACTACTAGACCTCTACAATTGCTTCATATGGACTTATTTGGTCCTAGCAGAGTTGCTAGCCTCGGAGGTAAACTTTATGCTTTTGTAATTGTAGATGATTTCTCTAGATACACGTATGTATACTTCTTGACACGCAAGAATGATGCATTATCTGAATTTGTCGTCTTTTGCAAGAAAGTTCAGAATGAAAAACGTTACATAATCACTCGCATTAGAAGCGATCATGGAGGCGAATTCGAGAATGCAGAGTTTGAGCAATTTTGTGACACACACGGTTTTGTACACGAGTTCTCCTGCCCTAGGACTCCACAACAAAATGGAGTTGTGGTACGTAAGAACAGAACTCTATCCGAAATGGCCAGAGTAATGTTAAATCAGTTTAGTCTACCCAAATATTTCTGGGCTGAAGCTGTCAATACAGCTTGTTTTGTTCTCAATAGAGTTCTAATTCGACCCAAATCGAAGAAGACTCCATTTGAGTTATGGTTTGATAGAATTTCATCCGTTTCTTATTTTAGAATATTTGGTTGTAAATGTTTTATTCTCAATACAAAAGACAATTTGGGAAAGTTTGACGAAAAGGCCGATGAAGGTATATTTTAGGTTATGCGACCAAGAGCAAAGGATACAGAGTCTTCAACAAATGAACCATGATCATCGAAGAGTCAATCAACGTCACTTTTGATGAACTGAATCAAATGACTATCGATGACAATGACGAAGATCCAACTGTACCAAGCTCAACAACAGCTGATTCTCAACCAAGCTCGGCACTAGCTGATCCTCCTAGAGAAGATCCAGGAACCAGCTACCTTCAGAGTCTGCCGAAAAGATTAAAATTTACGGCTGATCATCCAAAGGATTTGGTAATTGGTGACATTACTAAAGGTGTAAGTACTCGTACATCCAGTAGAGATATTGTTTCTAGTGTTGCATTTATTTCACAGCTTGAACCCAAAACTATTCATGAAGCATGTAGTTATAGTTTTTGGATAGATGCTATGCAAGAGGAATTAAACCAATTTGAACGGAATCAAGTTTGGGAACTTGTTCCCAAGCCTATTGATCGTCCGGTCATTGGCACCCGTGGGGTATTCCAAAATAAACTAAATGAGAATGGTTTAGTGACTCGTAATAAGGCTCGACTCGTAGCTCAAGGATACAATCAGGAAGAAGGTATCGACTACGATGAGACTTGTGCCCCAGTTGCGAGATTAGAATCCATTCGCATGTTATGTGCATTTGCATGTTTTTATAATTTCAAATTATTTCAAATGGATGTCAAGAGTGCATTTTTGAATAGTTTTATAAAAGAAGAAGTTTTTGTAGCACAACCTCCAGGTTTCACAGATTTTAAAAACCCTGATCATGTTTTCAAGTTGAAGAAAGCTTTGTACGGTTTGAAACAAGTCCCTCGTGCTTGGTATGATCGTCTAAGCTCTTTCCTACTTAACAACGGTTTTTCAAAAGGCAAGGTTGACACTACACTTTTTATTAATTGCTTTAATGGTAAGCTTCTTTTAAGACAAGTCTATGTAGATGATATCATATTTGGATCTACTGATGAATCTCTGTGTCAAAAATTTTCTAAGTGTATGCAGAATGAGTTTGAGATGAGCATGATGGAAGAGCTGAAATTCTTTCTCAGACTGTAAATCAAACAAACTGACAATGGACGTTCATAAATCATGCCAAGTATACAAAAGATTTTCTAAAGAAGTTCGATCTGGACAATGTCAAACCTATTGGCACTCCGATGGCAACTTCAACAAAGCTTGATATTGATGAACAAGGCAAGCCGGTCGACACACGTAAGTATCGAGGTATGATCGGTAGTTTACTTTATTTAACTGCTAGTCGTCCAGATATAATGTTTAGTGTTTGCCTGTGTGCACATTTTCAAGCTAATCCAAAGGAATCACACTTGTGCGCAGTTAAGCGTATCTTTCGATACCTTAAGGGCACTTCTTCTGTTGGCTTGTGGTATCCCAAAACTAAGTCCTTTGACCTTATTGGTTATTCGGATAAAGATTTTGCCGGATGCAAAGTTGATAGAAAAAGTACCAGTGGCACATGTCATTTCTTAGGCAAAGCTTTAGTCTCATGGTTTAGTAAAAAGCAAAATTCTGTAGCCCTATCAACAACAGAGGCTGAGTATATCGCCGCAGGATATTGTTGTGCTCAGATTTTATGGATGAAACAAACCTTGGAAGACTATAATTTATTTTATACACATATTCCCAGTTTCTGTGATAACACGAGCACTATTAATTTGACTAAGAATCATGTATGTCATTTTCGTACTAAACATATCGAGATTAGACATCATTTTCTTAGAGATCGCATCAAAATGGAGATATTGACCTTGTATACATAGATACTGAGAATCAATTTGCTGACATTTTCACAAAACCTCTAGCAGAAGATTGTTTCAATTATTTACGTCAAGAATTAGGAATTTTGGACGTCAATAATGTTAATTGATTTTATTTTATGATTTTATTTCAATATGCAAAAACTGTGTTAGAGACAAGCCAATAAAGAGTCTGTCTGTCACCACAACTACGGTTGAAGCGAAGCGGTATTTAAGAGTTCTCCGGTGAACGTCCGCCAGCTGGGACAGTACTCCTACAGCTAATCTGAAACAGTCGCTGTGTAACGATATTTAATCTATAAAATAATATTAATTATGTTAATTGAAGGTTGAAATTACTAATTTTTGAATTAAATTTTTGAAATAAGTCAAGGATGATGAGGAGTTGTGATATGTTAGTTGATATGAGACTTAGACATTATCTCCTGTATACTTGGAAATGCTCTGACATTCCAAGTTTTTCTATTTTCAGACTTTATTATCAGTATTTTTTTTTTGAGGACTTGTACTGGATTTGTTTTATTTGATGTCATTTGAACATCTTTATCTGCATCTTTATTGGTTTATGATTCACATCAGTTTATTTACTTAGCATTTCTTTATCTGCTTCTCTACTATAAACTACCTGTGATATAATTCTTTGTTTATTATAAACTTCCTGAATACAAATACATGCCTATGATGTTATGCAAATTTTTTTACTATTTCTATCATTTATCATGGTTTTTTTTTTGTTTTTTCACTGTTTGTTATTTATGCATTGATTGCGGGAGAGTTTTTACTCTTTTGCAATTATTTTGCTAAATGACAACGGGGGAGAAAATAAAGATCTAACATTCTTTTGAGAAAATGTAGGACATGAACAATTTTTTTTATTTTATTTTAAGCTTAAATGTTATATCATTCATAGTTTGTCAATTATCAAAATGGGGGAGATTGTTGGCCCATTGGTCATATGGTCAACCTGATTTTAATAATTGATCAAACTCTGTCTCGATATGTGAAGCTAGTCAGGATGTATCGGACTCTTGGACATGAACAAGAACAGCTATCTACACCGTTCAAGACCGAAGCTATGTTTGCCTGTTCGAGTCTGTATTTCCTTTAAGCAATGTATTTTTCATTTTATTGAGTCTAGAAATACGTTGTACACCGAGTCGTACTGGCAAATAGGCTATTCTAAAATATTTTCAAAATACTTTTAAAATGTCCTTTGTTTTGAAAAACATTCTTTTAAACAAAAGCTTCAAAAAGGTTTTCAAAAAGGTTTTCAAAAATCCCCAAAAACTAATTTTTAAAACCTAACCTAACCCTGACAGAACTCGGCCAGAGTTCGGCCAGAGTTCGGTTGGTGGCCGTTTGATTTTTGAATTCTCTGGAACTTGGTCCTCCTGCAGTTGCGGATTTGACCGAGATTTCCTCATCGAGTTCTGTCCAAATTCTGTCCGAATTCTGCCAGAATTCTGTCTTTGGAATTCCTATAAATAGAGAAGGATTTCGATCATTTCAATTCACTCATTCACTTTCAATCTTCTCTCTATCTAAAGCTTTCAGTCTTCCAAAGAGTTTTCTTGAGCTTTAAATTTCAGATCTCAAGCCAATTACAATCCTCTAGTCGATTTGCCAGTGCGGTACGGTCTAGAAGTTTCTGAGAGATTGTAATCAGAAGGCTTGATTGAAGAATACCTCTTCACATTTAAAGTTAGACGAGTTCTTCGTATCAAAGCTCGCGTTGTAGAAGTTGCAAGGACTTCGTAAGAAAACTTGCGGTTTGCCAATAGTGGATTCAACTGGTAGCAAGAGTTCTACCGACTGGATTAGTCCTCAACAGAGGGAAACCAGTATACATCGCTGTCTTTGCGTTTGCTTTCTTATCTCTGCCTTTACTTTACTTAGTTGTGATTATTATTCTGTGATCTTGCTGCTAACATTTTTTAATTAGCAATATTCCGTTGCCTACTCTATTCACCCCCCTCTAGAGTATTGTGCTTTACGATTTCGTTCCTACAAATTTATGATAAAAACAGAAAAAAAAAATTATAAACCAAAACACCTACTTTGTACCGTCGGCCCAGATCTCCGTCCTCCTCTCCTCCGTGTTAGCCCAATGATTATATCATGTTTTTGAATATGGCTAATCAATTAAGTTTAACTAGTGATGTCACTAATATTCATGCTACTTAAACTTAGCATTGTCCTAAATGTTCTATATCATATTGTTATGATTATATCATATTGTATCATACTATTTTGTTCGTCTAACATGTACTTGCAGACAAGCAGGACATATACAACAAAGAATTATTAATGGGCCAAAGACGGTGTTATACAAGGAGTTTTCTCTGTTTATCTTTGGACGATTGCCGTCAAGGGAAAATGCGTCTTCAATGTCAGGAAAAAGACGTCATCAAAAGGGCTATTGGTTTTCATATTTATTCTGTATTTTTCCTTTTATTGAGTCTAGAAAAAATGTGAGATTGATCGGATCGGTACTGGCTTAGGTTTTTCTCAGTCCATAAACAAAAATAAGCCTACCTACGTATCCCAAAAATCCACAATTCCAAAAAGCCCAAAACCTATGCAAATTTGGTTTATTCCTTACTGTTTTGAACCAGCAGAACTCTGACAGAACTCTGACCGAGTTCGGTCCGAGTTCAGTCCGAGTTCGGCCCGAGTTCGGTCTGGATAAATTCGAAATACAGTTCCTACCAAATCTGCATGCAACGTTCGTATGCGAAATCCTAGCATCCGAACTCTGCCCGAACTCTGTCCGAGTTCGGTTGCCCAAAAACACTATAAATAGAGTTGAGATTACCATTCATTTCAACAATCCAATTTCATCTCTTCTCTTCTCTATCTAAAGTGTTCTGAGATTTTACTTTCATATCTAAGCCTTTACGACTCTTAGCCAAGCCAGTACAGTTTCTGTTTAATCTAGAGTTTGGTATTGAAGAGTTGTATCGGAGGTTGTATTCAGAAAACGTTCCAGTTTTCCAATTGCCTTCTGGAGCCGGTCGTGCGCTCGTCACCAAGCACGGTGTTGTGAAGTCGGTCGTGCACTTGTCACCAAGCACGATGTTGTAAGAGTTGCAAGCGCTCAGTTAAAGCTTGTGTCATAGTGGATTAACATCGAGCAAGAGTACTCGAGACTGGATTAGTCCTCTCAGAGGGATACCAGTATACATCGCTGTGTCACTGAGTTTGAATTCTTGACTCTTACTTTACTGCATTTATTTACTGTCTTCTATTTACTGCCATAGTTATTACTTAAGTTTTTAATTGGTGATTATTTTTCGCTGCACACACACACACTCTATTCACCCCCCTCTAGAGGTGCTCAACGGTCCTACACTCCGGAGGTGCGCACGCATCATCTGCATGATGCTGGTCGGCCGTCGGCGCCGCCGCCTCGGCCATCGGCGCAGCCTCCGCCATCTGCTCATCCGTCTCCTTCGACGTATCAGCAGCAGGAACGCTAGTCGGGCGAGCACTCTCAACAGGCCTAGAACTACTCGTCCCAGGAGATATGCCACGTGACGTCGTCCCAGCAGGCCCAGCTACTGTCCGATATGGAGGAGTAATCGGCGACGTGGATTCAGAGCCGGTACCAGTAGGAGGTGCCGAAGGAAAACTCCGTCCTCTAGCAGTACCTGTAGGAAGTACCGGAGGATCATGACCTCATCGTGTCCCTCGGAACGCTCCGCGATGACCTGCCATACCTGATAACAGCATATGATAATACAACAAATAATAGAGATTAGAAATATGAAAGTACAACAAATAATAGAGACTAGAAATATGAAAGTACAACAAATAATAGAGACTAGTAATATGAAAGTACAACAAAGACAAGATAATAACCAAGACAACATATGATGATACATTCTACAATAAACATCTAAGTCCAGATAATATATTCTAGAAGAAACATCTAAGTTCAGATAAGTATATCTCTCTCAATCATCTTCAGAATAATCATCTTGTTCGTCTTCCTCGACCTCATCTTCCTCTTCCTCCTCATCTTCTCTTTCATCTTCGCCTTCGTCGGCTTCGTCTTCCTCTTCGGATAATTCTATATCTTCTACATTATGTGTCATGTAATGCGTAACTTCTGTGGAGTCCATATCGACAATATTGGTTACAAGAGGTAGCTCATCCTCCTGGCAAGCTTTTTCGTCAACATCAAAAGTATCTCTAGCTTTAGTCTTGCATACTGTCCACCAGTCAGACTTCGTTGCTCCCCGTCTCGGATAAGCTGTAAAGTACACGAGCTAAGCCTGAGTTGCTAGGACAAACGGTTCGTAGCCTTGATATCTACGCTTGTAGTTTATATCCACAAGACCATGCTTGTCAATTTTCTAACCTTGATTTTCAATCGGATCGAACCATTCACACTTGAACAACACGATCTTTGCAGGTTCTCTGCTATTATTATATGACAACTCCACAATCTCTCGCAAGATGCCAAAGAAATCATTTCCTGGATCGACGTCTTTGTAGTTCGAAGACTTGATACACAAACAACTGTTTTTCATGGAATCAAGATCCAGGAAGCTGTCTCTGATCGAAGCATTTGTCGACTTGAACCGAAAGCCATTGACACAGTAACTTGGCTATATTTTAACAAAAGTAATTGGTCCCTTGGCAAGAGTTCTAATTAATTCAATCTCGGGTGAAATTAGACGATCGACCTGAATATCAAAGAAGCGATAATAAGTTATTTATTGCGCAGTTGCATTAGAAGAGGCCAGTAATTACCGAGCTACTTACATATTCGCTCAACCAAGAAGGAAAATGACGTCTCATTTCTTGTTCTAATGCTTCGTCTGTTAGGTAGGGTCTAACCAGCCTCAACTCATCATTATATGTGCTGGAAAACAACGAAGCAACCGCCGATTAGTACAATAATATTAGCTTATACTATTACATTGAGATGACGTAAACTCATCATCCTGAGTTACTTACCCCTCTCGCTTCTCCACTTCATCCTCGTCGCAATTGAGTAATACATACAACTGAGCAGCCCTTAGCTCTTCGTCATTCAAATATCTCTTCTTCATTTTCCCCCAAGGCTTTCCGGACGCATTGAATACTTTCAGTATTCCATCATTAAATTCTTGATATCCGTCGTCGTTTCTCGGAGCCCTCGTTCTATTCGTAGCAACATGAGGTTTGAAATAGGAGGAGCAAAAATTTGTAATCTCCTCGAGAATATAGGCTTCACAAATAGAACCCTCGACCCGAGCCTTATTTTTTACCTTTCTTTTTAGGTGATTCAAATGTCGTTCGAACGGGTACATCCATCGATATTCGATGGGTCCACCAACACGTGCCTCGTAGGAAAGATGAATCGGCAAATGCTCCATAGAGTCGAAGAATCCAGGAGGGAACACCCTCTCTAGCTTGCACAGTATTACCACAATATCCTTCTCTTGCTTTTCTAGACGATCAACGAGCAATTTCTTAGAACAAAGGTCCCTGAAGAATATGCTAAGCTCCGTCAATGGATCCCAAACTACCTGCGGTAAGAATTCCTGAAATGCAATCGAAATTAACCGCTCCATGAATACGTGACAATCATGGCTCTTCATACTTGTCAGTTTGTTCTCCTTGAGGTCGACGCATCTTCTCAAGTTCGAAACATACCCATCTGGAAATTTCAGACCTTGAATCCACCTACAAAGCCTCACTTTATTCTCCTTCTCCAGTGAGAAAATTGCCTTAGGCTGCTTCAACTTTCCATTCCCGTCCTCTATCAAATGCAATGCAGGACGTCTACATATTTCTTCCAAGTCTAATCTAGCCTTTGGATTGTCTTTCGTCTTCCCCTTTACGTCCATTACAGTATTAATTATGTTGTCAAACATATTCTTCTCGATATACATGACATCAAGGTTATGTCTAATCAGATTGGTGCTCCAATATGGAAGATCCCAGAATATACTCCTCTTCGTCCAGTTATGAGTGCGACCAAATCCGTCACACTTGTAGCCCGTAACAGGCTGCTCAATAGCTCTTGGTAAATCTTTTAGCTCTTCCCATATCGTGTATCCGGGCCAACTTAGCAGAGGATTAGCCTTCTCCACAACGCCAGCATGAAAAGCATTCATGTTCCTCCGGTACGGATGATCCTTCGGCGGGAATTGTCGATGAGAATCGAAGAAGCACGGTTTGCCTCCGTGTTTCAAATGGAAAGCCTTAGTGCTGTCCATACAATACGAACATGAAAGACGACCATGCGTGCTCCATCCAGATAACATTCTATAGGCCAAAAAGTCGTTGATGGTCCACATAAGTGCTGCCCGCATCTGGAAATTTTGTTTTTTAGATACATCGTACGTGTTGGAACCTACTTCCCACAGCTGATTCAACTCATCAATCAACGGCTGTAAATACACATCGATATTCCATTTCGGATTGTTCGGACCTGGGATAATAACGGTGAGGAACATATACGTAGTCTTCATGCACATCCAAGGCGGTAGTTTGTACGGGGTGACTATCACAGGCCAACACGAATACTGGAATCCCGAAAGTCCGAATGGGGTAAAACCGTCGGAGCAGAGACCCAATCTGACATTACGCGGATCAGAAGCAAAATTTGGATACTCTCGATCAAAGTGCTTCCATGCTTCTCCATCAGATGGGTGATCCAACACTCCTTCGGTATGTTCCCGCTTATGCCAACTCATGTTTTCTGCAGTTTCCTTCATCATAAACAACTGCTGCAACCGCGGCATCAACGGCAAGTAGTGCATCGAAGAGGTAGGCTTCCTGGCACCGACAGACTTTCCTCTACCACATGCCTTGTAGCGATCGACACCATAAAATCTGCATACGTCTTCATCCTTGTCGTCTTTGTAGTACAACATGCACCCGTTGCGACAGGCATCGATTTTTTCTTATCCCATCCAGAGCGATCTAACCATCCTCTTAGACCGGTAGAAGTCTTTAGGCAACTTCGCACCCTCAGGCAATATTTCTATAAGCAACTCCATAAGACGGTTGTAGCAATCTTGCGACATGTTAAAATCGGACTTGATGCTCAATAATCTTGTAACGACCTCCAACGGTGAATGATCCTCACAACCAGGATATAATGGAGTCCTTGAATTCTCCAGCAACTCCATGAACTGTGCAGTATCGGGGTTCGGTGCCTCCTCAGGTGCATCATGATCATCCAGATCGAAATTAGGCCCAGCCGCGTCGAAAACCATGTTCACCAACCCATCGTCGTAAGGAGCGTTGTTGTGGATATCCACATAAGGCTCGTACTCCGATGCTAAAGACACAAGTTCTCCGTGCTCGCTCCACTGATAGTAATTCGGCGTGAAACCCTTCGAGTATAAATGATACGTGACATCCACTTCTGGATGATATTTCAAGTTGCGATATCTCACACACGGACACTTAATTTTGGTACCGTCCATGTACTGAGGGAACGCCTTGGTAAAGTGCAGGAACTGGTGTACACCCTCTATGAATTCATCCTGCACACCGCACATGTCATCAGGATGACGGTTGTACATCCAAGTACGATTACGCAGATAGTAATTCAGCTCCATAATTCTGTAAGATAGATACATCAAGGTAGTGAATGATATGCAAGTGTCAAAGCTTTGAAATAGTAGCTCAATCGAGGGATAGAGTTAATTGGAGGAAGCTACTGGGGAAAGTGAAGACCGACATGAACTGATGACGCACGAAAATGAGGGTCTCAAAGCTGGAACAAGTCAAGTTGTGCTTTGGAAAAAGAACTCTTGCAAGCTCTTTATTCACAAAGCAAGCTATAAATAGAGAATACAGAACAAATAACGAGTTCGTAACTCAAGTATAGAGCATACAAGAGTCGTAAACTCGAGAGATGTTCTGCATTCGTTATATCTTGCTTTGTGCACAAAGAGCTTAACAAGAATAGAACATATCCAAAACACAACTTTACTTGTTACAACTTTGATCTCCAAATTCTCGTTTGTCAGTTCATGCGGTCTACACCTTTTGCAGTATATGTACACATGACATTTTACGTTAAATGGTCAGAGATTATCGGTCATCTTCTTTTCGTATTACTAACTTTTGTTTCGCGTGTTTGTGTGTGCGGTGGTCAGAGATTATCGCGGCGGCATATTGAATCAGATGTTGGCAAATCAGTTGGTTTATAATGTTAGGTTGCAGATATTGAAGTGGATAGAGGTAGGTTGCAGATATTAAAGTGGATAGATGGATATTTGTATGAGTTAGCTTCAGTAGAAAGACTGTGACTGCATGATTCATATTAGAGGAGTTACTCTGCATAATCATGTACTAAGTATAAGATATGGGTTACGGCTTAATGGGCTAAGCTAAGCTAGGAGTCCAATAACACCAATAGTAATGTCTATAACTAGGGTATTTGTGAATATTATGTATCAATATGAGAATAAAGTTTGGGTAGGTATTTGCCCTACCAATATCCTATTCACATAGGTAAAACCATTACTATGGCCTATTTACCTAATTACCTATACACTAGCCTATCCTTAACTCTAGTAAAAACCAATACCCAAACTCAATACCCCATACACTACAACATAGGTATCTCCCATACCCATGTGTCAACCCATTACCTAAACCTATAGGCTTCCTAAACCTATATATTACCTAGTCACTCTAGGTAAAGCCATTACCTATACTCATAGGTAAAACAATTCCTATCTTGAAGTTACCTATACTTATTGTCCTAGTCCTCATCTATACACATTATCCTAAGGCCTCGTTTGGTTCACCAAGATGATATGCAGTGTGGACTGAAATAAGATATGCAGTGTGTTATACAACAAGATGGACAGGTAATACAATAGGCACATGTGGGCTGAACACATACCTAGGGTGGACTGAAATATGATATGCTCTATGGTATGTAGGACAGATTCATGTAAGTGGATTGATACCTAATTGTGACAGGGACTGTCCTCATAGGCAGTACAGGACCCGGGCTAAAGCAATACCCACTTCTAACCTGAGCCATTCCTCTTCCTTTGACTGATACTAACATCAATGGAAATTGTTACAACCATAGGAGTGGACTGCACAGTAGTAATGAACATGTGATGGCTGCTATTTAAGGGACTGAATAATTACTTAACACCTGAACCTTACACTTGTAACAATACCTTAGCTAGGGACATGAGCTCTGGTATTGCAAACGAGCCAAGCCGAGCCAAGCTTTTGTAAGCTTGAGCTTGGCTTGACTAGAATTAATCGAGTTCGAGCTCGAGCTCAAGCTTGATAAATTTTTTATTTTAGAGCTTGAGCTTGTTTATATTAAGCTTGAGCTTGGCTTGGTTTGAGCTCGAGCTTGGCTTGATAAGCAAGCTTGATTCAAGCTTGATAAACAAGCTCAATAAGCTCATATCAAGCTCATTAAGCTTGATTTCAAGCTTGTTCACCTTTATTTCAAGCTTAATGAGCTCGATTTCAATCTAGTTACGCTTGAATTCAAGTACCTGTAATTTAACAATTTATTTATAAAAATTTAATTAAAGAAGTTCCTTCATATCAATTATTAAGGACATATAAATATATAAAGCACACAACCATATCATTATACAAACATACATAAAATTAGAATTCAACAAACAAACGAGCTTCTAAACAAGCTCCTAAACGAGCTTGGCTCATTTGCAGCCCTAGACATGAGCTCGGCTTGAGCTCGGCTTGTTTACTAAACGAACCGAGCTCAAACGAGCTTTTATCGAGCCGAGCTTCGAGCAGCTCGCAAACGGCTTGGCTCATTTGCAGCCCTAGACATGAGCTCTGGTATTCGAAGGGTCGTGTCTGTGTCGCATCATAGGAGTGGTCGGGGTCGTGTCTGTGTCGCATCAGAAAGGGTCGTGTCTGTGTCGCATCAGAAAAAGGGAGATAGGGTTAGGGTTTACCGACACAGCTTGGGGTTGGATCGGGGTCGCCGGGGCTGGAGCAGCGGCGGAGGAGACTGGATGGTCGTCGGAGGGATGGGGTCGTCGGGCAGGGGGTCGCCGCGAACGGGAGATTAGAAAATTTTGGGTGAAAAAATAAAAAATCGATCGGGCCAGAACCCTATATAAAATATTTTAGCGACGTCACTTAAAGACGTCGCTAACCGTCGCTATTTATTAAAACCTGACGACGTCTTAAAAGTGGCGTCGCTAAACGTCACTGAATTAAAAAAATCAGCGACGTTTTGCGACTAGAATGCGACATCAGTTGTCCAAAATATTAATGGTGTCGCTAACTGTCGCTCAAACGTCACTGATAGTGACGTTCAGCGACGTACATATAAAACGTCGCTAAAAGCACAAAACTTAGCGACGTATTTATCTGGAGTCGCTAATTTCGTCACCATTATGACTTATTTTAGTAGTGTGATAGGAGTCGGCCAATTGGCACGTCGTCGTCTTCGTCATCGGAAGAACGCGTAGGAGTAGGAGCTCGTTGCTTCGACCGAGCTTGGGGTGCCGGTGGCGGCGTGCGAGACCGAGCTTGGGACGCCGGTTCAAAAATTGTAATCGGACGCTCGAGAGGACGTCCCTCGCGTTCCGTCCGCTTTGACGTGGTGGGCAGTATTCTTTTGTTAGCGGCCGGAGGACTGCAGGACAACGTACAGTTATTAAATAATAGAAACAAAAATAGGACTGTTACCCCCTCCCCCCCTCCCCGCATATGAGCATCGTGAAGTTACCCACCCCCCTCTATATGAGCAACATACAGTACCAACCCTCCTCCCCCCATTCCCACCCCCATATCTCATTACATTACGACTGTCAGGCCTGTGGCAGTCCTACTTTACATTAGGACTGCCACAAGCCTGGCAGTCCTAATATAATCAAACCCGACTGTAGCAGCTGAACGGCCAAAACGAGATGCTCGTTTGTCGTCTTCTAGGGTTACGGTTTCAAGAAAAAATGTGGGTTTGTCGTGTTCAAAAATTCCTTTCATGAGCCCTAAAGAGATTCAAAACCTAATTTATCAAAACTTTTTAGAGAATTAAATATATTCTAGGGTTTTGAATAGAATGTAGAAAATTCTTGAAGAAATTAGGGAAGAACGTACCTAGATTCCGGTTGCTTTGACTTGCGTGTCATCTCTTCGAATCTAGGAATGTTGTTGAAGAAATTTTGATGGAGGAATTGGGAGTGGAGTGGTAGAGGAGAAGAAAGTAGGATTTTGGGAGAGGGAGAGGGAGAGCTTTTTTTTTTCTTTTGGTGGAGAGAGTGCAATATGAGTTATGGGAAAGAATGAAGAGTTTGGGGGGTTGAGCTGCCCCCAAGCAAAATGTTGGTGCCCCCCAGCAAAATCTCCCCTTGCTTGGGCTGCCCCCAAGTAAGGGCTGTCCCCAAGCAAAAAGAGTGGTGCCCTGAGAAAAAACCTATATTTTTAATAGACCGGATCCAAATTAGAATCAAGGTTAAATTATGGGCTAATTAGTGTTTAGAACCTATATTTTAGAGTTTAAGTCCTAACATATCCAATTGGAAAGTTTGGACCCTAGATTTTTGTTTTTTGGTTTCTTTTCCAATTATGCCCTCCCTCTCATGTGTGACAATAAAACTTCTCTTTATAGGCTAGCGATGGTATAATAGGAAAAAGAAAACTAAGATTAAAAGTCCATGGTCCAAACTTTTCAATTGGACAAGTCAGAACCTAAACACTAAGTTGGTATAAAATCAAGGGTAAACTCTAATTAGCCCTTAAGTTATATTAAGAATTATGATTTTTATACACATATTTATTGTATTTTAAAGTTGTGTCCAAAATTATGCTAGTTGTTAAATTTATCAAAGTGGGACTTCAAAATACATATATTGAATTGTTGTTTCCAAAATACATACAAAAGTATACATTTTTAATTATAAAAAATGTATAGAATTGAAAGTATTTACATAATTGTACAAATTTGATTTGATTTTCGATTTACGACCGAAATCAAAACCGAATAATTTTTTTTAGTATTTTAAAACCGAAACCAAACCAATCTATTCATACAATTGGCTGTGTGAACTGATGAGAGGGGAATGTTAGGAGAACGAAAGAAGTTGACAGCGTGAATCACTTTGGTTCATCGAAATGATTGCAACAGTTATGCGAGACAAATAAAATCCATATCCAGCTGCTTGATTGAGACTTTAGGGTTGATTTGGTGTTGGACTTGCATGGCTGATTGACCTTGTGCCGTGTATATGAAAATGATTAGCTTACCAAATACTTGAAAATGAGAGCCAGTGAAGTAAGCAAGCATCTTTGAAACGCGTTATAAATGGTAGAATTGATGTAACAGCATCAGCTCCTTTGTTTATTTCATTTTTGTAAAGAAAAACATGTTATAGAAATGGTACAAATTGTTTCGTTCCTCTCTTCATCAAAATTTCAATTTTATACTCTTAAAACGCGAATCAATGATACACTTCATTCACAAGCATTGATAAACATTTAGAAACATTGGTAAACATTTAGGAACATTGAAACAAATTTGACAAAAATCCTCATATAAGTCTCCAAAAAAATATTTTTCTTTTCCTATAAGATTACAAGTATACATATACGGAAAAGAAATTACATGTAACATGAAACCCGCAAAATGGAAGGATTTGACTTTAAATTCTTTGACTTGTAGTCAGGTACCATCCTAGTAAAAACTAAAAAGCAATAAGTAGAAATAGTACAACAAATCTTGTTGTGTAATTTTATTTAGAGAAATTTTAATTTTTTTTCACTTGTTTTACCATAATTCAAGGTACAGTCTATCAAAATCATCATAATGCATGAAACTCCAACTTTTACTTAATTAAAAAGAATTTTTTTTGAGTTGCACCTCCTTATTTTAACATAATTCAATGTGCACCCCACTTATTTGAGATTATTTTGGTCATAATTCAAGATGTACTCCACTTATTTGAGGATATTTGGTAATAAATAGAAGATTTCTATTAAAAGTGGGAGATATCGTGTATTATGGTAATTCAGTGGGTACATCTTAAATTATGATAAAACTAGTGGAAGATAACTCAAAATTTCTCTTTTATTTAAAACCAACAAAACAATCCCACAAATCATTAATAAAAATTAAATATATGATTCATCTAAGTTAACAAGGTTTTAATTTATTAATTGTCCAATATGGCAGCAATTGGGAAACATTGTACTCAAACCCAAATCTATGATTGTTTATCTGTTCCTAGAAAATAAATAATACAAAAACAGTAGGATTGTGATTAGAGTCAGAGACTTTCAGTACTGATATCGGAAATAATTTTTTTTCCCTTAATTTTAACCAATGTATTGTTGCTTTAAAAATGTACAAAATGTCTTGCATAATTATAATACATGTATATTGATATGTAATAGTCAGTATAATTAATTTGTACGTAAGAGCTGGAATTTACTTTGATCAAGAAGCCAACTTAGTCTAATTAACAACAGCTAACGTACAACCTTTGTGATGAAATCCCCAACTTACCAATAATTCAAACTTTATTGCCACGTTTGGAAATCATTTCCTTGCTCCATCCATGGACATAGAAAATTGTATATCAATTTTTTTTTTCTGTGTTTGGAAAGTTAAGAATATAGTCAGAATATATGCAAAATAATTGGAAAAGACAAGTGAATCTTTGGAGTGGGCGGATGAATAATTTTCCGTCATTAGTATATCAATAAAACTTGTTGGATAGAATCTATCCAGATAGAGAAAGGTAGATTTGGTATATATTATGAATATTTTAATTTTTCTCTTATGTCATACTTTTTTAGGTCCAAATTACCCTTGTACCATATTGAAATTGGAGTTGGTTTAAAATTTAAATTTGTACTTATCGGTCATCATTAATTGTTAGCATTCCAATGGAATTAATTCTTCTAATCTCTCTTAACGTTTTTAATGTTTACAGCCATTAAGTTTTAGTCCATTACTTTTTCTTTGTTCCTGATTAGCCATTACTTTCTTCTTGATTATTTTCTATTTCCTATTTTTATTTTTATTTTTATTTTCTATTTTCTATTTTCTATTATTTATTTTTTTGTTTAATTTTTAATTTTTAATTTTTAATTTTTAATTTTTAATTTTTAATTTTTAATTTTTAATTTTTAATTTTAAATTTTAAATTTTTAACTTTTAATTTTTAATTTTTAGTTTTTAATTTTAATTTTTAATTTTTAATTTTTAATTTCTTTATTATCTATTTTTAATTTTAATTTTTAGATTTTTTTTAAAATTTTAAATTTTAACATCAAAATTTTAAACTTTAAACTTTGAATTTTAATTTTAAAATTTAAATTTAAATTTAAAATTCATTTTAAATTTTAAATTTTAAATTTTAAATTTTAAATTTTAAAATCTAAAATTCTAAATCTAAAATTTAAATTTTAAAATTTAAATTTAAAATTTAAAATTTTAAAATTTAAAATTTAAATTTTAAATTTTAAAACTTGAAATTTAAAACTTAAAATTTAAATCTTAAACCTTAAGTCTTAATTCTTAAATCTTAAATCTTAAATCTTAAGTTTTAAAATTTAAAGTTTAAATTTTAAATTTTAAATTTTAAAGTTTAAATTTTAAAGTTTAAAGTTTTATTTTTATTTTTTAGTGTTCATGTAGGTAGGGTGTATCCTCGGTCAAAGTTTTGTTTGAATCTCGTTCCTGGGTAGATCGGTGCCTTAATTTTTAATTTTTAGTTTTTTTATTTTTAATTTTTAGATTTTAATTCTAATTTATACTTTTTGTTTTAGTTTAATATTTTAATTTTTAATTTTTAATTTTAAAATTTAAAATTTAAAATTTTTAGCTTAATATTTTAAGTTTTAAATTGCAACTTTCATTTTTAGATTGTCGGGTCACTCAACATTTTGAATAATTATTATTAATAAAATCAAGGCAGAGAAGCAACATAAAATAAAGTTTCCTTCCAATAAGACATGCAGTGCTCTACCTACCAAGTTACAAACATAACAATGACATAATATCCAATTTTAAATTTTAAATTTTAAATTCTAAATTTTAAATTTAAAATTTTAGATTTTAAATCTTAAATCTTAAACCTTAAACCTTAAATCTTAAATCTTAAAATTTAAAACTTAAAATTTAAATCTTAAATATAAAGTCTTAATTCTTAATTCTTAAATCTTAAATCTTATATCTTAAATTTTAAAATTTTATTTTTTTTATTTTTTATTTTTTATTTTTTATTTTTTATTTTTTATTTTTTAGTGTTCATGTAGGTAGGGTGTAAAAAGATTCAACCCGTTCGGCTCATGTATCCTCAGTCAAAGTTTTATTCGAATCTCGTTCGTGGGTAGATCGGTAACTTAATTTTTAATTTTTAATTTTTAGTTTTAATTTTTAATTTTTACATTTTAATTCTAATTTATATTTTTTTTAGTTTAATATTTTAAATTTTTAGTTTCTAGTTTTTAATTTTTAGTTTTCAATTTTCAGTTTTTAGTTTTTAGTTTTTAGTTTTTTAGATTTTAGTTTTTAGTTTTTAATTTTTAGTTTTTAATTTTTATTAGTTTTTAGTTTTTATTTTAAAATTTAAAATTAAAATTAAAATTAAATTTTTTTTTTTAGTTTTTAGTTTTTAGTTTTTAGTTTTTAGTTTTTAATTTTAATTTTAATTTTAATTTTTGCTTTTTACTTTCTACATTTTACTTTCTGGAAATTGCTGAGAAACCCAATTTCGGGGTAGGCTTTTATGAAATGCCCACCCGCTGGATAAGTTTTATGAAATACCCAGAATTAAGTATTTTCACGTTAAATATTCCAAGATTTCCTTTTAGATGCCACCCGCTAGAAACTGCTATTTTTATAATACCGAAACTACCCCTCCGCGCGAATTGGTCATCTATATGTATTTGAATTCAAAAAACTCAGATCTGGATTGCGATTTTCGTCTTCTTCTTCTTCACGGGAAATTTGAATTCCATTGCTCTCATATTCAGCAGAGATCGCAAAGATCGTTCGTAGTTCGGTGTGTTTTTCTTCAGTCGAACTCAGATCATCGCTCGTCATCATCATCACCATCATCATCATCTTCATCGTGGAGACATTTGAACTCAGATCTTCAATTGTGGAGAGAAGATCTTTCTTCTTCTTTTCCATAAGAATTATCATCGCTTTGAAAGAAGAACGAAACTCTTTATTCCTGAAAAAACTAAATTACACGTTTTAACACTGGAAATGACCATTCTCCGTCTTAATTAGGACGGAGAATGGAATTCTCCGTCTTAATTAGGACGGAGAATGCCATTCTCCGTCCTAATTAACACGGAGAATGACATTCTCCGTTTCCGTCTTAATTAGGACCGAGAATGTCATTCTCCGTCTTAATTAGGACGGAGAATGCCATTCTCCGTTTTATTTAACACGGAGAATGACATTCTCCGTCCTAATTAACACGGAGAATGGCATTCTCCGTGTTTCTAACACGGAGAATGGTCATTCTCCTGCGTTTTTAACACTAGAATGACCATTCTCCGTGATAAATTACACGGAGAATGGCATTCTCCGTCCTAATTAAGACGGAGAATGGTCATTCTCCGTTTAATTTAGCACGGAGAATGGCCATTCTCCGTCTTAATTAGGACGGAGAATGCCATTCTCCGTTTTATTTAACACGGAGAATGACATTCTCCGTTTCATTTAACACGGAGAATGGCATTCTCCGTGTTTCTAACACGGAGAATGGTCATTCTCCTGCGTTTTAACACTGGAATGACCATTCTCCGTGTAAATTAAGACGGAGAATGTCATTCTCCGTCCTAATTAAGACGGAGAATGGTCATTCTCCGTGTAAATTAAGACGGAGAATGCCATTCTCCTGCATTTTATGGTTAGCTGAAACTTTGGAGGGCCATAACTTTTGACTGGGAGGTCGAAACGAGGTCCCGTTTGTCGCAAAATGAGCGTATCGTCGAGGAGACTGAAAGTAACTGTTCCACAGTTAGACGGCCTTCCGAAATTTTAGATTCGCAAAAAAATGATGTTTGGACCTCCGTTTTAGCACTTTTGTCGTTCGTCCCGGTTTTTCCGAAATTTTTCGACGTGTTTTTGAAAATTTTTGAGGAGAAAACCTAGATTCGAAAGTGAGCAGCGTATGGAAGAAGATGGAGTATTGAAACGTTTTTTTAAGAGCAGTTTTGTGGGTGTTTCCAATAAATTAAAAGGAAGGGCAAAAGGGTCATTTGGAACCCGCTTTGGATAAGTTTCTCTAATTCTGGGCACGCGATGAAAGTTTTTTTAGCGGTGGGTTTTACATAAAACTTTTTTAGTTTTGGGCATTTCATAAATCTTCCCTTTTACTTTTTAATTTTAAATTTTTAGTTTTTAGTTTTTAGTTTTCTATTTTTGATCTTTTACTTAATTCTTAATTTTACCTTTTACTTTTTTCTTTTTAAAATTTAAATTTTAAATTTTAACTTTTAGTTTTTAACTTTTAAATTTAGTTTAATTTTTTTTAATTTCTAATTTTTAGATTTTAATTGTTTATTTTTAGTTTTTAACTTTTTTATATCTCACATATAGTATAAGTTAATATTAGGTTTTGGTCTCCAAATTGTTTTTATGGGTCCAAATCAATGTTCACGTAGGTAGTGATGTAAAAATTAAAATTTAAAAACTATATGTGAGACCCTATTATTATTATTATTATTATTATTATTATTATTATTATTATTATTTGTTTTCTATGTCCTATTTTATATTTGCGGTTTCCTATTTTCTATTTCCTATTTTCAGACCATATTTTATATGTGAGACCCTATTACTTTTTTTTATTTTTTTTTATTTTTAGTTTTCCTATTTTTTATTTCCTAATTCCTATTTCTTATTTCTTTTTTACTATTTCCAAGTTCCTATTTTCTATTTTCTATTTATTTTTTATTTGCATAAATGTGATAAAACCTACACCACGACAAAGTGTCCGATAACAAAGTGTCCGATGATCATAGGTCACCACCTAAATCATCAATGATCAGCCACCAACATAATTCGATGATCATACCAAATATAGATGTTCATACAATGCACTTGTGCCAACTTTTTCCATCAAATATATGTTTCTCGTTTTCATTTGAAGCATAACAACATTTAGTTAAACATGAAAGCAGACCTTAGGAAATTCCACCTTCATTATTGTTTAATTGGGTTGAACATTTGGAAAAGAGAAACAAAAATAAAAAAATATATTTAAGGGTAACTAAGTAATTAAACAATCCAATGGAGTATTAATGACTGCATTAAATGGTTTCTATCCGGATAGATTCTATCCAAAAATCAGCTTCCTATATCATACATGTGCGTTGTGCAGTGTTTATTATTCAAATATTATTATTAGGAAGACTAAAAGATACTCGGAGTGGATAATGCTGATGAATTGGTTTAACTTTGTTGCTTTTAATTATATAGTTTATGGGTTCAAAGCTTCGAATTTTAGGGTGATAATTTAGAAGACTTAGGAAGTAGCATGAACCCTTCGATTTTCATAGTATATTAACTTCTCCAGAACGCATCTCTTTAATGGTTGTCAACGAAATTTATTGCATATTTTTTAAAATTATTACTAGTATATATGCACGTGCAACGCACGTATTTTATAATACTTGGAAAGAGCAACAACCTTTTTTATTTTTTTTCATATACGTAAATTATCATAACTACCTATATTAAAATTAATGCACAATTTTAATTAGTAAATATAAACGAGGATATTTTTGGAAGAAAAATTTTCACGGTGCAATCTACTTTTTCTCATTATATAGTAGTATAGATGCATATTGAAGGGTATTTTTAGAGAGAGAAAATTTACTATAAAGCCCACTTTTCGTATTTTATAGTAGAATATATATATATATATATATATATATATATATATATATATATATATATATATATAAAATATTCTTTGGAAAATGAATAACTTTTTTTACCAAGGTTATAATTCCATGAAGAATATTAAAAACTAAATATTGGTAAAAAAGCATAAATATCTTAGCTGTATTAATTTGAGGAACTATAGTTGGTAGCTATAGAACATATGACTTGTACTTACAGTGAACACAGCTATAGAACAAAGCGAGGACACCAAATTGGAAGGCTAAGTAGTGCACAGAAGGAAAGGAAAGAAAGCGTGTGGTCAACTCGAGCATAGGAAATAACAGATACTCACTCTCATCACTTCCAGGGCCGGCCCTGAGTTAATTGGGATCCTAGACAAATTTTTAAAATGAGACCCATATATAATATAAAAAAATTGAACTAAAAAATAATACAGCCAAGGCTAGAACCTAGGACCTCTTGTTTACAAGTATTAACAAACTACCACTACACCACAAATGTTTTGTGATAAAGGAGGATCATATTATATATTAGTTCTATTTTCAATATAAGATTACTAATATATACATACATTTAAATTAATTTTTTTGGGCCCCCAAATTTCATGGGGCCCTGGGCGGTCGCCCTGGCCGCCCTGGGCCAGGGCCAGCCCTGATCACTTCCACCATGCAACATGTGTTATAATCCTTATTAGCAATCACCCGAATAAAACGCGTATTATACGCGAATTTTTTTCGTATCTTACATAAACGTATAATGCTTACGTACGTTTAAAAAATTCGGACTTGTACGCGAATTTTAAGTATGTGGAGTTTTAAACACGTACCGTACGAATTTTTTAAACATTCGGCCAAAAAAATTTGACTGAGAAACCCAACAGTTTTCACTTTCTTGACTCTTGCTGCTATTAAATATTAAGACTGGCACAATTATCAAAAGAAAAGGAAAAAAAAATCTCACAGACAGCTATAACCAAAAAAAGAAACCTAAGAATCTTTGCACATGTTGCTTGCAATAATAAAAAAAATCTTTCAGTTTTCCATCATACTTTCACTTTCTTTTCTTTATATAATGTTCCCCAACCTCATCTTATTCTCACACTGAACCCTTGTTTATAAAAAAGTAGAGGTGGGTGGGCCATATATATATGCCGAATTTTTAGTGTCGAATTTATTCATATGAAACGTACTAAACACGAATTAAATCTAATCCGAATATTTTTCGTTAGATAATTTTTTGACCGAATTTTTTACCGTATTTTACTTATATTGTGCCGATTTATACTCATACTTTTGTCGTCCCAAATTTTTTCCGTTTGCAGAATTGCTAACAAGGGTTATAATTTGTCCGTTTAGTCAGTGTACATGGATATTGGGAAGAAAACAAGGCTGACAAGTCTATGTCTGACTAACCATCCATGCATGCATGTATGTATGTATATATCTAGAAGCTGTCAATGTAAAACTATATAGGTTTTATCAAAAGCTTGGCAGAAGGCGAGTCTCATTGAGTCATCGACTATTGAAAGATGCTTCTATACATTGTCAAACACTTTTACTTGAGTGGTTGAGGTGCGACCTCATAGAATTTGAAAGTGAGATCGTTTGAACGGCTAAATGGAAATGAGGCCATTTTTGTTCACCCATTAATACTATGATATTTGTTCACCCTTCAATTACATGAAGACATATGACAAATAAAATTACAATGGAGACATGTGGCAAATAAAACCACAAACCTATTTTAGAGAGTGTAGAAAGTCACTCTTAAAGTGATTTTATTTGTCATATGTCTTCATGTGATTTGGGGGGCGGTCAATAAACACCATGGTATTGACGGGTGAAGAAAAATGGACTCAATGAAAATAGTCATTTTTTGTGTCAAACGAAAGAGACCTTACTGACGTTTTTTCTAATAGCATCGCTATTCGGTACTTAAAGAGATAGAAAAAGCCACCTGATGAGTCTTACCCAAGCTAAATAGCAGATGGAAATCCTATGCGTCGGTCAGTGGTAACTTAAGCAGCTAAGTGGACAAAGAGAGTCATTCATTTACTACGTGGTTCATTCGGTACTCTCAAGGAGCACTCCAAGGTTCATCGCCTTACTTATCCAAGTGCCTTGCCCATAGTTGCATTAGTCAAATAAAAAAAAGAGATCATTTGGAGACAAAATGATAACTAATTGTTAGAATAAAAAAATATTTAAATAAATAAATAAATTACTTAGTTTCGTGGTAATGGTTCTCTCAATGCATTCTCAATGCATTTCTTGGTCTATGATTCAAATCATGTCATTGCCATTTTGGTTACAAAACTTTACTATGTATAAGTAGGTATAGGCCCTCCGCCTTCATATTAAATTTATTATTAAGGAGTACTATACTTAAGTGGGTCTAGAGTCTGTTTGGACCTTTCCTTTGGAAGGGTGGCTAGACTAGTAAGTAACCTTGGGCTATGTTTGCAGGACCAATCCAAAGGTAAATCTGACAAGACTTCAGGCTAAGATAATCCTCCATTTTGTTTAGAGCAATCTCCCAGGTCCAGCATGACCTGTGTCACGCCCCAGAACCAGAATACTGGAGAGCGGGGGCAGACATAGCCAGCTACGTATATTGAAATGGATTCCATCTCGCTATACGGTCACGGCTGTCTAGATACATGAGGGTTTATCTACAAGCCAACAGTCTCCTATGGTCATGAACAAGCCTAGTGTCTCAATCACAAGCAAGTAAGTAAATGTTACAAGATGTATGATCATTAAATATACAATAGTAAGGCGTCCCAAACATTACATATTCAGCTGATCATGAAGCTAGTCGTTACAAAATGTGAGGACTAGCAAGAGTTTAGTCATACATGATCAACCCTAGGATCTGTCAATCATGTTACAGCCCGTAGGCAGACAGTAAGTAAATACAATCGAGCTAAACAGGTGCTCGTCGGCTAAACGCCTCAAAAGAATATTTTTACAATAAAGTGGGAGATCAAAAATAAACCCACTCGTTGCCCGGGTTACGTCTAGTCGCCACCATCGGGCTGGATAGTCGGTAGATCCTCTGGAGCTGCTCCGAAATCTGGCCACACAAAACCAGCTGGGTCAGACCCCAGAAAGAGCAAGTGCCACAAAGGAGCTTCAATTAGGAACTAAAACCAGCAATCAGCACAAGATATAAGGTAATAACTGGAAATAAAGAAAATACATCAGGATGATATACGACGAGATAACCATGGAACAATTCAGATAACCAGGTTACAACCCGTAAACCAAACAAGGACCGGGGTTGTAACCCTTCGTCTGAACAGAACTTGGAATTCTCACCATTTATCGGTAAAATAAATACAAGCATTCTGGTCATTCAATAATCTGGAACAGGATTAGGGCAAGACTAGACCGGTTAGACTCCATCCAATCATTTCACGGCTAAGCAAGAACTACGGCTTGATACTTTAACTAACTAGGGTTATCACAGGCTTAATTACTAGCAAGATGCAGTGAGATTATTCCACAGCCACAAGCCCTGCAGACCATCCAGGTTACCCAGGTCGAAATTAGGGGTTAAATTCAGGTGGGTACACCGTCCAGGAAATGCATGTACCCTTAAGTAGCTTGAAGGGTACAACACATGACAATGTGCTGGAAATGTGCCCTACTCGACGGCAGGCTACAGATCCCAGGCGCGCCCAGGTAACGGGATTGCCTGTAGCTGGGAAATCTCTTCATGACTACTGTGTTAATCTAGTTATTAGCCTTAGTCCATTTCAGTAGGTACTCCTGACCGTGGTACTCAGGAGTCCCTCCCTAGACATGATGCAAGACATGACTGGTTTATTTATACAAGCACAATCGCCCACGGTGTCCAGGTAATTATACAGGTCATGTCATGTCAGGTAGCCGTCGCAACAGCTATTCGAGATAATCATGTCAGGTTTATCATATCAAGTGTACTAGTCCGGAGTGCGCCACGACGGGCCACTATCAGGTCTTGTTAGTCATGTCAGGAGTGCACCACTACGGATCACTGCCATGTCGTGCTCCATTATCAATTCCAAACATATTAAATGAATTCATGATTATCAAGTTCAGGACAAAAGGCGTAAGGATATAAAATGGGCGTAAAATATCTAATAAAGGAGTTACAAAACATGGGCAATTAATGATAATTAATAGTACACAGGACCATGAGAAAGTTATACGGTTCAGTCATATGCGGCCAGGATGGAGGGGGCGCATGCGGCTGGAATTAATCGGGATCATGCGGCCCGGACTCAGAAGTCCATGCGGCCAGGGTCTAGGGTTCTCATGCGGTTCGGGGATCAGGGCCTATGCGGCTGGCAAGTGCTTGAGTTTATGCGGTTCAGGGAGGTGAGCGCATATGCGACTCGAATTAGAAAGGGGTCTTCATGCGGCTGATGGTGAACTCAAGTCCATGCGGCTCATATAGCAAAACCCATGCGGCCCGAAAGAAGTGAGGGCGCATGAAGCTGGGTCAATGCGGTGGCTTATGCGGCTGGGGGGGGACAGTTGCATATGCGGCTCGAGAAGAGTTCGTTTCCAGCCCTGCGACTAAGTCCATGTAGACTCATGCGGCTGATAGGAAATGAGCCCATGCGGCTGAGTATGAGACTTAGCCTCATGCGGCTGGGACTAAGTTTCATGCGGTTTAGAAGTACAAGGGTCTCATGCGGCTGATGGCGACTTGCCGCATGAATACTCATGCGGTCAAGTACAGCCATGCGCCAGGGAACCGTTCTTCTTCTCCAAAATTCCGAGGAGAAGAACACTAGGAACCCATGCCTTCCAAGCTTCATAAAACTTTCATCCGGAGCCCAAATCCGAACTTCCATAGGTCAAAATGGGGTAGAACGAGCTACTCTACAGCATGGAACCATCAAAACATAGAAATAACAAGATTAAGTAGATCAAAACTCAAGAAATCCGAAAATAAAATAAACTTAGATCTACAAGAATCTAGCCATGGAAAGCAAAAATGCCAAGTACTAAAGTGCTTTAGAATGTAGTAAGGAAGAGAATGAAGTAATAAAATTGGAGTTCCTCCATGAAGCAAGTTGCACTTGCCTAGACCTCTCTCTTCTCTCTCTGGTAGGTAGGGAAGTAAATGAGAAAGAAGAAGGTAATAAATGAAGAGAGAGAACGAAGAGGCTAATAAATACAAAATGGTGGTGGTAGGGGTTCACCAAATCAAAAACCAAGCCAAGCCGAACCAACCAACCCGAACCAGGAATAGACCAAGCCAAGAAGGAAATGCTAAGCCAGGAAATCATGCAATAAAATACGTACACGTATTCCAAGAATACGTGATACGAACCACAGGCATTACAACTCTACCCACCTTAAAAGAATTCCGTCCTCGAAATTTAATCAAGAGGCTAGAGGAGTAATGACAAGCTACATTAATCATATGCAAGCTATAACTAGACAGACAATCACTCATTCAAGCAAGGAATCGAAGGCATGAGACATAAGAAAGACATTATACCTCACGAGTCAAACAAGTCCGGATATCGTGATCGGATATCATCCTCACGCTCCACGTTGACTCACCCAAGGAGTGATGACCCCAAGCAACTCGGACTAACTTGATAGTCTTGTTCTTGAGGATCTTCTCTCTTCGGTCCAATATAGACACGGGCCTCTCCTCATACGAAAGGTTGGTACCAACAACCAATTCCGAATGATCTAGGATGTGGCTCGGGTCCGGGATATACCGTCGTAATTGGGATACATGGAACACGTCATGCACCTCGCTTAGCGACGACGGAAGAGCGAGACGATAGGATACATCTCCTACTCGCTCCAGAATGTCGAACGGTCCTATATACCTAGGACTAAGCTTTCCCTGTACGCCGAAACGAATGACGCCACGGTTAGGCGAAATCCTCAGGAATACATGATCGCCGATCGAAAACTCTAGAGGGCGCCGATGAGAATCGGCCCAATGACGCTGGCGATCTTGGGCAACTCTAAGATGATCTCGGACTCTCCTGACCACCTCAACTGTCTGAGCGATCATTTCTGGACCAAGCATTTGCCTTTCTCCAACATCATCCCAGGCTAGCGGGGATCTGCACTTCCTACCATACAGTGCCTCGAACGGTGCCATCTGGATACTGGCCTGGAAACTGTTGTTGTACGAGAATTCTACCAGGTGCAAGTGATCTTCCCATGAACCACCAAAGTCAAGTGTGCAAGATCGCAACATGTCTTCAAGAGTCTGGATCGTACGTTCCGACTGACCATCTGTCTGTGGGTGATATACTGAACTGAACTGGAGACGAGTCCCCAAACTCTCTTACAAGCTACGCCAAAAGTACGACGTAAATCTAGAATCTCGGTCCGAGGTGATACTGACTGGCACACCGTACAATCTGACAATCTGCCTGAGGTACATCTCCGCTAACTGAGCCGTCGACTGACCAACTCTGAACGGGAGGAAGTGAGCTACCTTCGTGAGCCGATCAACTATAACCCAGATAGCATCTCTGCCAGCTGGGGATCTAGGTAATCCAGTCACGAAATCTATGGTCACATGCTCCCACTTCCATTCTGGAATCGGCAAGGGCTGAAGAAGTCCTGCTGGTCTCTGATGTTCGGCCTTGACTTGTTGGCAAACCAAACACCGAGAGACAAACCGAGCTATCTCCCGCTTCATGCCATTCCACCAGAAATGCTGCCGAATATCACGGTACATCTTCGTACTGCCGGGATGGATGGTATACCGCAAACTGTGCGCCACTGACATGATCTCCTGCCGGATATCTCCGCTGGGTACACAAAGACGCTTCCCATGTCGAAGTGTACCGTCCTCATGAATGCATAGCTCTGGTCTTTGACCTGCCTCGCACTCTGCTCTGAGTCGCTGAAGCTTGGAATCTGCTGACTGCGCCATCCGGATCCTCTCGACTATAGTGGACTGAACTTGCATACTGGCCATCAATGCCACACTGGAAGGGAGAACAACTTCTATACCCATCTTCTGAAGATCTGCTAACAGCTCTGGCTGCGCTGTTAGAAAATAAACTCCGGCTCTCCTGCTCAATGCATCTGCTACGACGTTGGCCTTCCCAGGATGATACTGCAGGTTGACATCATAATCCACAAGAAGCTCCAGCCATCTCCTCTGACGCATGTTAAGATCCTTCTGGGTAAAAACATACTTCAGGCTCTTGTGGTCGGTAAAAATCTCCACCCTATCTCCATACAAGTAGTGCCTCCACAACTTAAGTGCAAACACCACGGCTGCCAGCTCCAAGTCATGGGTTGGGTAATTCCTCTCATGATCACGAAGTTGCCGTGACGCATAAGCTATTACCTTCCCATGCTGCATCAGAACACATCCTAAACCTCTGCCCGAAGCATCACAATACACGGAGAATCCTCCGGTCCCATCTGGAAGCGTAAGAATAGAAGCTGTTATCAGGCCTCGCTTCAACTGCTCAAAAGAACTCTGACACTCTGCTGTCCAAGCAAACTGCGCATCCTTGCGGGTCAACTGCGTCAATGGCGCTGAAATTCGAGCAAAATCCGAAACAAACCGCCGGTAGTAGCCGGCCAATCCAAGAAAACTACGAACCTCTGCAACTGTGATGGGCACTGGCCATGACTCAATAGCCACAATCTTCTGGGGATCCATTTCTACTCCTCCTCTGGTGATGATATGACCCAAGTACGAAATGCGATCGAGCGAGAACTCGCATTTACTGAACTTGGCATATAACTGGTGCCCTCTGAGGATCTGAAGAACTATATGGAGATGCTGCTCATGCTCCGCCTCACTCTTGCTGTAGACCAGGATGTCATCCAAGAACACAATCACAAACTGATCCAAGTAAGGCATGAAGATGCGATTCATGAGGTCCATGAATACTGCCGGTGCATTGGTTGCTCTAAAGGGCATAACAAGGAACTCTCAATGCCTATATCTCGATCTAAAAGCTGTCTTCGGGATGTCCTGCTCTCTGACTCTGATCTGATGATGACCTGAGCGCAAATCAATCTTCGAGAATACTGAAGCCCCCTTGAGTTGATCAAACAAGTCATCTATCCTCGAAAGAGGATATCTGTTCTTGATTGTCACTGAGTTCAAGGTACGATAATCAACACATAACCTGGACGTACTATCCTTCTTTTTCACAAGAAGCATCGGGGCTCCCCAAGGCGATCCACTAGCACGAATGAATCCCTTGGCTCGAAGTTCTTCAATTATCTTGTACAATATCTCCAACTCTGACGGCGCCATCCTGTAGACTCTCTCTGACACCGGAGGTGTCCCGGGAATCAAGTCTATAGTGAACTCGATCTCCCGCTCTGGAGGCATACCTGGTAGCTCTTCTGGGAAAATATCTGGGAACTCATCCACTACCCTGGGCAACTGCACTGCTGCTACTGCCATCCACAATATCGGAGGAGAAGGCTCAACTTTACCTCGGGAAAAGGAAAACTCTGGCTCGCCTGGAATGCCAAAAACAACCCTGCCAATGTGGCAGTCTATTCTAGCATACTGGTTCCTCAACCAATCCATCCCTAGGACCACATCATAATCGGCCATCGGGAACTCTATCAATCTAGCGGGGAACTCTCTACCGCTAACTACGATCCGACACGAGGAAAACACTCTATCTACTCCCACAAGTCCGTTACCAGTAAGTATATTGAGCCTTACTGATAATGACTCGGGCTCCAATCCTACCAGTGTCGCGAATCGTACAGACATAAAAGAATGCGATGCACCAGAATCAAATAAAGCTGAAGCTGGAAAGGAGTTGACGAGAATAGTACCTGCCACTACCTCTCCTGGTGCCAATCCTTCCTCTGCGGTCATCAACATAGCCTGACCGTGCCCTCGGGGTGCTGGTCCCCTCTGCTGGAATCCTCGCTGCCTGCTCTGACTCAAGGCTTGGGCTTGAACATGCTGCTGGGGGTTCTGCTGCTGGAACATCTGGGACTGAGGCGACAAGGGCCTCGGTAATGGGTACTGCTGCTGCTGCTGGACCGGTGCTGGTCCCTTCACCGAAGAGCTAGAAAGGTTGGACGATGATGAACCACCCCTATTCGGGCAGGATCCAACCCTATGGTCTGGTGCTCCACAAGCCAGACACAATCCCTGTGCCCTGCGACATTCTGCCACTACATGGCTTGGCTTCCCACAATGAGAACATCCTACTGCGGAAGACTGCTTCTGCTTCTGCTGCTGAGGATACGTCGGGGTGGAATGCTGAACCGACGTCACTGAGGCCACCCGCCTCGGAGCTCCAATAGTCAAAGTCCTGGCTGCCGGGGCTGGTGCTGAAGACTGATTCATCTGGCCGTGAGATCTCTTCCGACCTCCGGTCCTATCCACGATCCTCTGGGAGGTGTACTCATGCCTCCGGGCTGCTCTCAAGACTGCATCAAAAGTCTGATGCTCGAACTGCTCAACTGCTAGTAAAATCTCCAAATGCAGCCCCTGCTGGAATCGCTGGGCCCTATCAAACTCGGTTGCCACCAAGGTGGGGGCAAACCTGCTGAGTCTAGAAAACTCAGATGCATAACCATCGACTATTCTGCCTCCTTATTTCAGGTTAGTGAACCTCGTCTGTAGATCGTACCGAGCTACAGCATCAAAATACTTGGTCTGGAATCTCTCTCTGAATACTGCCCAAGCAATGGGTGCTGCTAATCCAACGGCCTGAGCTGCCCACCAGCTGCGGGCAAGATCTAACAACTGCAGGCGCACAACTGCCACCTTCTCGTTCTCTGGAGTCTTGGCTGCTTCTAGAACCACCTCTGTGTCCTAAAGCCATGCATCTGCCGCGATAGCATCTTCACTACCGTCGAAGAATGGAGGGTTCAAGCGCTTGAAGCTGTTGGCCGCGCTGTTACCCTGATGACCTCCTCTGGTCAAAGCATCCGTCACTGCCTGTTGCAAGGCATCTCCACGACGATCTTGAGAAGCTATCAAGGTCTTGACGAGTCCTACTAATGTGCCATCATCAGGTTCGGCAGGCTGAACAGGCTGAACTGGGGGCTCTTCTCCAATAGGCTCGACTCTGGAGGCTACTCCGGAGTGCTGGACTTGATCTCCAGGTTGCTGCTGGTCCGCGGGAGGTGCTCCGTCTTGCTGGCCGCTAGGTCCAGGAACAATGCCGCTGAAGAAGACGACATAGGGAACAATAAGGAAGGACCAGGACAGATCAACGATACAAGCACATGATCAGGACAAGAATCCAGGGATTCAGAAGATACGAGCAGAGATCAAGGACGAATACTGATTGAGACATCTATTCGGTAAACCCTCACATATCTTGATTTACAAGACCTGCATGGGCCACCACTTAAACCATGTCACGCCCCAGAACCAGAATACTGGAGAGCGGGGGCAGACATAGCCAGCTACGTATATTGAAATGGATTCCATCTCGCTATACGGTCACGGCTGTCTAGATACATGAGGGTTTATCTACAAGCCAACAGTCTCCTATGGTCATGAACAAGCCTAGTGTCTCAATCACAAGCAAGTAAGTAAATGTTACAAGATGTATGATCATTAAATATACAATAGTAAGGCGTCCCAAACATTACATATTCAGCTGATCATGAAGCTAGTCGTTACAAAATGTGAGGACTAGCAAGAGTTTAGTCATACATGATCAACCCTAGGATCTGTCAATTATGTTACAGCCCGTAGGCAGACAGTAAGTAAATACAATCGAGCTAAACAGGTGCTCGTCGGCTAAACGCCTCAAAAGAATATTTTTACAATAAAGTGGGAGATCAAAAATAAACCCACTCGTTGCCCGGGTTACGTCTAGTCGCCACCATCGGGCTGGATAGTCGGTAGATCCTCTGGAGCTGCTCCGAAATCTGGCCACACAAAACCAGCTGGGTCAGACCCCAGAAAGTGTAAGTGCCACAAAGGAGCTTCAATTAGGAACTAAAACCAGCAATCAGCACAAGATATAAAGTAATAACTGGAAATAAAGAAAATACATCAGGATGATATACGACGAGATAACCATGGAACCATTCAGATAACCAGGTTACAACCCGTAAACCAAACAAGGACCGAGGTTGTAACCCTTCGTCTGAACAGAACTTGGAATTCTCACCATTTATCGGTAAAATAAATACAAGCATTCTGGTCATTCAATAATCTGGAACAGGATCAGGGCAAGACTAGACCGGTTAGACTCCATCCAATCATTTCACGGCCAAGCAAGAACTATGACTTGATACTTTAACTAACTAGGGTTATCACAGGCTTAGTTACTAGCAAGATGCAGTGAGATTATTCCACAGCCACAAGCCCTGCAGACCATCCAGGTTATCCAGGTCGAAATTAGGGGTTGAATTCAGGTGGGTACACCGTCCAGGAAACACATGTACCCTTAAGTAGCTTGAAGGGTGCAACACATGACAGTGTGCTGGAAATGTGCCCTACTCGACGGCAGGCTACAGATCCCAGGCGCGCCCAGGTAACGGGATTGCCTGTAGCTGGGAAATCTCTTAATGACTACTGTGTTAATCTAGTTATTAGCCTTAGTCCATTTCAGTAGGTACTCCTGACCGTGGTACTCAGGAGTCCCTCCCTAGACATGATGCAAGACAGGACTGGTTTATTTATACAAGCACAATCGCCCACGGTGTCCAGGTAATTATACAGGTCATGTCATGTCAGGTAGCCGTCGCAACAGCTATTCGAGATAATCATGTCAGGTTTATCATATCAAGTGTACTAGTCCGGAGTGCGCCACGACGGGCCACTATCAGGTCTTGTTAGTCATGTCAGGAGTGTACCACTACGGATCACTGCCATGTCGTGCTCCATTATCAATTCCAAACATATTAAATGAATTCATGATTATCAAGTTCAGGACAAAAGGCGTAAGGATATAAAATGGGCGTAAAATATCTAATAAAGGAGATACAAAACATGGACAATTAATGATAATTAATAGTACACAGGACCATGAGAAAGTTATGCGGTTCAGTCATATGCGGCCAGGAAGGAGGGGGCGCATGCGGCTGGAATTAATCGGGATCATGCGGCCCGGACTCAGAAGTCCATGCGGCCAGGGTCTAGGGTTCTCATGCGGTTCGGGGATCAGGGCCTATGCGGCTGGCAAGTGCTTGAGTTTATGCGGTTCAGGGAGGTGAGCGCATATGCGGCTCGAATTAGAAAGGGGTCTTCATGCGGCTGATGGTGAACTCAAGTCCATGCGGCTCACATAGCAAAACCCATGCGGCCCGGAAGAAGTGAGGGCGCATGAAGCTGGGTCAATGCGGTGGCTTATGCGGCTGGGGGGGGGGGGGGACAGTTGCATATGCGGCTCAAGAAGAGTTCGTTCCCAGCCCTGCGACTAAGTCCATGTAGACTCATGCGGCTGATGGAAAATGAGCCCATGCGGCTGAGTATGAGACTCAGCCTCATGCGGCTGGGACTAAGTTTCATGCGGTTTAGAAGTACAAGGGTCTCATGCGGCTGATGGCGACTTGCCGCATGAATACTCATGCGGTCAAGTACAGCCATGCGCCTGGGAACTGTTCTTCTTCTCCAAAATTCCGAGGAGAAGAACACTAGGAACCCATGCCTTCCAAGCTTCATAAAACTTTCATCCGGAGCCCAAATCCGAACTTCCATAGGTCAAAATAGGGTAGAACAAGCTACTCTACAGCATGGAACCATCAAAACATAGAAATAACAAGATTAAGTAGATCAAAACTCAAGAAATTCGAAAATAAAATAAACTTAGATCTACAAGAATCTAGCCATGGAAAGCGAAAATGCCAAGTACTAAAGTGCTTTAGAATGTAGTAAGGAAGAGAATGAAGTAATAAAATTGGAGTTCCTCCATGAAGCAAGTTGCACTTGCCTAGACCTCTCTCTTCTCTCTCTGGTAGGTAGGGAAGTAAATGAGGAAGAAGAAGGTGATAAATGAAGAGAGAGAATGAAGAGGCTAATAAATACAAAATGGTGGTGGTTGGTAGGGGTTCACCTTGGGTTCATCATGAACCCAATCAAAAACCAAGCCAAGCCGAACCAACCAACCCGAACCAGGAATAGACCAAGCCAAGAAGGAAATGCTAAGCCAGGAAATCATGCAATAAAATACGTACACGTATTCCAAGAATACGTGATACGAACCACAGGCATTACAACCTGCAAGAGGTTGGGATCGCAAGTGACTCCCCATGACTCTATAGCCCACAATAAGGATCAAGAGGCAACCAAAATAAGCTTCGGCTCAGACAATCCAACCTCCCAGGCCGACCCTATCTATTTGGGGGCCTTGCCTATTGAGATGCCTGGGGCCGGTCATCCAGCTCGCTCACCCTCTTGGCAGGCTATGTGCCCCATATACCCACGTTAGACCTAATCTTTCATGTGAAAGTATTAATTCCAACTCTGTATTTAGAATCTGAAAGTAAAATATAAATAAACAATCTAACCGAGATCGAGGCTTGAACTTGGTTCAATGTCCTTAAAACAATATTCGTCCCGGTGCAGGTGCTTACGGTTTCATGACGATTAGTCTTCCAGGTAGACATGTCAATGGATAGTCGAAAATTCGAATCCGATTCGATTCTGTATCCGAATTTTCGGATATTATTCGAAATTTTGGATATCGGATTCGGATATTATTTTTTCCGATACGGATTCGGATATTAAGGTATTCGAATTCGTTAATATCCAAACCGACTTTAAATTGCAAATTTCGAATATCGGATTTGGATATCGGATATCCGAAATTCTATATATATTATAGTATAATGTATATCTAATATATGTTAATTAATAGAGAAGATTAAAGATTTTATTCTTAACTGACTTTTACATAAATAATTCATTTATTACTTTTTTAACCTATATTATAATATAATTTATATATAATAGTAATTTATATATTAATTACAATTTACAACAGAAGATGAAATGACTCAAATAGAGCAATATGTAGAGCAAGTCAATTGAGCATTCTTGAAATTTTTAACAGAAGACGAAAGGGCTCAAATAGAGCAATCGAATTTGGTTTTTGGATATTTAGATAATAACTAAATTTTTAATATTTTTGGATTTTTGATATTCAAATAATAGCATTTGAATTTTTTTAGCTATTCGGATCGAATATTTTTAACAGAAGACGAAAGGGCTCAAATAGAGCAATCAAATTTGGTTTTCGGATATTCGGATAATAACTAAATTTTTAACAGAAGACGAAAATATTTCGGATTTCTGATATTCAAATAATAGCATTCGAATTTTTTTAGCTATTCGGATCGGATATTATCCGATATCTATTAAACTAAACGGATACAAATTCGAAGTGTCAAAAGAGAGATCCGTTCGGATATCGTATCGAATTCGGATATTACAAAGAAATTCGGATACGGATACGGATATTGTCCTATCCATACCGATAAGCATCCGTTGACACCCCTACTTCCAGGATACAACGGTACTTTTCCTTCGATAGCAGTACTTCTTTAATGGTGATTAGTCTCTCTCTCTCTCTCTTGGACTGAATGCTTGATGTATGAATGAGTGAATGAGTTACCCAAACACGAACACGACTGTCCTTTTTATAAATGATGAATAGACACACCGTTGAAACGGGACACACCTTTTCCAATAGATACAACCATTGAAAAATGGAAACACATTTTCCAATAAACACAACCATTGTAATTATTCATTCAATTTTTTTAGATTATTTCCATCATCATGTAGATGTATATGTATACAAATATCGCAGGTAGATTCATTAACTACTGTTAACTATAAAAAAGAAGAAGAAAGCATGCATACCAGCTATTAGGAATCAGGTTCTTAACATTTACAATACTGAGAAAACAATATTGACAAGTTGGTTTTTGCCAAAGACAACAGAAGAAGTTAAGCACTCAAGATTACAAATGCATTTGTAAAGTAACCAAATCCAAATGCCGGAAAGTTACAAGATTTCATGTTGACAAGGTTACTCCTGCAGAGAAATTAACGGGCAAATATCTAAAGGGCATTGGAACCCATATATAGTAATAACATATCTTTAATTTGTATGAAAAGTTTCATATACTGTGCCTATAAAACAATTGAAAATTGCTGTGGAATTAATTTGAAGAATTCCAAATAGAGATTATGTTAGATTATATTTGTAATGTAAATATGATCCATATCCGTAGGCCCAAATGTAGACACTATATATATTGTAACAAATCCTAGCAATGAGAACAAGGCATTATTATTTCCTACATGGTATCAGAGCCTCCAGAAAAATCTTAGCCGTCCTCAAACTCCGAAATATTTCCATCTTACGTGTCCGCTTCCGCGCCGATCCGCCGAGGCCTGAACGCGCTGATCGCGCCGATGCGTGACCGCTCGCGCCGACTGCTGATCCCGCGCATGGTGCATGGTCTTTTACTACTGATCCGATCGTTCTCAATCCTCCCAAATCGCCAACTGCTGATCTGATCGTTCATGGTGCATGGTCTTTCTAGAGTTTCTCGTGCATGGTGCAAAGTCCTACTACTCGTGCATATATTGTGATTCACGATATCGTCCTGCAGAATCCTACTACTCGTGCATGGTGCAAAGTCCATAAACACAACTTTTGTGATTCACGATATCGTCGTGCATGGTGCGCATGGTGCATATATTGTGATTCACGATATCGTCCTGCAGAATCCTACTACGCCTGACCGATCCCGGCGCCCGACTGCACCGGTTGTCCCCTGATCGCGGCTGATTCGCCACCGACCTCGTTCATCAGCGGCAGATTCGTCGGAGTTGTACAAAATTTTGCACACCCGACATCCGCTCGCCCCTATGCGCCAGATCCGGCGCCCCTGATCGCGGCCGATTCGCCGCTGACCCCGTCCATCAGGGGCCGAATCGTCGGAGTTGTACAAAATTTTTGTACACCCGACATCCGAGATGGCCGATGATGCTGTGTCCAGCTACTCCGTCGCGACTGGCGGTGGCGGTGCACACAACCCATATTATCCTAATCCGAAAGATCCATATTTTCTGAGTTCTGCTGATCAACCATGAAATATCATTACTCCTATTATTTTTCGTGGACCGAACTATGCTGAGTGGTCTCGGTCGATACGTCTCTCCCTGATCTCTAAGCGAAAGATCACTTTTCTGGAAGGTACTGAAGTCAAACCTGTTAATGATGCTAGTAAATTGCTTGATTGGAGATGCGTGCATGCGCTATTGGTTCAATGGGTTCTTAATACCATTGATCCGTCTCTGAAGAAATCTTTGCCGTACTTTGAGGAGGTTTATCCATTGTGGAACTTGTTGGAGAAAAGATTTGTTGTTAGCAATGGAACTCGGAAGCAACAAATTAAGGTAGCTTTGGCTGAGTGTAAACAAACGGCTTCGATGTCTGTGGAAATCTACTTTGGAAATTTGCAGTCTTTCTGGGATGAACAAGCTGCTTATTTTCCATTGTCTTCTTGTACCTGTGGGGAACTTGCTGCAAAGCTGCAAGCTATGAGGGATGAAGACCACTTTCAGGACTTTATGTATGGGTTGAATGCTGAGTTGTATGGTCATACCCGATTTAATCTTCTGGCTCAGGATCCTCAACCAAATTTAGATCGGACATACCAGGCAATCTGTGAGGAGGAGGATATGCAAAAATCTCAGGTCCAATCTGCTACTGAGGAGGTGATGGCGCTGGCTATCAAGTCTTCACCTCGTATTTCTACTACTTCTAATAGTAGAACCTCATATTCCAGGGACAAATCAGGTATGATCTGTACTCATTACAAGAAAACAGGTCATGATATTGCAACTTGCTTTGCCAAGATTGGCTATCCAGAGTGGTGGGAGACTCGTCCTCGGCGTGAGGGCGAACGTGGTGGTGGCAGAGGCCCGGCACCACCACAGAGATGTGATGGAGGACGTGGTGCTGGTGGCGCAGGGGTTGTTCATCATGTCGCCGCTGCTGGTCATGGTGTCCCTGCTGGTCTTGCTGGAAGTTCGACGGATATGATGCATGGAGAGTATCCTTCACCACTTTCAGGTGAACAATGGCAGAAACTGATGAGCTTGCTGGGTAACGAAAATTCTTCCAACCCTGGTTCTTCAAACTCTGATCATCTGATGGGTAAGAATTCTTCTGTCCCTTGGATATTCGATACTGGGGCTACTCTTCATGCGACAGGATCTCGTGACTGTTTAGTTGATTGCTTTGAGGGCCCTATCTGTCCTATGATTTTGCTTGATGGAAGCACTATTGAGGCTGTTCTGAGAGGCAAAGTATTTTTGACTGCTTTGTTGGTGTTAACGGATGTTCTTTATGTTCCGACATTGACTTGTAATTTGATCTCTGTTTCCCAATTGATTGGTGCCAGAAATTGTGATATGTTATTTACTCCTGATTTGTGTTTTGTTCAGGACCGAAGTACGAGGATGGTGATTGGAGCAGGTGAACAAAGGGGTGGACTTTACTTCTTGGGGGAGGTTCCAGCTTCTTTGGCTTCTGTGATCCTGGCATGCAAAGAGAGTGATTCCGAGGTGTGGCATAGTAGACTGGGGCATCCTTCAGATAAAGTAATGCAGACTTTACCTTTTCTTTCTGGTAGTAGTGTGTTTTTTCATAAGGCTTGTGATATTTGTCATCAAGCTAAACAGACTCGTGATGCCTTTCATGATAGTAGTAGTCGTGCTTTGAGATGCTTTGAACTTATACACTGTGATCTGTGGGGACCGTATCGTGTTCCGTCATCTAATGGGGCACGATATTTTTTGACTTTGGTGGATGATTTTTCTAGAGCTGTTTGGGTTATTTTATTGACGGATAAGTGTGCTGTTTATTCTATGTTTCTTAAATTCATTGCTATAGTGAAGCGTCAGTTTGTGTCACGCCCCAGAACCAGAATACTGGAGAGCGGGGGAATGACTCAGCCAGCTACGTATTACGGGTAGATGAATACCGTATAATACGATCAATGCTGTCTAACCAGACGAGGGGGTGCATACTACATGAAAGTCTTACTATGGTCACTTCACATCTATTGTGTCAATCATTCAAAACAGAAACAAAAAATAGAGAACATGTGAGAATAAGCAGTAAGGCATCCCAAACGCTTAGTCAAAATGTTCTTGAGATCTGGCTTTACAAAACATAGCCAGATGGTATAGCAAAGTGTACACAATTATTATCAGCTGCAGTCTGACTTAATTACAATTATGCAAAAGTAAGTATAAGACAATCCGACTAACATGTCGGTGCCAAACGGCTAAGTATAAAGTAAGTAACAAAACGAGTGGTGAAGTAAGGAACCCACTCGAGTCCTCCTGCGATCATTCCTCTAGTGTTGACCATCTTGGAGGATAAGCTGGATCCTCGGAGACCGGCTCTAAATCTGGCCATGCAAAACCAGAGAGGTTAGACCTCTAATAGCAAGTACCACAAGGAAGGACGATATAAAGGATTAAACTAGTAAGTAAGAGAATATAATAATAGATCTCTGCTTTCCACTAGGATTCACCTAACATCACGATACTTCGAACCAACCTCCCAACCAAACAAGGACAAAAGTTGGCCCGTCATGTCCTGACATTCTGATCATCTCAGTTAGGCAACAGAGTAGGTACAGTACACAAAAAAATTATCTTGAACGGCCAATCAACTACTACGGCTTGCTATTGTGAGTCCCAAGTTATCCTGGAATTATGCAAATAGGGATTTCTCAGTTCTTACTATGTGCGAGCAAGGCTAGTCTATCCAATCAATCAATTGCGCCAATCATATAATTAGACGAGTCCCAGCGGGACGTCCGCCGTTAATATAGCATGTACAATAATATAAGCAGATACTGTTTCCTGCTCGTGTGACAGATTTACAGTATCTGTGGGAACCAGCCGGCCTGTCGGGCACTTAATAGTCCCAAGAGGGCTGCCATGTAAGAACTCGGGAATCCACTCTCTCCATGTCATCATTATTTTATTTAACTTAAAGGTCTCTACGTTGAGTGAAGTTCCATGCCGTGGATCATGGTCATTCAATGAGTTCTTTCGTACGGGATACGATATACACAACTCTACAACGATACCCGTGCGGCTATGTTGTAGGTCTTACATAGCGTAATACAACAATCAAATCTAACCATGGAGTAATCATGCCTTGACCATAAAGTACACATGCTGTTTTTGTAAGATAAATAAATACTAAATAAATAAATAAATAATTTGAAACCTGCATGTGCCCGTATGCCAATATTCGGGATCAGCCAGTCGATTACAATAGTTCATTACATGAACGTGTCTCATTCATTCAATTCAATAAGACGACTAGCCAGTCTCTTAGTTCCAACTAGGAACGCATGATCAATTATTAGTCAATGTCACAATCATTATCGATGGTGGCAAGGCATGAAAATCAATTAGTAATCAAGACACATGACACATTCCACATAACAATTTGTATTAACAATATTAACATATCATAATTTATCAAGTTCATGCAAAAAGACGTAAGGATATAATAGGAGAATTATCATGCCATCCTTAAATGAATAAGTTATAGAACAAATAAAAACACCCAGGTCAGGAAGTCACGCCAACAAGTCTATACTAAGGCCAAAAGTCACGCCAAGTTGAGTAGGTTACACTAAGGCCAACAAGTCTAGCTGGAGTGAGCGTGAAAAACGATCATGAACAGTGAGCGCGAGAAGTGATACACGCACGCACAGTGTGACTAAAAATACACGTACTCATGTACAGTGTGAGCGTGACAAGAAATTCACGCACGCAAAGATGTGTGCGTGACTAAAAATCCACGCACTCATGGATGTGTGCGTGACTAAAAATCCACGCACCCATATAGAGACGTGAGCGTGAAAAGTCACGCAGACACGTAGAGACGCGTGTCTCAAAATACACGCACGCTCACGAGAACGTGAGCGTGACTGAAAATACACGCACGCTCATGAGAACGTGAGCGTGACTGAAAATACACGCACACTCATGAGAACGTGAGCGTGACTGAAAATACACGCACGCTCATGAGAACGTGAGCGTGACTAAAAATACACGCTAACATGTAAGAACATGAGCGTGACTCAAAATCCACGCAGACACGTAGAGACGTGTGCGTGACTAAAAATACATGCAGCCACGTAAGAACGTGTGCGTGACTCAGCCTTCGTCCCAAGCCAGAAAATGAAGTTCCCAGCCAGAAGACACGCTAAGTTGGGAGATCAAAACCCATGAACAGCCGAAAATGAATAACTTAGATATAGAGAAAACAAGCCACGGAAATCAAAAATGCCAAGCACTAAACTCTCTCAGGATCATGAGAGGAAGAGTAATGATCCATAAAAATGGATGAAGGAGAAGCAAGATTGCACTTGCCTTCTCCTGCTGCTGGTAGGTGGAGAGAGTGATGAGAGGAAGAAGAAGAAGTAATGGTGAGGATGAGTAATGAGGAGAGAGAATAGAGAGGGGAGCTTTAAATAGCAAGGGGGTGGTAGGTGGGAGCTAATGGGCCGGGTTTGTGGGGGCTCGGCCAAGGCCAACCCGAAAGCAAGCAGAAGATTAAAAGCAGGAAATAAAATGCAGAAATAAAATTATGGGAAATAAATTAACATAAAATTAAAGGAATTTAAATACAGAATAATACATGATAAATACTAAATAAATAAATATGAGTTCTACATGTATAAATATACGCATTCTTGTATAAAAATGCGCATTATGGGAACGGGGAGTGACAGTTTGGGGCTGATATACGTCGTGTGCGGAGTGACAATGGCACTGAATTTAATTGTTTATGAGATTATTTTTCATCTCAAGGTATATTGTTCCAAACATTCTGTGTTGGGACACCTCAGCAGAATGGAAGGGTGGAAAGAAAATATCGACATATTTTAAATGTAGCCAGGGCATTGAGATTTCAGGGTTCTCTTTCCGTGGATTTTTGGGAAGAATGTGTTCTGGCTGCATGTTATTTGATAAATAAAACTCCTTCTAGTATCTTGCATTTTAAGTCTCCTTATGAAGTTTTATATGGTTCGGCTCCTTCGTATGATCATCTACGTATTTTTGGTTGTTTGTGCTATGCATATGATTTGAAATTCCGACATGATAAATTTGCTAGCCGGAGCAGAAAATGTATCTTTGTTGGGTATCCACTTGATAAAAAGGGATGGAAACTGTATGATTTGGAGACTGGTGAATTTTTTGTGTCCCGTGATGTTACTTTTTATGAAAAAGAATTTACTGGGTGTGGCTCTGCTAGCGAGATGTCTTCTGCAACACGCCATACATCTGTTGAGGTGCCGGGAGACGATATAGAGGCTTTTGGGATGGTGCCGGCTACGGTTGCTAAGGCCGGAGGGGTTGATGGTGGCTCGGCACCGAGTGGCGAGGATGCACAGGTAGATGCAGAAGTACTGACAAGAAAGTCCGCTGGAGGTGATGCGGATACTACTGATGATACATGGGATACAGTGTTGCCAGAGGTGCCCGGCGAGATAGTATTGGGAAGAGGAATGAGAAAGAAATCACAGTCAGTACGATTACAGGATTTTTTGACGAATGCTGTTCGAAGTAGAAGTCCCCCCTTCACCACAGTTCATCTGTTTCCGTCACTTCCTCAGGTACTTCGTATCCTCTAACACAATTTCTAAGTTATGACATATTTACTGCTGGACACAGAGATTTTCTTGCAGCTATCACTGCAGGTGTTGAGCCTACTTCATATCACCAGGCCTCGCGAGATTCGGACTGGCGCTCGGCTATGCAAACTGAAATACAGGTTCTGGAAGATAATGGAACATGGAGTCTTGTCGATTTGCCTCCTGAGAAGAAAGCATTGGAAGTAGATGGGTGTACAAAATAAAGTACAAATTCGACGACAGTGTTGAGCGCTTAAAGGCACGACTGGTTGTGTTCGGTAATCATCAGGTCGAGGGGATCGACTAATTAGAGACATTTGCCCCGGTAGCTAAGATGCCTACAGTTCGGACGTTTTTGGCTGTTGCAGCTGTAAGAGGCTTGACTTTATACCAGATGGATGTGCACAATGCTTTTCTTCATGGCGATCTGACAGAAAAATTGTATATGAAGTTGCCGCCAGGTTTTTCGCATAGTGAACCTAACAAAGTGTGTCGTCTGCGTAAGTCTCTATATGGATTGAAACAGGCACCACGTTGTTGGTTTGCTAAGCTTACTGCTTTCCTGATATCCTATGGATTTATTCAATCTTATTCCGATTATTCACTTTTCTCTCTTTTTAAAGGGAAGGTAGAGTTGCATGTTTTGATCTACGTGGATGATATGATTGTGTCTGGTAATGACTCAGGTGCTTTAGATGCTTTCAAAAAGTACCTTAGTTCTTGCTTTCACATGAAGGACCTTGGTGTGTTGAAGTAATTTTTTGGCATAGAGGTGGCTCAGAGTAAAGAAGGCATTTCCTTGTGTCAAAGAAAGTATGCTTTGGACATCATTTCAGAATGCGGCTTGATGGGGTCTCGACCTGCTGGCTTTCCCCTGGAGCCCAATCACAAGCTGGCAGAATCGACTAGTCCAAAGATGGCGGATGCAGAGCCTTATCGGATGCTGGTTGGGAGGTTGATTTATCTATCATTTACTCGTCCTGACTTAGCCTATGCTGTGCATATCTTATCTCAATTCTTACAGGAGCCTCGACAAGATCATTGGCATGCTGCTTTGAGAGTTGTCAGATATCTCAAAAATGTACCAGGACATGGTATTCTTTTGAAAGCTGATTGTGATCTCCGTCTTTCTGGTTGGTGTGATTCCGACTGGACAAGTTGTCCCTTGACTCGCTGCTCTGTTACAGGCTGGTTGGTGTTTCTGGGGGGGGGGGTCTCCTATTTCTTGGAAGACCAAGAAGCAATCAACTGTTTTCCGATCTTCCGCTGAAGCTGAATACCGATCTCTTGCTGCGCTTGTTTGTGAGTTGAAATGGTTGAAGGAGTTATTGGTGTGTTTGGGCGTTCGCCAGGAGTCTGCTATGTCGGTGTATTGTGACAGTCAGTCAGCCCTGCACCTGGCTCAGAATTCGGTATTTCATGAGCGCAGTAAGCATATTGAGGTGGATTTGCATTTTGTTCGCGATGCTATTAGAGATGGCACCATAATAGCCTCGCATGTTCCTACTTCTTCTCAACTGGCTGACATCTTCACCAAGCTCCTTGGAAAGCAAGTGTTTGATTCTTTCCTTTCCAAGTTGGGCATTTGTGACTTGCATGCTCCAACTTGAGGGAGGTGTTAGATTATATTTGTAATGTAAATATGGTCCATATCCGTAGGCCCAAATGTAGACACTATATATATTGTAACAAACCCTAGCAATGAGAACAAGGCATTATTATTTCCTACAGATTAACACTTCCATACCACTTTTTGTATAATTATCAATCATTGTCAAGGTTACCCAATAATCTAGAGATCGAAGTCGATCAAGAACTTTTCCAATCATGTTCAACGTTTCATTATAAAATACCTGTCCAAACGGTCAGAGATTAAGACACTAATTATTCTAAATTAGCTCCAAAATTGAATGACAAGTTTTTCTGCATAATGCTAAAAGCTTCCTTAAAATAAGGGTGATGCTACGTGGACCGCGTTTTTGGCTCACAGTTTTGGCCCACGGTCCACGTGGCGCTTCTTCATTGGCAGGAACCCGGTGGCGGGTCCCATGCAAATAGGGGTGGGGTGGGTGGGAGGGCAATGGATTTGGAACACGTACACCCGACGGACAGAGACCGCAGACTCTTTAGCATTTTTGTAAAAAAAAAATCTCATTTAGAGATCGGATGCATTCACAACTAAAAAATTGTGGTCCTAATTTAGGCTTTACAATCATTTCTTGATGCATGGCATTTAGGGTGAAGCAAGTCTGATTGAAAGATCAAAGGTTTTTACACTTATATGTTTGGGAAATTATAATTGCTGCATTCACAACTAAAAAATTGGGGTCCTAATTTAGACTTTACAAACATTTCTTGATGCATGGCATTTTAGGGTGAAGCAAGTCTGATTGAAAGATCAAAGGTTTACTTTACATTGATATGTTTGGAAAATTATAATTGCTAATATATATATCTTGAGCATAAAATTTTGTAGTCGTCTCAGCAAAAGATACGAGTAACTAAACCGAGACAAGAGTTTCAACTTTACTTGCAGCAAGTGAAGCACGGCAAACCCCGAAGTTTTTCTACTGTACTTATCTTGATAACAGGCACAGTCAAAAGCACCTTTGTTTTGTGCTTGGTTTTCAAAGGTTTGAACTTCATGGAGCTCACCTAGCAACAGGGATCTGACAGTAATTCAGCATTACCATGTTTGACCTCTAGACTTAGGGTTGACTGACAACCAAACCAATGATTCATTCTTCTTCTCGTGATTTTTAATTGGTAGGTCTCTTTTGTAGCTCAGAGAACAAATTAATGGCATGCATGATTGTGAAGTGTGAACTCATCCTTTCTTTGCAGCTATTGCCAGTCTCCTTCATATGTACGTACTTTCTTCTCTTCTATGTTTTCTTATTCTTCCTTCAAACCTCCACGTTTGTCCCCCACAGCCAGGGCCCACCACAACCTCTACAATTTTCCAACTCTCCCATGACAAAAACTACAAAGGGAATCAGACGGGAGATCTCCATTATATTCCTGCACACGCACTGTAACAAACATTTCTACGTCATCAGTTGAAATATCTAACCTCACAATTGAGGGTAGCAACCTGCTAATAAAAATAATTTAAGGTAACAATTTACGAGTCCGATAGTTGAATTTAAAGTCAAATTATAGACGTGTTATCTACTATGGGTACTTCCAGTACAGATTCAGACACAGTTGAGAATATCATAATTAATTAATTCGTCCAGCGCTTGTAGCTTAAGTGGAAAGTAGTGTGGACACCAGATAGAACCGGTATTCGAGTCCCCCAACCGTAAAGACGTGTAGGTGTGTGTGGGTTGTAATTAAAAAAATCAATCAATTCCTCTCTCTACCAAACAGAAAAACAAATAGCTCGGGTACCATGTTATGTATCTATATATTGACATATACAGATATATAATCCAATTCAACCATCTACTGTATATGTATTATATACAAATGAGGTGTTGTGACATTGTGCAAACTTGTATATATCCATGTAAAAGAAATGTATATATACTTCTTTTTATTTTCTTTGCGAACGTTGATTCTTGCTAGCAAATATATACACGTTTTTTTTATACTGAATTGTCTTTTGTTTTGATGATATATATATTTATGTAATTTTGTGCGAGGAGAATTTATTCCCATCCCAAAAGGAAAAAAGAACGGTAAGATATAAATTTATATCCGGAATTTATTTTCACTGTTTTATCTCAAAAAAAATCTACTATATAATGAGGCTTCAAAACGGCTCAAAAGTGAGCCGTCTAAGCCGTATGTGTATCATGATCTATTTTATTTAAAACAAATTATGTAAAAAATTGTTGGAAAGAGTTTAAATTTGTCAACATGAAAAATTGAACTCACCAAACAAGAAAAATATCTCGCACCTTAACCACATGAGTTAGAAAAAATATTCGACTATAATTAGAAAATATTTTTGTTATAAATTATTATACGTGTAAAACACGTGCATTTACTAGTATATATAATGTTTCAGTCAAGGCTTGTGTCCTTTTTGTACTAGTGTACTACTTGGATATTTATTTAGGACAACATTTTGTTAAAATTCTCTTTAATAAAACACGGGGGAAGTCTTATCTCCTTTTGGTTCTCTCATAACAAAACAAAAAAATTTATAAGAAATAATATTTTCATCCTTGGGCAACTCACTAAAGACTAGAGCAGTAAAAGTCTTATATTAAACATACATACATATGTAGCTGTCATAGCTCCTTAATCCTAAGAAAAACAAAGCACACAATAGTTGAGAAGGGGACCCTCTCCTTCCAGGAAACTATTCTCCTTCCAGGAAACTATTGAAGCTCTGGGTCAATGTCCTACTAATTTGTATAAATATCCATGCATTGGCAGCAGATTGTAGCCTTGTGTGCTCAAGAGACACAGAAAACCAATACAAAGAGAGGAATTGGATATCAAGTTATTGACATTAAGAAGCTCTTAACATGGTGAGGGCTCCCTGTTGTGACAAGATGGATCTGAAGAAGGGGCCATGGACTGCCGATGAGGACCAGATGTTGGTAGCCCATATCAGCCGCTACGGCCACGCCAACTGGCAAGCCCTGCCGAAACAAGCCGGTAACTGATCTGGCAGAGATACATAAGATTGGTTAATTACCTTGCCTTGCCTGGTGCTTGAATGTTGAGTAAGTTATCTGAGTTTTCGATGAATTTGTTCAGGTCTACTGAGGTGCGGCAAGAGTTGCAGGCTCCGGTGGACGAACTATCTCTGCCCTGACATCAAGCGAGGGAATTTCAGTAAGGAAGAGGAGGAGACGATTGTCAGCCTGCACGAAAAGCTCGGGAACAGGTATTGATATATATCATCACAGGTTATCACTAATTAATTAAGATATGCAAATGTTCATAGAAAGAAATAAAACATTTACAATTTTTAGTATATTACTATTATCATTATAATTATAAAGCAAGTGTAAGAGTCTATTTTCAATGGGTTGGTGACCACAAGCATTAGACTGAGCATTCAAACATAGTGTTAGTTTACAATATTTACTAGGTATAGTTAACCTTTCTCAATCAGTACTATATTACGACCATAAACTCGTACCAAGATTGCCCAATCTATAGAGATATTTAGTAACAGGGCTCACTGCTCGCATAATAGTTGAAATTAGAGTTTGGGTTCTTAAAATCACTATTTACTTACCTACGTGAACAATGATTTTAAGACTCAAATACTAACGCCGGACATTTTGCAGACCTGGATCCTAATATCAACTGTTATGGTGAGACCCTACTACTAAATAACCCATCTATATCATCATTTGTTCGATCAAACTATTGCAGTTCCCTTATACGTTTCATGGTATCGATCGTCTACAGATGGTCAGCTATTGCTGCAAGATTGCCAGGGAGAACCGACAACGAGATCAAGAACGTCTGGCACACCCACATCAAGAAGAGACTCAAACAGAACGATCATGCAGTCGTCGACGAATCCAAAGGAAAGAAAGTAACCATCACTACGAAACCTGTAACCTTGAAAGCAAATCAAACGGAGGTCGAGCCGAAACCAATGTTAGCCAACCCCATGTCCCCGGAATGGTCTGACATCTCTTCCTCGGGCACGGATTTTTCTTCCACGACGGTGAGTAACAATGCTAGCATCAAGGATGAGTACTGCATGTTTGATATCGACGAGAGCTTTTGGTCGGATCAGGCCCTCTCGATGGATCAGAACTCCAATGCATCGACAGATGTACCGATAAGTGCTGCTAATATGATCAATGAGCCATTGCGCGCTGCTGGTTTGCCTAAGGATGATGGTGATGATGGCATGAATTTTTGGTTAAGTATCTTGATGGAAGTCGGAGATTTTTGAGAGACTTGCCTGAAATCTAACATACAACCCAATTGTTGTTACATATTCTTGAAACTCTCTCTACAAAACAGACTACACGGTGCGTCCGGCGAGGATGCCTTGAGGGGGTGGCTGGTGGCTGCTTTCGCTGCGGAGATGGAGAGATCGGGTTGCGGGTCGAAGCGGGACGTCTTGAAGCCAGCTAACGGGAAGATGGAGTCTCTCTTCCCGTCGTCTATATCCGAGGTGAAGAGAAGAGGATGCCATTGATTTCTCCGTTCGTTCATGGAGTTGGAGGAGGGTGTGTATCTGTTGTACCAGGGGAAGAAGCCTGAAGTAGGGGTGAGGGTTCGATCTATTCGGTTTTAACCCAACTAAAATAGTCAAAACTGAATAAACTGAACGGCTAAAAAACCAAAATTGAAACCAAAATTAGTCATAACTGAAATCGAACAAATAATCGATTCGGTTTATTCTGTTTGTTTGGTCGGATTATTTTTATTGTTTAATAGGTCGGACACAAAATTAGTCAAAATTTGAGTTGCATTTCATTTGTTTTACCATAATTTAAGGTGCATCCTACTTGAAGGAGAAATTTTGTGTTGCACCCTATTTGAAAGAAAAAAAATTTGTTGCATCCCACTTGATGCATGAAACCCTCAACTTTTGACAGAAAAATCGTCAATGAGTAATAGTCAACTCCTTTGACCATCTTATGTTACACTTTTGAGACCAAAATACCCTCACATTGACACTTTTGAGACCAAAAGTCCATTGGTTCTAGTAGCTGCATACTCAGATGTACATAGATAGATGCCATGTGGGATCAACCTATTGAGGGTATTTTGGTCTCAAATGTGTTCACGTAGGGAGTCAAAGGAGGAGACTGTTAGTCATTGACGATTTCTGTTAAAAGTGCAGGGGTTCATGCATTATGGTAAAACAAGTAGAGTGTAACTAAAAATTTCTCTTTCAAGTGGAGTGCACCTTGAATTGTGGTAAAATAAGTATGATGCAACTCAAAATTTCTTTTTATATATACGTTTGTTGTATCTTAAAGTTGGACCCAAAGTTGGATTTGTTATTAAATTACAAGCTTTAAAACATATTCAAATAATTTTTATTTTCAAAATATAAACAAATATATACATTGTTAATAATTAAAGATGCATAAAATTGAAGGTAGTTATATAATTGTGTTAGTCTTATTTGGTTACGGTTTTTGACCTAACCCAAAACCAAAATCAAAATCAAATAAGTAATTTTAGTATTTAAAAATTAAATCAATTTTCTTTTTTTAAATCGAATTGAATCTCTTATTCGGTTTAGTTTTTGCTCAAAAATCGAATAATGCTCACCCATAGCATGAACCAACCACCAATATAATCTATATTATATGAAACTAAGTAGAGTTTATTCAATTTCAAATGATGAAATAGTCAAAATCGAAAAAATTAAATACTATAAATTCAAAACCAAAATTAAACCGAAATCAGTTAGGTCGTAAACGAAATCGAACTGAATAATCCATTATGTTTGTTCGGATCGGATATTTATATTTTAATTTTTTCTAAGGGCACCATCATTTTTACTTGGGGGCAACCCAAAATAGTTTGAAAAAATTACAAGTTTGCCATGAGTTTTTTTTACTTGGGGGCAGCCCAAGCTTTGGTATAAAACACAGCTTTTCTTATTTTTTTTCTCTTTCCTTCCTCTACTCTTTTCTTCTCTCACTCAACTCGTTTCTTCTCTTCCTCTCCATTTTAGGTTAGAACAAAACCTAGCCAAAAATTTCCCCCAACCTAAATTTTGGAAAGATTGTTGGTGAAATATCTAGTAATAGTGTCAATGACTTCTCCCATTTATTGGTAAGTCATTGAATTAATATTTGTTTAATGTTTTAAACATGAATTTCACATATAAAAGTTGAATTATGTGTTTAATGTAAAAAAAAAAAATTAAACATGGAACAACCGGGATCATCAAATATTGTATACTATCTTCCCGCCACGTCCAAAGAACACTTTGATGCATCAGAAGTCCTCTTGGTAACTAAATTTTAACTTTTTATCGGATGAAAAATCGGGTTGTGACACAGAGGACTGTCACCTCTCTTGCAGTCACGATCATAGATTAGGACTGCCAGAGAGGTGGCAGTCCTTCACATATGTAGGACTTCCAGTCCCCTCGCAGTCCTACTATAGTGAAGGACTGTCACGCCCTAGAACCAGAATACTGGAGAGCGGGGGCAGACATAGCCAGCTATGTATAACGGAATGGAATCCACACCGCTATACGGTCACGGCTGTCTAGATATGTGAGGGTTTCACTACAATCCATCAGTCTCTTAAGGTCATAAAATAGCCTAGTGTCTCAATCTCATCCAACTAATAATAGTTACAAGATATCAGACCATCAAATACACAATAGTAAGGCGTCCCATACATTATATATTCGGAATGATCATGAAGCTAATCGTTACAAAATGTGAGGACTAGCGAGAGTTCCGTCATACATGATCAACCTCCGGGGCTAGTCAATCATGTTACAGCCCGTAGGCAGACAATAAGTAAAAGCTGCAATCGAGCTAACACTTGCTCGTCGGCTAAACGTCCCAAAAGAATAATTTACAATATTACAGTGGGAGAACAAAAAAAACCCACTCGATGCCCTGGTTACGCCTGGTGACCACCATCGGGCTGAAAAGCAGGAAGATCCTTTGGTGCTGCTCCGGTATCTGGCCATGCAAAACCAGCTGGGTCAGACCCCAGAAAGAGCAAGTGCCACAAAGGAGGCTTCACTTAAGAACTAAAACCAACAATCATTAACATTCAACATGTAAGAAAACAATAAGTAACACAGATTGGGATTTATGCACTACCAATGCACTTGCCCCAATCAGGGAAAAATAATTAAGAGAAGCATCATTGACGTAAGATAACTGGAGAATCATGCTAAATAAAATATAGCTGGACAATATATGAAGAAAAAATGAAGGTACTATTCCGGAAGCCAGGTTACAAGCCTTAAACCAAACAAGGACCGAGATTGTAACCCTTCGCCTGAACAGAACTTAGTATCTGATCATTTATTGCTAAAGGTGACAATCATTAAGGTGAAAATGAGAGAGAGTACAATAATAATAGTGACAAATGAAGAGTACAATACGCTAGGGTGACAATAGAGTACAATCATTATAGTAACAATCTGGAGTGACAATAATTCAATCATTCTGGTATAATCTTGCAATCAATCACTTCTAGACAATACTATACTAGACTAGACTCCATCCAATCAATCACGACCAATCATTGCCTACGACTTTCTACATTAACTAACTAGGGTTATCACAATCCTAGTTACTAGCAAGATGCAATGAGATGCTCCAAGTAGTCACGGGCCCTGCAGCTATCCAGGTTATCCAGGCGAACATTATAGTGATAATTTAGAGAGTACAATGCATTAGAGTGACAATAGAGTTAAATTATTTCAGTGACAATGGTGGGTGCCCCACATAACAGTGGGCTGGAAATGTGCCCTACTCGTCGGCAGGCTACAAGTCCAAATATTTGCGGCCGGGATAACGGGATCGCCTGTAACTGGGGAACATCTCTTCATGTCTAGTGAATTATACTAGTCATTAACCTTAGTCCATTTCAGTAGGTACTCCTGACCGTGGTACTCAGGAGTCCCCTCCTAGACATGATGCAAGACAGGACTGGATTATTTGTACAAGCACAATTGCCCACGGTGTCCAGGTTACTTATACAGGTCAGGTCATGTCAGGTAGCCGTCGCAACAGCTTATCAAGATATATCATGTCAGGTTATCATGTCAAGTGTACTTTGTCAGGAGTGCGCCACGGCGGGCCACTATCATGTCATGTCAGTTATCATTTCAACCATGTCAATCAAGTTCAGGACAAAAGGCGTAAGGATATAAAATGAGCATAAAAATATTAATAATAATAATAATATAACAAGACAAGGCACAGGAAGTCCATGCGGCTCAGGGGGATGAATTCATGCGGCTCAGGAGAATGGATTCAGGCGGCTGAAGGGTATCAGCCGTATGCGGCCAGTAGTAAGGAAGGGGCATATGCGACTCAGCCAGAGCACCCCATGCGGCTGGGGAGATATGAGTCCATGCGGCTGGCGGAAAACCAAGCCTATGCGGCTGGCGGAGAGAATGGATCCTTATGCGGCCAGCGGGAGAGTGGTTCTCCTGCGGCCGAGAAGACACGGGTCCATACGGCTCAGGGGGATGAATTCATGCGGCTCAGGTAGATTAGGCTCATGCGGCCAAGAGTAAACTCTTATGCGGCCAGAAAATAATTTCTCATGCGGTCAGGATAGAGACTAGCTCATGCGGCTGGGGAACAATATACGGCAGGATCAACTCATGCGGCTGGATAAGGACTAGTCCCCATGCGGCCAGGCCAAACAGGGCGCATGCGGCTCAGTCCAATGCGGCTGGAAATGGGCGGGTCTTCATGCGGCTAGGATTCAATCAGGGGTTCATGCGGCTAAAGAACCAATCAAGTCCATGTGGCCCGAGTTAAGTCACATGCGATTAAAATAATGGTCCTAAGTCATACGGCTGGAATTGAAAGTTCATGCGGCCGAGGATTAAACCTTCATGCGACTGAGGAGTTAGTCCCTGCGCCATAGGCCATGCGACTAAACAGTACAGCAAGGCTTATGCGGTAGGAAGGAAACTTGCCGCATAAAGACTATGCGGCTAAGTTCATGCGGCTGTGAACAGTTCTTCTTCTCCATCCTTCCGAAGAGAAGAACTCTTCAAGCCATGGCTCCCAAGCTCCATGAACCTTTCATCCAGAGTCCAAATCTGAACTTCCATAGGTCAAGATGGGGGTAGAACGAGATTCTCTACAACATGAAACCATCAAAACTCGAAAATAATAAGATTAAATAGATCAAAACCCAAGAATTTCGAAAATAAAGTAAACTTAGATCTACAAGAATCTAGCCATGGAAGTAAAAATGCCAAGTACTAAAGTAAGTTAAAAAGCTGTAAGGAAGAGAATGAAGCAATAAAATTAGAGTTCCTCCATGAAGCAAGTTGCACTTGCCTAGACCTCTCTCTCTCCCTCTCGCTGGTAGGTGAAGGAGTTAATGGAGGAAAGAAAAGAGTAATAAAGAGAGAGAAGGAAGTGGGGGTTAATAAATGATAGTGGTGGTGGTAGGTAGGTGGTTCCCCTATGGTTCATAATGAACCAAGCAAACCAAACCAAGCCGAACCAACCCAGGAATAAACCAAGCCAAGATAAACCAAGGTGAACAAAGTCAAGGCCAATAAACTCTCTCTCTCTCTAGCAATTTAAACCAATTGAATCATGAAATAAACCAAGCCTCACTAATCCAAAAATAAACCAATGAACCATTAAAACCATTTAAACTATCAATGCCAATAAAACCAAGTCAATGCAAAATAAACCAAGATAACTAATCATGACTGAATAAAATATGGGTCCAAAACACGTATACGTATACTAAATACATATCGCGAATTTGGGACATTACAATGACTGCTACCTCTCTGGCAGTCCTAATCTATGAGCATATATTGACCTATTTGCTTTATGATATTGTTTAGTTATATTAACTTTTAAGCTCTATTGTAGGACTTGAGATCTTTCGATTTTGCGGTACCTGCTCCAATCGCAGTCGATGTAGGCCATTTATTCTGGATCAATCTTTGGTTTGAATCAAGCGACAGTGCGGTACATTGGTGTCGAGAAGTTGGACAGAAAAACAACATAGTTCTAGTGATATCCAGATCGGCCCGAAATTGCCCGGGATGACAAACTGTGATGGTTGGCTGTGAAAGAGGTGGTGTGTTCAGAACGCACAAGAAAGACACAGTTATCCAAGGTAAAGTTCCAAAAAAAATGTTGAAACGAGGAAATGTGGTTGTCCATTCACGATACATATTAGAAACAAAGAAGAAGGGAAGTGGACGGTAGAAGTGAAGAATGGAACCCACAACTATGAGATTGCCGAGACACTATTGGGTCATTCGTATGTCGGACGGTTGAACAATACGGAGAAGAAGATAGTCAAAAACTTGTCCACCTCCGGAGTTGCATCGAGACTAATATATTCCGGCATGTATTTCTTACATCAAAGATACATGGCTTGAACCGCACAAAGAACAATTTGTCTTAGCATGGTCGAATGTGGTGAAGTATTACGGCATGACAACTACCAACCGTGTCGAAGGAGCACACTCTTTATTAAAGAGACACCTAAAATCATCTATCGGCAACTTTGTCTCTATTTGGCAAGCTATACATTTATCGGTAGACCGGATGGTGAATGAAATTAAGGTATCATTTGAGATAAGCTTAAATATAGTCAAGCATGAGCATAGAAAGGAAGTACTCTTAGATGCTTTAATGCACGTGGTATCTTACAAGGCGTTGGCATTAATATTTGATGAGATTGAAAGGTCAAAATTTGTCGGGTTTGATCCCGAGATTTGTGGGTGTGTATATCGACATACACTGGGCCTCCCTTGTGCACATCAGATTAATGAATATTGCCGCGAAACCATTCCTATTCCAGTAGATGCTGTCGGTCAACGTTGGAGGCAGTTGTCTATATGATGCCCGTGGTGAAGAAGGGCGATGATTTCTTCTCTTTGCCACAAGTGAAACTTCTCTATACAAGGTGGTGTGCCTCAGTAGGAGCGGAACGGATGTCCATTGAGCTTAAAATCCAAGAAATTGCATGTCCAGTGACTACTAGAATGCATGAGCCGTCCGTTGTTTCCAATCCTAAAGGCAGGCCTTAAACAAGATTGACTAGTTCACAGAAGAGAAGGCTGGAGTCGACTAAGAGAGATCCATCGTCCTTTGAGCATGTTGAACGAAGCTTACAGCAACCTCCGCCTGCACGGAAGGGCAAGCTTGTCGTTCGTCGAAAAATGGAGAAAATGGACCTCCCAAGAGAAGATATTGTTGCAAGCCAAATACTGAGTTTGTATATTGACAAATTTCAACCTGAGCTTCGCAGTTACATTTGGTCTATTATCGATGTCCCCGGTGATGGCCATTGCGGATTCTATGTGCTTGCAAGACATCTTGGTTATGATGACAAAGACGGATGGAGACAGGTGAGGCAGGAGTTGTACGAGGAGTTAGAGACTCGTCTTCCATTCTACTCCTGTATCCTAAGCGAAGAAACAGTTGCAAGTTTGTTGTTAAGTATCCCTTGTACCGACAGTGTTACCAGAAAAAACCACTACATGTCAGTCCCGTCTGCCGGCTATTTATTTGCTAATAGGTACATGATACTTGTTGTACTTATCTCGTCGGGTATTAGCAATACATTCTTTCCGATGTACGCTCCTCCGGCAGACCACGGACATTCTAACCTATGTACTATAGGTCAAATCGGGGATTACTTCGTTATATTAAAGATGATCGGTCATTCTTCGATTCTTCCACCTTCAACAGTTTGGTACAAAAGAGCACCGGTCGAAGCCATCGCTTGGACCACACCTTTCGTTGATCAGATCAACCATTGTAAGAAGTTGTTGAAGTTTGAGGAGCCAAGAGACTTACCTGCTGACCACTACAACGTCGAAATCGACTGAGTATGGATATATTTACAGTTTGACATTTTGTATATGGAGGACCACTTTTGTATACAGTAAAATATGAAGTCCACTAATGTAGTACCCCGTCCCGCTCAGTCAATCGGAGGAATCGAAACGTCGACGGCGTTCGGACTTAGCCTTGCAACGGCGACTCGAAGACATCGCTTGGTCGAGGCGACCGCTCGCTCAGGTGGGGTAGTTTCGGTGAACTTGTCTCATCTTAGCCTTCACATAATAAATCGCATGTTTTCAACTTGCACAATAGGCTTACTAATAAAAGAGACGAATCCACATAGCTAAGGGAATAATCCCGACGGGTCGATAGGTGTTAGAACATGGAAAAGGTCCCACGGTCTGCTTAGAAGTCGGCTCAGCGTGCTTTTAAATGACACTCGATCCTTCGTCCCGTGGCTTGGGAGAAGGAAGTTGGCCTAAGTTACCACAACGTTCGAATTAGCCTAAGTTATGGGCGTCGCCCGCGTGAACACTTGATAAGTATGCACGGTCCCGTCATCCAAAGCTCGGCATAGCCTTGATCGGTCCCACGGTTCTACTACTGCATATAGCCATTTGTTCCCACGGTCTTAAGGCTTGTCATATTGTAAACCCCCTAAATTTCTATTACGAGTTTTTTTTTAAAAATAAATTGGTATTTGTTGTATTTAAATTGTACTTCGTATCGAACGTCGCGAGTTCGTATTCTTCGTATTTGTACGCCGCATGTAAATTTGCGAGATGGTATATATTTTATACCAAAATATTTTATTAAAAGATTTATTTTCTTTTTAATTATTGCGAGATTTAACAAAACCTTATTTTTACTTTAATTCTTGTTCAAATATAGATACTAAATTAGAAAACTATAATTAAGTATTTGCATGCAATTTAATTCATATATGTTATTGAATTTTTGAAATTAAATCCTATTGTTATTTTAGTAATTCAAAAAATATATTTAAATCTTAGTTTGATTTATTGCCTAATAGATTACGATAAATAATTTAGAAAAGATTTGATTTATATTATTTTAAGTAGCTTAAACGATGGCGTGATCTAGATTTAGATTTTATTTAAACTAGTTTGAATGAATACATGATTATCTTATTGGAGTTCAAACGAATCCAAACCCTTATCTCATTAGGAGCACCACCTCCTATATAAGGAGACACTACCAAAATATGTCGATTTAGCGATGGCCCGATCCGTCGCCCGTGCGTCGACAATTTGTATTAGCGACCGATCACTGACGGATCTTGGCCAAAATAATCCGTCGGCAATCAGCTCGTCGCTAATAATGATCCGTCGATAAGTAGTCATCAAGCGACGGCATAGCGACGGCTTTTCGACTTCATAATACAAAGCAGTAGCGACGACTTTCCGACCGTCTTTCGTCCATTTCAAGTATTAAATACTGAACTGTGTAGAGGCTAGCGACGTAGTGGTCCGTCGGTAAACAGTCGTAATAGCGTATCAGTGTGTATCGTGTCCGTGGTTCCATATCCTTCCACTAGAGGCTCCTTGCTCGTCTTCGAAATTTTTTATATTCCTCCACCCAAATGTTATGTCGTGCATCATGTCCGTGGTTCCACATCCTTCCACTATTTTACTTTACCATTACAAATACATCGCATCCTCTCCTCCGTGTCGACAACCCCGACACGGCAAACATTCAGCCCTCTATCCCAAAACCTATTCTAAACCTGTCAACACCATCACCCCCGCTCACCCGCCAACCTCCACCAGGACCCCCTGAGAACCACCCTCGTCTTCGTCGAAGCCATTGGACCACGACACCCTGCCGTCCTGTTGAGACTTCACCACATCCTCCATCACCACCAATCCCCTGATCGGCCATCCGGCCAGATCCACACCCGTCATGGCCAACCGACGGGCACCACCACCGTTACCACCAGCAGACACCACAACCACCAAGAAAACAATCACAACATCGAAGACCCTAACCTGAGTCGTCGCTCGCCTCGAGTCCATCGCCACCGAATTTACCTCGCCGTCCGCTCGATTTCTCGTTCTCCACGCTCGAGCGAGTACAGCGCCGCCGGGCCAGGCGCTGCGCCGCGGCGACCGCGAGCCCCGACCGCCCGCCGCTCGAGAACCCCAGCGCCGCACACCGCTTCATCTCCTCCGCCGCCTTGCCCGTTCCAGGAGCAGCGTCGGCCCTCCGCTTCCCCAGATCTAGGGAGCCGCGCCGCCGCGTTCTCTGCCACCGAACCCCTCGAACCACCGCGCCTTCACCCTCCGACCGTCGGTCGCGTGTACAGCCTCCACCGCGCGGAGCTTCCCTCACCGCCACGCTCATCCCGACCGAAAAACTCCATCGTCGCCGTCGTCCGCACGACCAGCCCGTGCGCAGCCGGTCCTCCACGCCGAGCTCCGCCGCTTCCGCCATCCCGACCGCCACCTTCTTCCTAGGTGGTCGCGCCACCACCGGCGCCGCCTCCTCCCAGCCGGACCCCGCGCGCCACTCCTCACCGGTAATCTCCCCGCTCTTCTCCTCTCCCTCTCTCGACTAATCTCTCTCTCTTTCACTGTAATTGGGGGTAAGGAAATAGTTTTAGGGATATTTATATTAGTATTATTATTATAATTATTATAATTATTATTATTACTTACCATCTCTCTCTCTCACTGTTAAAATTTAGAGAATAATTTTATTTTTATTATTATTATTATTATTATCATTATTATCATTATATTATATCATATGATTATTATTATTATTATTTGTATTATTATTATTATTATTATTATTATTATTATTATTATTATTCTACTTACCAATATGATTATAATTAAAGATGTTATTTTGAAGAATTATATTTTTAGGGGGGTTAGAGCTATCTATGTAAAATTTAAAATTTTGGTTAGCCTTAAAATATCTTCTTTAGTTAAAATATTATTCTACAAATATTTTTACTACCTAGAAAACCTATTTTTATAAACTTAGAATTTGCCTAAAGAGATTTCGACTTTACATGTATTTTCTTAAAAATTATGTTAAATGAGGTAACTTCTTTCAAGAATATATTTTAACTAAAAATATTTTGGGTCATAAGTTATAGTTTCAAAGATAATAAATATTTTTCAAAATAGTTATGTATGTATGGTATTTTAATTCTTCTTGTGATTATCCTCCTTGATCGCGACTAATTATGCTTAACTATTTTCTCGCGAATCTTGGACTCTTACACATCGATCTTGGCTATTGGACAAAACGGAACATGTCAGAACATTACACCACATCAGGCGACACATCAGGCAAGACACCTTGCCTTTACTGTTTAAATTTTTTGCTCAATATCATGCATGCTTTTTCTTATTTTTAGCAAATAAAATGTTGTTCTTTCAAAACTATATATAGATGCAAATTATTATACTTTATGCAATTGACCTAGAGTTAAGGGACTACCACAGGTTAGTGCATCGCATAACTGTCACGATGTGCCACGGGTTGTGTGAGCTGCGAGTCGCATATAGCTTCGGACTTGCGTATCGACCGTACGTCGGTGCGTACAGGTCGTGCGTTAGGATATAACTGCTAATAGATTTTTGTAGAAGACTTGGCAGTTATTAAGGATTAAACACTGTCGTGGAGGCGACGCATGTATAGTATCATGGGGAGGGAGGAGACAGTTATTAGCGTAGGGGCTACATGTTCAGTACACACATAGATTTGGGCCGATAGTGTCTCAGATGAGCGCTACTTACTGCCCCGAGGCCGATAGTTCTCGTATGAGCGCTACTTTCTGCCTATGGTCGATAGTGTCTCTTATGAGCGCTACCTACTACCACTCTCTCTCCGTCTATGCTGAACACCTAAGCTCCTGTGTAGAACGTTGTCTTCTAAAGTGCATTTCACATAGAATGGTTAGGAACCTTTACTCGTGCATACTTTTCTGTTGAGCTTTTATTATTCAGTTTATTGGCATGATATTATGTGTCTTGTTATGTCCCTCTGAGGACCTGGTGATCTCTCCAGGTGTGTGTTTCGTGGTTTCTTGTAGGTGCTCTAGCTAAGGCCATTCTTTCCTTCGTGATGATTGCTCTTGGACTCGTCATTTGCTTCGCTCGACCAAATCATTTATTTGTACATTTCTTCTTATTTAAATTTGTTGGTAGCGGATATGTCTCCGTCCAACGTTTGTACAAATGACTATTTGATCATATCATTAAACCTTAGTAATTGTGGATGAGATTTATTTAGTTTGTCATGGCTTTCTATATTTCACAGCTTATGTATACATACGAACATCTCTTATACTCGTATGTATACAGCTGGCATGATACGTATCTGATCTCATATATTTTGGGACTGGGGCGTTACACATATAGAGTATGACTTGGATGATAGTGTCGCACGGAATACATTGGATTTAAGTCACGAAACACGGTTATTTCGATGATAGAAATGCCACGGGCTATGGCCAGTATTAGGCACGTTTGGGGCAAGTTAAGTTGGAAGGCTATGTAGTAGTCGTTCCCTCGATTTCAAAGAAGTAAGTTCACGCGACCGTTTGTCGCTGAGGCGGTCCCTCGGTTGGGAGTCTCACGGTTCCTATATACGTTTTCAAAGTATGAGGCGGTCCCTCGGTTGGGAGTCTCACGGTTCCTATGCACGTTTTCAAAGTATGAGGCGGTCCCTCGGTTGGAAGTCTCATGGTTCCGATACACGTTATACAAAGTGTGGTTTAGAGCACGAGATGCTAAGTATAGTTCCAGTCGTATCGTAACATTAGGTCATGCATTTATGTGATTCTAGATGTCTCGTAGGTACGTGGTCATGGACAACTTGTCGACAAGGGCGTTTGTTTCTTCGAGCGGCACCCCGGGGCCACGGGACCGACTCGGCCTAGGAAGAAACACGGTAATAGACGAGCTGGGCAATAGGTAATGGTAGTTCGGGGACTTGCATCGGGGATCGCTACCTGCGGTGCAAGGATCCCATTTGCCAGGCTATGTCCATGATGGCTTGTCATGCCAGTGACCTTTCATATAGATAATTGGCGTGCTAAGCGGCGAATCCGCATGTACGGTGTCGGTCGTAACAAAGGAAGTGTAAGCACGGTATGACTTGAGTTATGAAATGTGTGCTCGGTTGCACCCAAAGTATTATGAGGCCTAAGATTTGGCTATGCGTAAGACACATGCTTCAACATACGACGTGGCATCGTACTTGAGTTCTCAACACGAGTTCCACAAGTTGGGTTAGACGTTGCGAGTTAAGTCGAGAAGGGCCGTAGGGCAAGTTTGGTTAAGTTATGTTGAGTAGCTGGGCCCGACCTCGAAATATGAGGCACGACCGCGTCTCCACAACACAAGCATAGGCAAGACTAAGCGAGGAGGCACTGCCTCAGAGATATTGAAGCATGAATCGAGTTCATGGCACGACCGAGTCGTTACATTCTAGAGTATGTCATGAAAGACAAGTATAAGTCGGTGCATTGACGATACAAGCACGAGAAAGGTTTAGAGGCAAGGATACGAAAGTTCTCGGTGTGATAGCACGGTGATGGTCTAGAGACACAAATAGGCCAAGACGTCAGTCCTAAAACTGATCCTAAGGCAAGAATAGAAAGACAACCGTAAAAAGGGATACGTTGCACAAAAGTAAATTAACGTGTCGGTTTTTTATTGGTGGGCGAGGAGCTCACTCCACCAGTACAGTTGAGTACTGACACCCACATAGTTTTTATGTACAGGCGCAGGTAGAAGCTCGTGGTGCGGAGCTCGCTTGGATGCGTCGAGGCATGGAGTTCCTTGGCGATTCGAAGCGTGCGGCCGCGTGGAGTCAAGACTTATACGGGACATAATATATGGACGTCGCCTTCCGAAGCATCCGCTGGCTCAAGACATGTAATGAGAGATGAGAGAGAGAGCTGAGTGACTTGTAATATGAGAAGAGTGAGCTCGGAGTGAATTGTAATCTTGGCCCTATGCCCCATTGTAACCTTTGTTTCAATATCAATAAAGAGCTTCTTTTGAATAACTTGTGTTTGTTCTAAATTTTTGCTGCATGTTCAATGTCTCTGCTTGGGACTTCTGTGCGACGACCCCGTCGCAGCCGCTGTAATCGGCCATTATGGAACCCGTCTTGCACGAGTACAATCTAGGCTCGTGCGGCATCTCGCCTTAGCGAGGACGATCGCTTTTACGGGAGCGGGGCATGACAACTAACCTATATGGAGTAAATTTTGTATACAGTAAATTTCGCGTATTGGACTTACCTATATGGAGTACCACTTTTGTATACAGTGAAATATGAAGTTCAGTATGTTATATGTGTTTACCTGTGTGTTATATGTGTTATATGTGTTTACGTATGTGTTATCTGTGTTATATGTGTTTACCTGTGTGCAAGTATGTGTGGCAAAATATACCAATTTGTTAAAGTACCAGATTAAGTATCAGGACTGCCAGCACCCTGGCAGTCCTACACTTAAGTATGACTGCCAGGGTGCTGGCAGTCCTAATTGAAACTTGCTGTGACAGAGAGTTCAATTAGGACTGCCAGCACCCATTTCATTTCCACATAAGTGTAGGACTGCCAGGGTGCTGGCAGTCCTAATTAAAACTCTCTGTGACAGAGAGTTTCAATTTAAAACTCATCACAGAGACTTATAAATAAGACTGCCACCCCCTGGCAGTCCTACAAAAGTAGGACTGCCAGGGTGCTGGCAGTCCTAATTGAAACTTGCTGTCACAGGGAGTTTCAAATAGGACTTCCAGCACCCATTTCATTTTCACATAAGTGTAGGACTGCCAGGGTACTGACAGTCCTAATTGAAACTCTCTGTGACAGAGAGTTTCAATTTGAAACTCATCACAGAGACTTATAAATAGGACTGTCACCCCACTGGCAGTCCTACACTTAAGTAGGACTGCCAGGGTGCTGGCAGTCCTAATTGAAACTTTCTGTCACAGGTAGTTTCAAATAGGACTGCCAGCACCCTGGCAGTCCTACTTAAGTGTAGGACTGCCAGGGTGCTGGCTGTCCTAATTGAAACTCTCTGTGACAGAGAGTTTCAATTTGAAACTCATCACAGAGACTTATAAATAGGACTGTCAGGACCCTGGCAGTCCTACACTTAAGTAGGATTGCCAGGGTGCTGGCAGTCCTAATTGAAACTTGCTGTGACAGAGAGTTTCAATTAGGACTGTCAGCACCCTGGCAGTCCTAATTGAAACTCTCTGTGAAAGAGAGTTTTAATTTGAAACTCTCATCACAGAGACTTATAAATAGGACTACCAGGATCCTGGCAGTCCTACACTTAAGAATGACTGCCAGGGTGCTGACAGTCCTAATTGAAACTTGCTGTGACAGAGTTTCAATTAGGACTGCCAGCACCCTGACAGTCCTACACTTATGTAGGACTGCCAGGCTGCTGGCAGTCCTAATTGAAACTCTCTGTGACAAAGAGTTTCAATTTTAAACTCTCATCATAGAGAGTTTCAATTAGGACTGTCATACCCCTGGCAGTCCTACTTTAGTGTAGGATTGCCAGGAGTGTGGCAGTCCTGATACTAAATCACAACTACATATCAAACACTTTACAAACACTCCTCAAGCTTGGCCAACAACTTAAGTTTCCAAACATAAATAACAACTACATATCAGACAACTACATATCCAACAAGTACATAAATAACAACATAAATCACAACTACATATCAGACAACTACATATCCTTCAAAATATCCAACTTCAAAAAAATAACATAAATAACAACTACATATCCTTCAAAAGTCTGCCCAACAACTTAAGTTTCCAAACAACAAAAATATCCTTCAAGTTTCCAAACAACAAAAATATCCTTACAAAAACATCCAGATTACATCCAACTTATGCTTGAACATCCAACTACATATCATGTCGGGCCTTTGAACGAGACACCATATTATTCATGAAGGGGAACTCGACCACGTCGTCGATGTGATCAAGCTCGTTGGCGACCGCGACACTAGTGTCACTTTGGCAACCTCTCCGGAGTGTCTTGACCAATTCCTTCGCCTTTTTAGGCTGTAAATTAAAGTATACGTGAATTAAGTCTACAAATATGGAAATCTCAGTCTAATTACAAATACGGAACTCACCATCCTCACTAACCCAGCATACAAGATGTTTTTGGAAGGAAGAGCTCCAATAGCTCCGATGGCCACGAGACCCAGGTTTGTAGGGTTCGACAACTTAGGATGTCCGACCCCCAGAAAGTACGGCATATAGTCCTCGCTGCAGTCGGCCATCAGGGTGACCGGTCGTCTTTCAGATTCCCGAAGTACATGTCGTTGCCACTCGGAGTAAAAGTCGGTCACCCAGTCGAAATTCGTCGGTTTGTAATTTAATGGTTGGGTTTCGCACGGAGGCTCCAACATTCGTAGTGTGCGCTTCGGCACAGTTTGCACGAAGCCAAACTGACGAAGTACTCTATCGGGCATGTACGGCTCTGTGATCTCATAGCATGTGATCATGCCATGAAATAAAAAAACTGGTTGGACCTCACGATTCTACTCGCGTAAATCCTGGTATGGATTCCAAAAAATCTGTAGGAAAACAGTTAACAACAAAACAAAATTAACATGAAAAAGTAAGTCAAAATTTAGTATCTCTTCTGGCACCAAATTTTTTAGTACTTCACGAATGGAAGCCAGTGTTTGCCAATTTTTGGTTTTCAGCTGGGATGGCCTCCATCGAGACACTCTAGAAAGGTTTTCAACATACTCTGGGTTCATGTCACCCCGTCTGAGCATCAGAAAGTGCTCGTATATCCATGCCTATTCAATTTATAAATAAATAGTCAAAAAATAAACAACAAAATAAAGTATACGAGATTAAATTGTTAGAAGTTTTCTTACATATAGCAGAGTCTGACAGCCGGCCTTTGTCTTAGTTCGGACACGGGATGCGATGCCGAGCTCGCGGTAAAGATTGGCTAGGATACCGCTTTCCTGGGATATATCAATGAAGTCATCCACTTGAGATAAATTGAGCATGTACCTAGCATGTATCGACGTTCCGGACTTGTCATGAATGCCGACCGTTCCTAGGACGAACAATATGTATGCACGGGCCACCGCGTCGACCATATCATCGTCATCGTTATCCACCTCCATATCCATGAAGTGGTACACCAGAAATGACAGAGGAATTCCATATGACTTCTTGAAGCCTGGCAGAGTTGTAAAACTGGTAGTCTCAAGTCGAAGGTGACGTTAGACAAACTGGACGATCTTCTCGTACCATTTCACGAATTTCTCATTAGTGTAATGTTTTTGGTCATGACGCGCCCGATCATTGGCAGCTCCAGTATCTGGTAGACGTCGTCAAGTGTAATGGTCATCTTCCCTGCTGGAAGATGAAATGTGTTGGTCTTCGGGTGCCATCTCTCCACAAAGGCGGATATGTGGGCACTATCCATTGTCCTATAGGCGTTTTATGCCAAATTGTGCAAGCCGCTTGGCATGATTTGCTCTGGACGACCTCCTATAAGCTTCCAAACTGTCAGGACACGGTTTTCTTCCCGTGACTCACAACCCTAAAGATACGATATGTCCTCTGTATATCGAACAACAAAAAAATATAACAATTATGAAATACACATATATATAGTATACTAAACTGGTAGCTTACAAACGTAATGTACATACCGGGTTCTTCCATATTGCATACGCAATGTGGTTCTCAAAAGAAACCAACATTGAGCAACCAGGCGGACGGACAGGCGGCTCAGAAGGACCGGCCTCCTCAGATGGAGCAGAACCGCCTTGACGTGATAGGAGTCGACCAATTAGCACGTCGTCGTCTTCCTCATCGGAAGAACGCGTAGGAGTAGGAGCTCGTTGCTTCGACCGAGCTTGGGGTGTCGGTGGCGGCGTCCGAGACCGAGCTTGGGGCACCGGTTCGGAAATTGTAATCGGACGCTCGAGAGGACGTCCCTCACGTTCCTTTCGCTTTGACACGGTGGGACGTATTCTTTTGTTAGCGGCCGGAGGACTGCAGGACAACGTACAATTATTAAATAATAGAAATGAAAATAGGACTGTTACCCCCTCTCCCCGCATATGAGCATCATACAGTTACCCACCCTCCATATGAGCAACATACAGTACCAACCCTCCCCCCTCCCCCCTTCCCACCCCATATCTCATTACATTAGGACTGCCACGGGCCTGACAGTCCTAATGTAATCAAACCCGACTGTAGCAGCTGAACGGCCAAAATGAGATACTCGTTTGTCGTCTTCTAGGTTTAGGGTTTCAAGAAAAAATATGGGTTTGTCGTGTTCGAAAATTTCTTTCATGTACCCTAAAGAGATTCTAAACCTAATTTATCAAAACTTTCTAGAGAATTAAAAATATTTTAGGGTTTTGAATAGAATGTAGAAAATTCTTGAAGAAATTAGGAAAGAACGTACCTAGATTCCGGTTGCTTCGACTTGCATGTCATCTCTTCGAATCTAGGAATGTTGTTGAAGAAATTTTGGTGGAGGAATTGGGAGTGGAGTGGTGGAGGAGAAGAATGTAGGGTTTTGGGAGAGGGAGGGAGAGAGGTTTTTCTTTTTTTTCTTTTGGTGGAGAGAGAGTGTAATATGAGTTATGGGAAAGAATGAAAGGTTTGGGGGGTTGGGCTGCCCCCAAGCAAAATGTGGGTGCCCCCCAGCAAAATCTCCACCTGCTTGGGCTGCCCCCAAGTAAAAAGGGTGGTGCCCTTAGAAAAAACCTATATTTTTAATAGGCCAGGTCCAAAATTAGAATCATGGTTAAATTATTGGCTAATTAGTGTTTAGACCCTATATTTTAGAGTTTAAGCCCTAACATATCCAATTGGAAAGTTTGGACCCTAGATTTTTGTTTTTTGGTTTCTTTTCCAATTATGCCCTCCCACTCATGTGTGACAATAAAACTTCTCTTTATAGGCTAGCGATGGTATAATAGAAAAAAGAAAACTAAAATTAAAAGTCCATGGTCCAAACTTTTCAATTGGACAAGTCAGAACCTAAACACTAAGTTGGTATAAAATCAAGGGTAAACTCTAATTAGCCCTTAAGTTATATTAAGAATTATAATTTTTATACACATATTTATTGTATTTTAAAGTTGTGTCCAAAATTATGCTAGTTGTTAAATTTATCAAAGTGGGACTTCAAAATACATATATTGAATTGTTGTTTCCAAAATACACACAAAAGTATACATTTTTAATTATAAAAAATGTATAGAATTGAAAGTATTTATATAATTGTACAAATCTGATTTAATTTTTGATTTTCGATTTTCGACCGAAATCAAAACCGTATAATTTTTTTTTTAGTATTTTAAAACCGAAACCAAACCAATCTATTCATACAATTGGCTGTGTGAACTGATGAGAGGGGAATGTTAGGAGAATGAAAGAATTTGACAGCGTGGTTCACTCTTTGGTTCATCGAAATGATTGCAACAGTTATGCGAGACAAATAAAATACATATCCAGCTGCTTGATTGAGACTTTAGGGTTGATTTGGTGTTGGACTTGCATGGCTGATTGACCTTGTGCTGTGTATATGAAAATGATTAGCTTACCAAATACTTGAAAATGAGAGCCAGTGGAAGTAAGCATGCATAATTCATAAGCAAGCATCTTTGAAACGCGTTATAAATGATAGAATTGATGTAAACAAATGCAGCATCAGCTCCTTTCTTTATTTCATGTTTTTTTTTTTTTTGTAAAGAAAAACATGTTACAGAAATGGAACAAATTGCTTCGTTCCTCTCTTCATCTAAATTTCAATTTTGTACTCTTAAAACGAGAATCAATGATACACCTTATTTACAAGCACTGATAAACATTTACAAACATTGATAAACATTTAGGCTGTACATGATTGAGCTTTTTTTCATGGAAAATATTTTCATCACAAATTTTCCACCAATTAGGGTATATTTTTTATGAAATTATTTTCCAAAAATCTATCATTTTTCATATTTTTCTTCAAAATGATGTAAAATTAAACTGATCCAACCCATAGAAAAATATTAATTTTGATGAAAAATAACGACAATCAAATACCCAAATTAATTTTTCTAATAGAATTTTTTTTTTTCTAGTACGGGTGCGTTAGATTACAAGGTGGAAAATATGTGAAAAATAAATTAATTTCATGAAATTATTTTACTAGGAAAAAAATTTCACGGAATTAGTTTGGGTGTTTGATTGTTGTTATTTTATATGAAAAAATAGTTATTTTTTATGAAACTTGATATATTCCTATCGGTTGGACCAATTTTATTTTCCATCAATTTGGAAAAAAAAAATGGAAAATGATAGATTTTTAGATAATAATTCAATGGAAAATATACGCTATCAAACACTACAATTCTTGAAAATTTAGTGATGAAAATATTTTTTATGGTAAAAAAACTCAATCAAACACAGTCTTATAAAATAATTTCGTGGAATTAATTTTTTCCAGATATTTTCCTACTTGTAATAAAACGCACCCTATGAACTTTGAAACAAAATTGACAAAAGTTCTCATAAGTCTCCAAAAAAATGTTTTTCTTTTCCTATATGATTACAAGTATAAGTAAAGAAAAAATTACATGCAACATGAAACCCGCAAAATGGAAGGATTTGAATTTAAATTCTTTGACTTGTAGTCTGGTACCATCCTAGTAAAAACTAAAAAGTAATAAGTAGAAATAGTGCAACAAATCTTGTTGTGTAATTTTATTTAGAGAAATTTTAATTTTTTTTCACTTGTTTTACCATAATTCAAGGTACATTCTATCAAAATTATCATAATGCATGAAACTCCAACTTTTACTTAATTAAAAAGAATTTTTTTTGAGTTGCACCTCCTTATTTTAACATAATTCAATGTGCACCCCACTTATTTGAAGTTATTTTGGTCATAATTCAAGATGTACTCCACTTATTTGAGGATATTTGGTAATAAACAGAAGATTTCTGTTAAAAGTGGGAGATTTCGTGTATTATGGTAATTCAGTGGGTACATCTTGAATTATGATAAAACTAGTGGAAGATAACTCAAAATTTCTCTTTTATTTAAAACCAACAAAACAATCCCACAAATCATTAATAAAAATTAAATATATGATTCATCTAAGTTAACAAGATTTTAATTTATTAATTGTCCAATATGGCAGCAATTGGGAAACATTGTACTCAAACCCAAATCTCTGATTGTTTATCTGTTCCTAGAAAATAAATAATACAAAAACAGTAGGATTGTGATTAGAGTCAGAGACTTTCAGTACTGATATCGGAAATAATATTTTTTTCCTTAAATTTGACCAATGTATTGTTGCTTTAAAAATGTACAAAAAGGCTTGCATAATTATAATACGTGTATATTACTATGTAATAGTCAGTATAATTAATTTATACGTAAGGGCTGGAATTTCTTTGATCAAGAAGCCAACTTAGTCTAATTAAAAACAGCTACGTACAACCTTTGTGATGAAATCCCCAACTTACCAATAATTCAAACTTTACTGCCACGTTTGGAAATCATTTCCTTCCTCCATCCATGGACATAGAAAATTGTATATCAATTTTTTTTTTCTGTGTTTGGAAAGTTAAGAATATAGTCAGAATATATGCAAAATAATTGGAAAAGAAAAGTGAATCTTTGGAGTGGGCGGATGAATAATTTTCCTCCATTAGTATATATGCATGTGCGTTGTGCAGTGTTTATTATTCAAATATTATTATTAGGAAGACTAAAAGATACTCGGAGTGGATAATGCTGATGAATTGGTTTAACTTTGCTGCTTTTAATTATATAGCTTATGGGTTCAACGCTTCGAATTTTAAGGTGATAATTTAGAAGACTTAGGAAGTAGCATGAACCCTTCGATTTTCATAGTATATTAACTTCTCCAGAACGCATCTCTTAAATGGTTGTCAACGAAATTTATTGCATATTTTTTTAAATTATTACTAGTATATATGCACGTGCGTTGCACGTATTTTATAATACTTGGGAAGAGTAACAACCTTTTTTTATTTTTTTTCATATACGTAAATTATCATAACTACCTATATTAAAATTAACACACAATTTTAATTAGTAAATATAAACGAGGACATTTTTGGAAGAAAAATTTTCACGGTGCAATCTACTTTTTCTCATTATATAGTAATATAGATGCATATTGAAGGATATTTTTAGAGAGAGAAAATTTACTATAAAGCCTACTTTTCGTATTTTATATTAGAATATATATATATATATATATATATATATATATATATATATATATATATATATATATATATATATGAATAACTTTTTTTTACCAAGGTTATAATTCCATGAAGAATATTAAAAACTAAATATTGGTGCAAATGACCTCTAGCCTAGTGGTTAAGAGAGATGCATGTGGCCCGAGTGGTCAGGAGATCGATTCCCGGTCGGAGCGTTCGCCACAATTACCTTCTTTCAAAAAAAAAAAAAAAACTAAATATTGGTCAAAAGCATAAATAGCTTAGCTGTATTAATTTGAGGAACTATAGTTGGTAGCTATAGAACATATGACTTGTACTTAGAACACAGCTATAGAACAAAGCGAGAACACCAAATTGGAAGGCTAAGTAGTGCAGAAGGAAAGAAAGCGTGTGGTCAACTCGAGCATAGGAAATAACAGATACTCACTCTCATCACTTCCACCATGCAACCTGTGTTATAATTTGTCCGTTTAGTCAGTGTACATGGATATTGGGAAGAAAACAAGGCTGACAAGTCTCTGTCTGACTAACCATCCATGCATGCATGTATGTATGTATATATCTAGAAGCTGTCAATGTAAAACTATATAGGTCTTGGCAGAAGGCGAGTCTCATTGAGTCATTGACTATTGAAAGATGCTTGTATACATTGTCAAACACTTTTACTTAAGTGGTTGAGGTGCGACCTCATAGAATTTGAAAGTGAGATCTTTTGAACGGCTAAATGGAAATGAGTCCATTTTTGTTCACCCATCAATACTATGATATTTGTTCACCCTCCAATCACATGGAGACAATATGACAAATAAAATCACAATGGAGACATGTGGCAAATAAAACCACAAACCTATTTTAGATAGTGTAGACTCAATGGAAATAGTCATTTTTTGTGTCAAACGAAAGTGACCTTACTGACGTTTTTTCTAATAGCATCGCTATTCGGTACTTAAAGAGATAGAAAAAGCCACCTGATGAGTCTTACCCAAGCTAAATAGCAGATGGAAATCCTATGCGTCGGTCAGTGGTAACTTAAGCAGCTAAGTGGACAAAGAGAGTCATTCATTTACTACGTGGTTCATTCGGTACTCTCAAGGAGCATTCCAAGGTTCATCGCCTTACTTATCCAAGTGCCTTGCCCATAGTTGCATATAGACAAACAAAAAAAAGAGATCATTTGGAGACAAAATGATAATTAACTGTTAGAATAAAAAAATATTTAAATAGTTTCGTGGTAATGGTTCTCTCAATGCATTCTCAATGCATTTCTTGGTCTATGATTCAAATCATGTCATTGCCATTTTGGTTACAAAAGTTTACTATGTATAAGTAGGTATAGGCCCTCTGCCTTCATATTAAATTTATTATTACGGAGTACTATACTTAAGTGGGTCTAGAGTCTGTTTGGACCTTTCCTTTGCAAGGGTTGGCTGGACTAGTAAGTAACCTTGGGCTATGTTTGCAGGACCAATCCAAAGGTAAATCTGACAAGACTTCAGGCTAAGATACTCCTCCATTTTGTTTAGAGCAACCTCCGAGGTCCAGCATGACCTGCAAGAGGTTGAGATCGCAAGTGACTCCCCATGACTATAGCCCACAATAAGGATCAAGAGGCAACCACAATAAGCTTCGGCTCAGGCAATCCAACCTCCCAGGTCGGCCCTATCTATTTGGGGGCCTTGCCTATTGAGATGCATGGGGCGGTCATCCAGCTCGCTCACCCTCTCGGCAGGCCATGTGCCCCATATACCCGCGTCAGACCTAATGTCACGTCCCGATTCCTTCGAATCGATAGTCGTCCCCCGAACGTCATGTCGTGCGAACCTAATTTGCTATCGCACAAGGCATAGTCATAAGGTAATCCGAAATACGAGATCTAAGAGAGTAAGCAGACAAATTGAATCACACATTAAGTATAGAGAACTTTGATACTTTATTGATAATAGACATCATTTATAGACTCCAGTACAGGACTCATGCCGCACGGGCTATAACATGACTCAATTACAAAAGAGTGTCGATGAGATAGTTGTTCCATATATTGCACACATCCCTCAATTTACAACAGAGTATTCCAGTGACCTGGAATGGAGGGACGTTGAGCCATCTTTCTTGGACAGTTGACAGTCTTCAAAAGTGGAGTTGCGGGAAAAGTCTTCAACGTGCGACCGAAGCTTCAAAATTACGAACGTCGCCGAGCTAGTTGGCGCGTCATTCCTGATTCACGGGACCTGCAAAGAGCGAGGATCAGTACGATCATATGTACTGGCGAATGGCTGTGAGCCCCCTGAATTTTAGGAAATTTTTCAAATTTTCTAAATGAATTATTTTCGATAATTTATTTTATTTAATTATTTTTTATCATTAAATGCTCTTTTCCATGACTGTAATTTCTAAAGCATCAGAGATGTCAATCTCGGGAAACTTCCTTCACGAGTTTGTAGTAGACAAGATTATCTCTATTTTGATATATCATGTCCCACTCAAACTTGTTCCCTTGTACTCTGTTTGCATCACGCAACTTTTGGGTCAATTTAGGCCAACTGATCATCTACCATAAAACCCGATCCAACTTCCAATTTAATTTCGGGACCCGACATCGGTCCAATCTGATCGACCCAATATATGGTTCTGATCTGTTTTGAGTCTACTATGCACGTGCCACTTGCGTTCAACCCAATTGATCTCCCGCATGCTCCTATTTTATCAATGATTATAAATAATTTAAATTGTAATCATGATCAAATCTTAGCCCAAACTCAATCAAACTTGATCCAACACCCAACACAATTCTATGTGGCCCCTCTCATGACTACCCATACATCCCATTAATATATCAGTACTCCTCCCTACACAAAAATATATCTCTTCCTCTCTCTACTTTACATAATATCACTTTCTCTCTCTCTTTCTAATATATATATATATATATATATATATATATTAGAAAGAAAATAGGAGATATATATATATATATATATATATATATATATATATATATATATATATATATCTCCTATTTTCTTTCTAATATATATATATATATATATATATATATATATATATATATATATATATATATACTCTCTTTCTCTCTCCTTCACACACACAAATACCTCACCCCCTCTCCCATCACCATCACAGCACACAACCACCCCCAAGCCGACCACTCTCTCTCTTTCTCCCTTTTCTATAATATCTCTTTCTCTCTTTCTAATATATATAACTCTTTCTCTCTCTACTACTACACTCAGACACCTCACCCCCATCACCATCACAGCCAACACTCCTCTCCCCCACTCCCATCTTCTGCTGACAGCACCCTCTCTTCCTTTTTCTTCTTCATCATTTTCTTCTTCTTCATTTCTTTCATTCATTCTTCTTCATTTTCTTCTTCTTTTTCTTCTTCTTCATCTCACCACCACCACCATCATTCTCTACCACCATTATCATCTTCTCCTTTTCCTTCTCCTTCTCCTCCCCTCGGATGGTGAGGCAGCAGCAGCCACAGCAAGCTGCAGCGACAGCAGCAGCTGCGGTGGCAGCTCCGGCGACCACCCTGCACGGCCACGACGAAGCCCTTTGCCGCCAGTGACCCCTACAGCCCCCGTGCGCACACCGGAGAACTCCTTCCTAGCGTCCATCGTCGACTACGACGAGTGGCAGGATCGATTTCTACGTTTGGAAATTGATCCCGTCGTGACGCGCGCATGCCGAAGTCAGAATTTACGTTTCGAGGCAGCAACTTCGTACATATTTTTTGGACAATCAGATCGTTGGACCGACGAACGCTTTGCTTCTCACAATCTTGGTATATACCACTTCATTTCTCTAAAGTTTCAACCGTTAATTCGATCGTTTGATAGATCAAAATCGGCCGCCAAGTTGACCGTTTAAATTATATTATTTTTGGACAGTTTTACGGAGCCAACTTCGTCGACTCGTATCTCCGCCATCGCAGCTCCCTTTGGCGTTCTACTAATTCCTATGCACAGCTGGTGTAACCCTCTTTCTGTCCCTTAAGTTTTGTTTCATTATGAGCTTGTTTGATTGATTGAATTTGACGCCAAAGTTGACCGTCCGAATTCGTAATTTCTAACTTGTAAAATCCTAATTTTGAACCCGGGACTCCGGATTCAATTTTTGACACCACTAATAGGCTTGTGGCATCGTTCTGGCATGAATTCATATAAAGTTTGTTAGATTTGGAGGACGTGGGCTCTATCACGTATTTCGGTGCAAGGCGGGCCTCATAGTCCGAGTCAACGGGTCATTTTGAGATCGGCTTATCGAAATCCAATTCCGGATATATTGTTGAGTTCATATCGTCATTTTGAACTTGTTGACATATACTTTGCTAGATTTAGTGGACTTTGGTTCCGGCACGTATTTTTGTGCAAACCAAAATTTCAAAGTCTGAGTCAACGGGTCATTTTGAGATCGGCTCATCAGAATCCAATTTCGGATATACCGTTGAGTTCGTATCGTCATTCTAGACTCATTGACATATACTTTGCTAGATTTAGTGGACTTTGGTTCCGGCTCGTATTTCTGTGCAAACCAAAATTTTAAAGTCCGAGTCAACGGATCATTTTGAGATCGACTCATCGGAATTCAATTCTGGATATACTGTTGAGTTCATATCATCATTCTGGACTTGTTGACATATACTTTTCTAGATTTAGTGGACCTTGGTTCCGACACGTATTTTTGTGCAAATCGGATTCCAATATCCGGGTCAACGGACCAATTTGAGATCGGTCCATCGAAATTCAATTTCGGATATACCATTAAGTTCGTATCGTCATTCTGAATTCGTAGACATATATTTTGTTAGGTTTTTAGGACTTTTATCTTGGCACATTTTTTGGTGCAAAGTGGGTCGAACACGGATACCATTTTGATCCGAAATTACCTTTTTACCCCTGTGTCCAAATTGGACTTATGGGTAGACTATTCTAGCTATTTTGACCATTTTGGACACGTTGGTGATGGTTGTTTCATTATCCGACAACATATGTAGACTTTTTCCCTTATCTATCACCATTTGTTATAATCTTTCTCTTTTTGGTTCGTATTTTGAGATCCGTGCATCGAAATTGAGATCAGTCGATTCCAGTGATTTTACATCACTAAAATTAATAAGTTGACTATGTGGATGATTATAGAGACTAGCTTTGACCTAGTTTAACCTAGAATGGACTATGAGTTGACCAGTTGACCAAAGTCAACTATAAGTCAACCTTTGACCAAGTTTGACTTAGTTTGACTGAGTTGACCTATAATAGGCCTAGAAGCATATAATTAATGTATGTATATATATATATATATATATATATATATATATATATATATAATATATATATATATATATATATATATATATATATATATATTTTATATATATATATATATATATATATATATATAAAATATATATATATATATATATATATATATATATATATATATATATATATATATATATATATATATATTGTTTACTCTAGAACACTAAGTAACTCTATATATTCATATTAGGTCTTTGTGACTTCGGTTCAGGCATAGACCCTCACTTATTGCTCAGGACAGCAGACGAGTATATTCTCTGATAGTTTTCATTGTCTTGATATCTGGTATATCCAATTTAGTTTTAGTATTTTACTTGATTCCTGACACGATGGTACACGGACTAGTATACGTCGGATCCTGTCATGAGACGCCATTCCTGGGTTACTATGATATATTGGTACATTGTTCGATCTTGTTTTCTTGTACTTGTATAGACGTCGATTCCTAAGAGGATTTGCTACCCTCTTAGTGAATCCCGCATCATGATGTGACATGTCCGGATTCATTATACTACTCGGGGATGGAAAATTATTAGAGGTTATGTGATCATACCCCACCATTCATGTTTCATGTAAGTGTTAATCATACAACCCATGTATGATTAGCCAAGTGTTAGTCATACATCTCACGTATGACTAGCCAGGCCATATTCTTGTGCAAGTTCCTAAGCCGATCACATAACGCTCTAATATCTCAAGGCACCGTTTTATGTTTACATTATACATCAGATACTCCTGTACTGTTCTACATTCCTGTATTTCATACCCTGACATGATATCCAGTTTTACATATCTTGTTTATATTCCAGTCTTAATATTTTATCTTGTATTTCATTATAATTGTCTCTAATAGAATTTTTTAATTCATATGGAACTGTTGTTAGTTTATGTACTCATTCCCATCATGACTGGATACGTTGATAATATTTTTAGAAGTTGTTATGCCCTCATTATTGGAATACATGATGATGCTAGCTGAGGCAGATCTCGATATTCTTTCACCGTGAGTTATCTCCCAGGAGTTCTAGGTCTGGTAGTTATTTTAGTTTTGTTATTGTTTTTCCTCTGTTTCATTCTTGTCTCATATGATCCTTTTGTAGATTTTAGTTGTTCTAGTGATATTGTTATCTTTCTTGTCTTATCTTTCTTAGCATTTGTGATGTGATATGAGTACCTTTATAGTGATGGATCTTTTAGATGTTGTAGTTAGTATCTGGTACTTCACAGCGCTCTACCGTCGATAATGTGGCGTAGGTTGTGCGTGGCTCACGTATTCGTACCCGTATATCCGGGTGCGGGTCGTGACACATTTTTAGTGGTGGCCCACGCAGGTCAGTCTTTTCTATTAATGCGAAGTCGTGGTAGTATTTGAGATTATCTGTACTACTGCGAGCCTGCCCTAGGATTAAGATTGAGTCATAGAATATTTTAGGATTTAGGTACTCAGTCACATATTAGGAACTCATGATAGATTCCAGGGATGACCCCTGAGCCTGAGAGTCTTATTTCGAAAGTTTTTTAAATCTATTTTCTACTTGCTTCTATTCGTCATGATTTTGAAATATCTATCTGTTATCGAACCATATTCTCGCGTTGAGATGTGTTTATGGACCCCAGAGGGAACTAGAATGTATAAGTTGAACTTATATATCATCTAGGTTGAGAAGAGAATATGATTAACCAATCTTATATAAAGGTTAAGATTTGTTTTAGATTATATTCCAGGAATATGACCTAGATAGTACCATTGGGACATCCCCGAGAACCTTCCTCTAAACCCTACCTCAGAATCTGTTTCTATTTGTTTTCATTTACTTATCCTTGATTCGTTGAAAATTTTGAATCTTGATGTTCGTTGTTGACTTTGATTTTGTTTCTAGATAAGTTTTTATGAATTGAGTTAAGATATATTCTGATAACATATTTGATATGGACAATGAGTAGGATAAATGTCTACTTTATTTATGGAGTTTAGAATTTATCGCAGTCATACAAGCTAGCATGATGAGGACATGGAGCCTGATTTTGGTTATACTATCCTACTTATAGAATTTAGATTTTCTTACAGCCATACCGGTTGGCGTGGTAAGGAATCTAGATAACATGATTATGGGGTGTATACCTTAGTTATGGACTCTATCGTTTATTGTAGCTATGCTTACTCGCATGATAAAATTTTTGGCAACATGGTTCGGATAGATGTGTATGGTTATCAGATCGTATCTTAAATTGATTCACTTCTTTGACCAAATGAGCAAGAATAATTCCTACCATTATTTCTTGTCTTATTATTTTTCCTTATCGTATGATGATTTTCTCATCTTACGATTATCTTCTTGTCTTAATTATCAACTATCTCGTACATCTGTCATCTACACTTTGAAAATTTTGAAATTCTTATATATCTGTACCTTGGGGAAAAAGTCGAGGAAGTATCGTAATCGTTTATCTCGTAGAAGACGAATTTGTTATCAAGTGGTATCTTGGTAGGAATATGAGATGTTGGACATTTAGATTAAAAAAATTGGGATAAATATATGACTGAGATTGGAAATGAAATCGAGAGACCGGTATTATCAATTGGGAAAAAAGATTACACTTGGAGAATTATTTTGAGTATGGATTGTTTTAGGAGGAACGAAGAATGATTTTGAGTATTGGAATGTGCATGAAACTGTAATATTTTATAGCTGTTATTACAGCTGATGAGGATATTCAAGGACGACTGGATTAGTGTGACCAAATGTGGGTGGAAGTGCTCAAGTATTCGGAGTTATAAAATGGCTAGAGAAGGTTATAAAATATTTTGAGGAATTAAATTAAGGAGATTAAGGTAATAGTAGACTTTAAATTTTAAGGAATAGTTATGAATTAGAATTTCGAGGACGAAATTATTTTAAGATGGGTAGATTTGTAGCTCCCCTTTCCGGAAATTTTGAAATATTTTTATTATTTATTTTATTTAAATGGTGATTTTTAGATTTTTATAAATAATTAATAAGTTAATTATTACGGTAGATGATTGTTAAAATGTAGGAGTTCTTCTCTAGTGATTTGTGATCGCAGGAGAACCTTGAATGGAAAGAAAGTTTCTATAAGGTAATTATAAGATCAACTATGTCTTATGGGTCAGACTTACAGGAAATTACATACATGTGTAGAAAATAAGCATAACTGGAACGAATGCATCCATAGGAAGTTGGAGATAACACTAATTAACAATAAGATAGTTAAAGATTCTTTCGGTCGATTTGGACGTGCGATATCGACAATAAACGCACATGTTAGGGGGGATAAAATATTAGTTAAAGTAGCTGCCAGAACCAATGGCTAGCCAAAACAAACTTGGATTGAGGTTGTAAAGAAAAATATGATTTTTGTTGAAGTAATAGTGGCTATGACCCTTAAGGGAGTTGAATGGAAGAAAATAATTCTAATAGCGGACTCCAAAAGTTTGGGATAATGGTTTTGTTGCTGCTGTTTTTCTTCTAGAGTTCCATAGAAGGTAGTATCATATTTCTTGCCAAGGTTAAAGAGTAATTTCTCTATTTTTATTAGTGAACTTGTACTTAATTTATATGTCTAGTATCTGAGACAAGTGATTAATTATAGGTAAGAGTTCCATAGGATTTAGAATAATAGTTCTTGTAGTGGTTCATGAGGGATTTATTGTCTTTTTACTAAAGTTGATTTATACTCAAAAAGTTGATGGAAGATTTGTTATCCTGTAATAGGATTTTTCTAAAGTTAACAAGAAATTAGGAAACTAATTGCCACATGACCCAACTAATGGCCTCCGTGTGAATAGTTTTAACCTTGATGCTCTTCTCCATTGCATATTGATGAAAGGAATGCATTAGATTTTCTTGGCTTCGCTTAGAAAATAGAACCAGAGACTTGACGTTCTGATTACTTAGTTGAAGTGCATATGGCCTATAAATGGTGCTGATCCTGTGTCCAACTCGTTATAGCTTCCAGCAATAAATATCTTGAATGAGGGTATTGGCAAAATGATTTTCGTACTTGATACAGCTGCAATTGCAGTTGCAGAATCTTGTGCACTACTGCACACAGGCTTTGTACCTCGATATGTACCCAAATTCCTGATACACATGTGTCCCCTTCTAATACTGATACACACACTCAATTTTATGTACACACGTGCCCCTTCCTAATATTGATTCACGCACATGATATCAAACCAATAATTCTTCCTTGCTGCATTTAGAATGTTAGTACATCACTTACACAAGGAGACCCAAATGCAGCCCGGCCCAACCATTTCCCACACCCAGACCCGAGCCTATCCCTATTTTTTACGCTCGGTTACGTATATAACAGAAAGAGATTGGGAGGGAGTAGGAACAGAGCACCCTAAACCCTTGCCCAAAACCTGCGCCCAGCCTTGGCGACCTCCCCACGCCGCCATCGGGGGCTGTCGGCCGGCCAGAGCGCCGCCAGGCCAACCAAGCGTGCGGATGCAGCAGCACGCGCGCACAACAGCAGCACAGCTGCGAGGCCGACTTCGTAGCGGTTTTCCCGCCACCCCGCTCCACCGTTTCCTGATCCACTTGATACGGTACATCTCTAACCTATAGCTCTTAGGATCCCTTCAAACGGATTTAATTTTCATGCGCTAAGTTATCCGAAAAATCGAACCAAAGTTCGGTAAAAACCTGTTCAAAAACAGAGCAAATAACAGTCCATTTATCCACGTTTGAAGATCGATTCCAATCGATCTAGTACCAGATTAGATATTCTACTTGAATACAGTTATAGACAACATATAGGGCTCCACAACCCAATTCACAGAAGTCGATTTCATCGACTACGTGCCGAGAAATCGGATCCCAAAGTTTACCAAAAATCTATTTTAAAAATAATAAAATCCTTCGATACGACGTGCGTCCCGCCAATCCGGGCGACGTGGTCGCGAACCGAAAGCATCGAAAGGTGCGTATCGAGTTCGCGGACGTGTGGGCTTTGACGGAATTCAAATTGGTTGCGTGTGCGCGACGAATTTGATACGTATCCGTCGAAATTCACCTTATCGACCTCTGTACAAAATTTTTAATTACTTTGTGCACGCTCGTCAGATTGAAACAAAACTTACGCCAACAGGACCGTATCATTTTTCTTGTCCTGTATGCCAAGTTTGGTCCGATTCTAAGACAGTTGATCGGATCGCCGTTTTACGGGCCCCACTGTCCGACTCAACGGGCGATTTTGTGCACGGCTCGCCGGAATCCAACTCTGGACATACCATTGGGTTCGTATCGAAAAAATAGACCCGTAGACATATAGTTTGACGACTTTAGATATCCTAAAATTTGGCACGCTTTTCGCTGCAAAGCGGGTCCAACGACGGATATTGTTTTGACCCAAAATTACCGTTTTGCCCCTGTTACCATAATTGGACTTAAGGACAGGAAATTCTAGCTAATTTGACTATTCTAAAAATGTTGGTAATATTTATTTCAGCATCCGGAGAATTCTGTATGTGTTGACTGTTGTGGCTCATTGAGTAGTATAGTATTATCGGTTTCACCAGCACAGGACCTCAGGCGAGTACATCTCTGATAGTTTTTATATCTGATTATCTCTATACTTCTTGTATTTAATAATTTTTTACATTGATATCACGTTGATTCTTGACACACTTTTCACACGAGATAATTGTTATGGATTCTTGCATGTTGTTCGTGACCAATATATTTTCGTGTTCGTGACTTGTTTGAATCCATGGGTACTAGCCGGACGGAAAATTACATTAGTAGACATGTAAAAATACTCAAAAATATCCCATGAGTCTATTCTTGAATAATAGCAGCAGCACACGATACGTGCAGGGTGCCGGATTTACCCCTTAGCCGTTTACATGTCGAAAGTGTATTTCAAATCACTTGTTAGATATAGTTTTGCTACATTACAGTTTCTTGTTATTGCTTATCTTGTGTACCATGTCTTCCTGCTTTTACTCGCATGATTCCTACCATGATTCCCTGTTTTCTTTCTACATATCATGTATCTCAGTATTATTACAGATTTATGGATTTCGTCATTTTTTGATTCTGTTGTGAGAATGTACTCGTTCCATTCCTGACTGGAAACCAATATTTTTCAGGTTTAGCCGCGATTACTCTTAGCACTGGGAAGGCATGGCTATGCTGAGGTCAACCTAGATAGTTGAATTAGCTGTCTTTTCTATTATGTGAGATATTGTATTTTCTAGCCAATGTGAAGTTGTGAAACCTTCTAATTTGTAAAATTGATTTAGTAATGTGAATGAGCATATATGTTACATTTTGTGATTTTCAGCATCTTGGCCGTGACAGCGTTCTACCGCCGACTCTGCGACGTAGGCTGGCTTGGACACGTCTCGTATCCGAAAAGCGGGTGCAGGTCGTGACAAGTTTTTGTGGTGGCCCATGCAGGTCAGTTTTCACAAATTGTGCGAACTCGTGGTAGTACCATATTAGTCGTACTACTGCAATCCTGCGACTAGGAAATGCTCATTCACAATTAGGATTGAAATGATTTAGGAGGATAACTAGGATAAGAGTCCCTTATTAATTTGACTAATTTGGTAGTTAAGGTTGTCAGATAGGCCATGCAATTTAGATAAGGAATTATTGAATTTAGATAGCTTGCCAGATCTCTATAGATACACTATTACTTTTGATATGATGGTATGATCCAATGTGGATATACTATTCACTTGGTAGGTTAGGCTTTCCTAGAATTAAGGCTTTAATCTTGATAAACTGTTCAATTTTCTTTTGCTCTATTAGATATAAATCTTATATCATAAGTTAGAATTGCCTATTTTAAATCATATTTGATGTAAGGAATTAGTTTATAATTCATGATTCTGTTATTCATATACGAATCACGAGTTAGATTTGATTCAAAGTTTTCCTTCAGCCATTTGAAATACATATGAAATAAAGATTAGTATGTTCTTACTTCCCTTGTCTTCAGTTATTTCCTCCCCGATCAATCTTTTACTTTAAAGATTGAGATTTATAGGCAGATGTTTACGCTTTCTATCATAGTCAACTAGTTTGAATCTCTAGTAGCTCCTTGAAGTTCTTAGGAATATAGTTGGAGTAATTTTAACGACTGCGATGGCTAGACAGCAGTGCATTGTCGCCAATTACTTGAGAATGGAGAGTGTGGGTTCACTGCAGCCAAACTACTAGAATCTGCTAGAATAGCGACGTATATTAGCGACGGCGGAAAAGCAGTCGCCGATAATTGACTATAGCGACTCCTAGTGTTACACGTCGCTGACCGTCGCTGCGTAGCGACGTTCCGCGATGGATATTTGTTTACGTCGCTGTATTGCGACGTTTTGCGACGTAGATTTTATACGTCGCTGACGTATTTCATATAGGGTTACTGGCCCGATCGAAATCATAATTTTTCATCCCAAATTTTTTTGTTCCCGCTCGATCCCCCTCTTCCCTCTCCCCCCGACGAACCCTCCCCTCCGGCGACCCCTCCCTCCGGCAACACCCTCCCCTTCTCCCCCCGGCGACCCCGCTCGCCCGCTGACCCCTCCCTCCGGCGACCAGCCTCCCTCCTCCGACGAAGTCTCCTTCCTCGCCGCCTTCCTCCTTCGACGAAGCCACCCTCCTCGCCGCCTCCATCCTCCGACGAAGCCACCCTCCTCAGGTAAACCCTAACCCTAGCCCTAGCTATCTAGACACAGACACGGACACGAGAACCCTAACCCTAGCTGGGATGGTCTTGCTGTCGAGGGGGGAGGGAGGGGTGGGGGTGGGTGCAGGGGGGTGGGGGGTCTTACTATCGAGGGGTGGAGGGAGGGGTGGGGGTACCCGGGGGTGGGGGAGTCTTGCTGTCGATGGGGGCAGGGGAGGGGGGGTCTTGCTGTCTAGGGGGGCAGGGGGGGTCTTGCTGTCGAGGGGGGTAGGGGGGGAGGGGGGCAGGGGTGGGTGGGTGCAAGGGTAGGGGGGAGGGGGGTAGGGGACAGGACCCTAACCCTATTTCAGACACGACTCTGTGATACAGGGCACAAGACACAGGACACAACACAGGATACAACACATTATATGCTCTAAATCCAGTTTTGATCGACCCTTGTAATTAGATGTGATACCATATCCATATAATCCCATATCTATATACCCTCATTATATATATATATATATATATATATATATATATATATATATATATATATATATATATATATATAATCTACTGTATATATAATACTCTATATATAACATATATATATATACATAACATAATTATAGAGAGAGAGTAAAATGAGAGGGTAAAGGGGTGTGAGGGTGTGTGTACAAGAGAGTGTATGAGAGAGGGGTGTGTGACACATATGTGTGTGTGTGTGTGTGTGTGTGTGTGTGTGTGTGTGTGTGTGTGCAATGCTGTGACAAGGAAGGGGGTTAACCTCAGAAAACTGGGAACACACACACACACAATACATACATATATACCTATATATATAAATACACATATCTACATATATACATGTATATATACTCACACACTTACATACACACACAAATACATATATAAATATATATGTATACAATGTATATACGCACAAATACACATATATATACAATCAAAAATCTATTTAAAATTCATTTTAAGAATCTGAAAAATACCAGGAATCACTGTTCATCACTGAACATAGGGGTAAACCCAAATTCAACCCAAAATGCTATAAACCGTGATATGTTAAATGCCTGCAGCTGCATCGTAGCTCAGGGATATGACTGAGAGGGTGACATGGTTGTCACATTAAGGGTCTTTGAGGAGGTGACATGTTGTGAACAGATATATCCATATAGTTCTCCTACGTAATGTTAAAGAAAATCCGTAGGAGAACTATATATAAGGATATATCTTTTCGCAATATGTCACCTTGTCAAAGACCCTTAATGTACCAACCATGTTACCACGGTATTGGTATTGGGATACCAATAGCGATAAGGTAAAGGGTACCAATAGTGATAAGGTAAAGGGTACCAACTTAAGGTATTGGTATTGGGATACCAATAGCGATAAGGTAAAGGGTACCTTGGTAGGTAATGATTAGAAATATGATATTTGACTTAGATTTGACCTTGTTTGACCAAGGTTGACTATTTTGACTGAAAGTCAAAGTAGAGTCAACATCTGACCTAGATTGGACTAAGAGTTGACAAAGTCAACTATAGGTCAACCCTTGACCTACTTTGACCTTGTTTGACTTAGCTTGACCTTGTTTGACTTTGTTTGACTTAGTACAACCTAGTTTGACCTAGATTGCATATTATTGTTATTAGTAACTGTCCGCTACTAATGTGTGTCCCATAATAAGACATAATATACGAATTTATTATAATAGTATTGATTATTATACTATTACATTAATTGAACGATATTGTTTTCAGCATATTTAATGATGATGTGAGGTCAGGTAGGCCACACATAACAGAAAAAGAACTAGAACAAGAAATGAGGCATTATTTTCCATCATGGTTGAGTGCATATGTAAGACTTGAGAACTCTGTAATTACCTTTCTGTATATGCACTTGATTGAGAATGAGCTTAATTGCTTCTTTCGTGGTATTTAGGTCGATCGTCCATACGCAAGACTTGAGAATGAGTCTATTAGAATGCTAGCCAAGGGACCAATTTATGCTGCAAAAATATGGCCAAGCTACTGTGTTAATGGGTTTAGGTTCAAGTCAACAACTTGTCCGATCAGAGACAACTTTGTGGATCTCGACTCCACCAAAAACAGCTGTTTGTGTATCAGATCTTCGAACTACAAAGATGTTGATGCGGGCAACGATTTCTATGGCGTGCTACGGGAGATCGTGGAGCTGACATATAGTTATGGAATAGAGCCTGCTAAGATTGTGTTATTCAGGTGTGATTGGTTCGATCCGATTGAAGGTCAAGGTTGGAAAGTAGACAAGCACGGTCTTGTTGATATAAACTATCGGCGTCGATATCAAGCCTATGAACCATTTGTCCTATCAAGTCAGGCTCAGCTTGTGTACTTCACAAGTTATCCTAAACGGAGAACAACAAGGTCGGACTGGTGGGCAGTATGCAAGACCAAAGCTAGAAATACCTTTGAGGTTGACGATATAGCTTATCAAGAGGATGAACTACCTCTTGTAACAAATATTATAGAAGTGAACACGACGGAAGTTCCTCATTACACATCTAATTGTGTAGAAGAAGTAGAATTATCTGAAGAGGAAGATGCAGATGAAAGTTAAGATGTAGAGGAGGAAGAAGAAGAAGAAGAAGAAGAAGAAGAAGAAGAAGAAGAAGAAGAAGAAGAAGAAGAAGAAGAAGAGCTAAACGAACTAGATGAATTTTCAGAAGAGGATTAAATCTGTACGTTTGTTTTATCATCATATTTGATACTTTAGTGACACTTCTATCATATAAATCTGTGATACTTCAGTGACACTTTATTGACACTTTTATCTGTGACTATGATATTTTTTAAAAATCTGTGATGTCTATCATATAAATATGTTTTTTTATTGTCATATGTTATTATCAGGTATGACTAGACCATCTGGACGACGTGGAGGATTTTATATTAGGCAGTCCCGTCAGCCTCGGGCTGGGGATGGAGATTCCGTACCCTCATCCTCATCGCCGAGTACGCTATTGTACCGTTCTGTTCCCGGTCCATTACCGGGACAGGGCAGTTCCAGCAGGTTGGCGACTCCTCCCTCGTCGTCTAGCCTTCCTGATCCTGCGTCCAGCATCCCTGATCCCCCGTCCAGCATTCCTCCTGCCGACGGCTCCATGGGGGGAGCCGACGCCGAGCATATGGAGGACGGCGATCAGACTGATCCTACCCAGGCAGGAGGTGATCAGAGCGACCCTCCATGCGCTCTTCCGGGCGAGACGCGTATGGAGATTTGGACGGACGGGCCTACGAAGTATGTTAATTAATTAATATATATTTCTTAAATGATTATATGTACATATATATTCATGAAAATTATTATTGTATAGATATCGGCCTTCTGCAGTACAGAGACAGCTGGGGGTATTTCTGAGGCAGAACTATGGTGGGCCTTGGATTAACTACTCAGATGCTCTCGCAGATAGGAAGGCCTTTTGGTTCGCCCACTTCAAGGTAAAAAATTTGTTTATTTTTAAATTTTAATAATCATTTGTGTATATTATACAAATTTTTTATTTTACTTCTTGTAGAGGACCTATTTCTATCCACCACACCGGGCGACGAAGATCGAGGGCCAATTTTCTGCCATCGCAGCCAAGCTCATCCGTGATGCGATCCACGACCAGAAGTCTCGTGATCGCTCCGGACAGCCGATCCATGGTTGGATCACGCCAGAGCAGTGGACTGCGATGAAGGCTAGATTCAGCGAGCCCTGGTACCAGGAGCGGTCTGACAAGGCCAAGGTGGCGCGATCGAGCGCCGGTAAATGGTATGGTGGCTCCATTCCGATGACGGAGCATTTTTGTCGTCTGGTACGTTTCCTATGACGGACATTAATTTATATATAGTTCGATAGAATGTTTAATACTAATAATAGATAATATATTTTAACAGGTAAAAAAGGGTGAGGACCCGAACATGGTGACCGTCTTCCTGGTCACCCATCGGAGGGCTGGGGAGTTCATTGACGAGAGGGCGACGCAGGCATATGTGCATTCTATTCTTTATATTAATTTACTATAATTTAGAAAACAGAAAAATAGATATCAATATAGACTTTAGCAAACACTTACACGTTAGCAAATATGTTCTAGGCCGAGTTTGTTCGGCTACAGGAGGAGGCGGCGGCTGCTGCTAGTGTGCCAGCAGAGGGAGGGACTGGTACTTCCTCCCAGCCGTCTACAGCTCCATCGTCGGACGACCTCTGGATGACCGCCGTTGGCGGTCTTCAGAAGGGTACGTACTACGGTACGGGATCCTACGGCGCGTATTTGGCTTCGGAGTCATCCCGGGCCCTCTCCGTCAGTGCGCAGTCTCCGGCTTCGCAGGCATCGTCACGAGCTCAGGATATTCGTCGTCAGATCGAGTAGCTGCGTCGCGAGTTGCAGCAGCAGATTTTTGATGCGGTCGAGCGACGATCCGACCCTCCGATCGTCACCGGACGATTTGATGCGGTCGAGCGCAGTATACAGGAGCTGATGAGTCTGCAGCAGGCTACAACTGCCAGCTTGCACACGCTCACCGAGTCTACGCAGCGCACAGAGCGTAGACAGGTCGAGCTGGAGGGATCGCAGAGGAGCATGTCTGCCTCACTCACTCAGGTATCGGCTTCGCTTGAGGCGAGTACTGAGAGGGTGGTGAGTACCCTTACTGTTTATGGTGAGCGACTACGAGAGCTGGAGCAGATACGTCCTCCCGGTCCATCGACGGTGCCGACTCCAGACATTGTACTGCCTCCTACTGCCCCTACGGTACAGCTCACACAGGAGCAGTATGAGTACATGCTATCCCAGATGCACGGCAGGGGTCCTCAGTGATCCAGTAGATTTTTTTATCATCTTTGTATTTATTGGCCCTATGGGCCCATTCACCGTTCTGTACACTGATTTTGAATATTATTTGACTCTGTTGGACATGTATGTTTGTTGGACATGTATGTTGGTGATATTTAATTTGTTAGTATTTTAATTGAGTACATGTATGATATTTAGTTGTAGACTATTATGATGGGAGACTGTTATTCATCTATTAGTTATAGACTGTTATGATGGAAGACTGTTAATTGTGATGATATCTGCGACGGGGATGACAAATATACCTATGCTGGGTTATAAGCGTTGATCTGATATACAAAGGAGGTGCTGCCCAAATTTTAAAAAAATATAATGTGTATTTTTGTGATGATGTGTGTCTGTGTTTACAGTGAATATGAAATGCAGTGTTCGGAACCATCGACAGTTTCGATTACTGTTGTATGTTTTATCTTAGATAGAAAGAGCAACAGTTCAGGGTGTACTTCTGAGAGCTTCATTTTTACGTCCTTCACTTTCTCGGGACGTCGTAAAGGATCCCGAGAAGGTGAAGGACATGAAGAGGAAGCTCTGAGAAGTGCACCCTGAACTGTTGCTCTTTCTATCCAAGATAAAACATAGAACAGTAAGCAAAACTATCGATGGTGCGAATACTGCACTTCACACACACTGTAAACACAGACACACAGCATAACAAAAATACCAATTATATTTTTTTAATTTTTTATAACATCTGCGACGTATAGCGAGTTTTGTGACGTATAGTACACGTCGCTATACGTCGCCAAATAGTGACGTAATGTCGCTATCCGTCGCTATACTGCTGACGTTGCATATGACCACCTGAGAGCTGACGTCGCTAAAGTTGTCGCTAGGCGTCGCTAAAATGCTGACGTGGCTGCCATGCCATGTCATCATATATAAAGTTGACGGCGTCGCTAAGTGGTCGCCCTACGTCGCTATAGTGGTGACGTATGATGATGTCGCTATCTGTCGCTAATGTTGCGACGTCTAGCGACACTAAACGTGACGTCGCAAATAGCGACGAAGTACGACAAAATTGTAATTTACGACAAGCCTATATGCGACATCCAATTTTCATCGCTAAATACGTCGCTAATAGAAATTAGCGACAAATTTTCCTTTTTTAGCGACGTATTCTGACGTCGCTAAAAGGGGTTATTTTAGTAGTGCCAGCAGCGCACTGGCGAGGCACGACCCATAGAGTTGAAATTATTTCAAGAAATCGTAGGTTATGAAACATTGCTAAAACTATATCTTCGTTGACCTCTTTAGACCATGTGTCAATATAAAGTAGAGTCTCTGATAGCATATCACATTTGAATCACGGATCTAAGGGTTTGCCACAGCCAGAGTATACGGGCGAGGCATAATTCTCGGTGAAATGACTTCAGACGTGATTACAAGTTTATGATACTATGGGGAATAGAAAAATGTCATGTATGTCCCATAAGATCCAAAGCCGATACTAGTGAAAGTTTTGTAAGTTGGGTAGCATGTCTCCCAACCTAGCGTTCCGTGGTCCTTGTGATCTATTGACGAGGTAATTGACTGACACTAATAGGCTACCTAGAATATAGAATTTAGAGGTCCATAATCCATTAGTCGACCAAGGTCTTATGGATAAGAAGATAGTAGGAAGACTGTATAAGCAATAACACCAGATAAGATTTTGATTCTCACAAAACTCGAACTACTTGTGCCTCCTTTCAAAAATCTCGCGTATTTGTATTTTGACTATCTTGACCAACGCTGCTATTACAGCCTAGTTTTACAAGCTTACTCTTTTATCGAGCTTGATTCAAGACATATGTTTAATGGGGAAGTCTACTAACTTATTGTCTAATCAAAATCGATATATTACGGTCTGATCAACTTTAGTGCACTCGGTTCGCTCTCTCTTTGATTATCCCACGTGGATTGAGATATCAAGGTATCTAGGATCTCAACCGCGACTGCATTGACAATTCCTCATGAATTATACATTCGCCTTTGAATCACGTAATCGTATTCAGTGACAACTTTCTTGAACCCTTTATTGTTTTTATCTTTCACTGATTTGGAAAGGCGAAAGCTCATAATTGGTGGATAGATACAGAGTATCCCCATGGTTATGATATTTGTATACACAAGTGTAGCTACCATCGTCCAGCCATGTGACTAGAACCTTGCCTTGAGTTACTCGTTCTCCTCTCGACCTTCAAACTACTATTGGGACCTTCTAGCTATCTGAAAATTGAGAATGATTAGGGCTTTACCCTTAGACAAAATGCCAATCTAGGAGATATCTATTCTCAAGAAACCAATTGTTGTGAGTCTCTAATTATTTGCTTGAAGATTGCTTTAACTAGCAACTCTTAAGCCTTAACCCAACCTTTCCTCGACCAAAGCCCACAGTTTAGACATGAGATAAATAGACAAAGGTAAGAACAATCATTTACCATGACTATGGTAGACACCCATCCCGAGATTGGTTTCCAACAAATATTATCCTAGTTATGTAAATTTTATTATTAAGACCTAACTAGTATTGGAACACCACAGTCACTAGCCTAGCCAATACCATAGCTTAAATACCCTATCATAAAATGATCTACCAGTTATCAACAGCAATACATGATCACTATAGCCCATACCACTAGAACTCTTGCGACAATAGTCTGTCAGGTTTGACACAAATAGAAATTCATGACTCAGTTGTTAGAAATCTTTTCATATGATGTGCCTTAGAGTTGGTTACCCCGTCGATAACTCTTGTATACTGTGGACGGGTAGATCATACTATTTTATCGACCATGTGTTATTGTACACACTTATTTGCCATTTATTGAGGAACGATCCTTGACTTAACTTATATCTACCGTATCCCGTTATGCCGTGCCTTATTCTTTATTAACCAGAGTCGAGGTACAATATCCAGACTTTGAAATTCTTCTAACCTCATCATTCCTAAAACTATGTCCTAGCTTCTAAGGTGAGTAAACTGTAAGCCTTCTAAGGTTTTGGGATATACGAGGATTACCGATTGATTAGAATAATTTCCATTATGATGATAATTAGTGCCCCATGGACTCCCACTTTCCATTTAGATCATTTTGTGTCCCCGGCCGTGTCATTAATATTCGGAGTACGAAACCAACTGTTACCTTCCAACAAATTTTATATGCAAGATCTCGACGAGTCCAACTTCATCTAGATATATTACGTCCCACTCAAACCCGTCCCCTTGTACTCTATTTTTATGGTACGACTTTCAGGTCGAAAGGACTAGCTATAACCCTTACCATAATACCGATATACTTTTCGACTTCCATTAGAGCCATAACTTCAACTCAATTCCATCGACCCAATATATGGTTGTGATCTTCTCGAAGCCCACTACACACATGCCACTAGTGTGCCACCTAATTGGAGCCTCATGTGCTAATTAAATATAAAAGTCACTGAAGGCACATTTTTGAGCTTTAGGGACCTAGCTAACCAACCTGACTGGCAACTAGCTCAACCACTTGGATGGAAACCTATTCTAGGTCACCCTAACCTAGTGGAAATAGTTTTATTATTGGGATCTTGTCCAGTCAATATAGATCAAAATCCAAGGTTCATCCAACCAACGATTGATGTCCAATAGGGAACCCATTAAGACCCAGTAAAACCCATCCATACTTACCACCGTATTTGGACTATAAAACCAAACTATTTGAAATAGGTCCCTATACATATTATGTAGTCTCCGTCTCTTAGAATGTGAAGTCATTCGTAACCCTTATTCTATCTACCTGTAAGTCGCGATACGATCTTGTATTGCATTTATAACCCTTGCTCGTGTGTTTAAATAACCACGAAAAAGATCACAATCTTGATTTCTCAAATTTCATTCTATTATGGAACCTTGTTTAGAATTTCGAGAATGAAACTTCTGCATTGCACGGATTGCAAGCCCCTCTAAGAAACAAAGGGTTTTTCGATTTAGCAGGTGACTGGACTAGAGTTGCCCATCTAGCAAGTAAGTCAATGGTTCATAGTCTTTCTTTTATCTGCATCATTGGATACTCTCTATCGCTCTTGAAACTTTATAATTGCTCTCAATTATTCTTTCTTATCTTCCTGTCCTTCCTATTGCAGAGCGACCAATGGTCATATTTATTAGAATTTATCAATATTTCTTAGCTACTTGTGTAAATTTGTTGTTTGTTAAATTTTGGGTTGCTTGATAGATAGGAGAGGATTATAGATGCCATATACAGTAGATATCTATTGGTAGAAATTTTAGCGATTAGTTGGAAGATTATAAAGTTTTAGTGACATGAGATTTGATGGAGTAGTGTGACCAAAGGTGGGTAGAAGTCCTCAAGCATTCGGAGTTATAAAATGGCTAGAGAAGGTTATAAAATATTTTGAGGAATTAAATTAAGGAGATTAAGGTAATAATAGGCTTTAAATTTTAAGGAATAGTTATGAATTAGAATTTCGAGGACGAAATTATTTTAAGGTGGGTAGATTTGTAGCTTCCCTTTCCGGAAATTTTGAAATATTTTTATTATTTATTTTATTTAAATATTAATTTTTAGATTTTTATAAATAATTAATTAGTTAATTATTACGGTAGATGATTGTTAAAATGTAGGAGTTCTTCTCTAGTGATTTGTGATCGCAGGAGAACCTTGAATGGAAAGAAAGTTTCTATAAGGTAATTATAAGATCAACTATGTCTTATCGGTCAGACTTACAGAAAATTACATACATGTGAAGAAAATAAGCATAGCTGGAACGAATGCATCCATAGGAAGTTGGAGATAGCGCTAATTAACAATAAGATAGTTAAAGATTCTTTCGGTCGATTTGGATGTGCGATATCGACAACAAATGCACATGTTAGGGGGGATAAAATATTAGTTAAAGTAACTGCCAGAACCAATGGCCAGCCAAAACAAACTTGGATTGAGGTTGTAAAGAAAAATATGATTTTTGTTGAAGTAATAGTGGCTATGACCCTTAAGGGAGTTGAATGGAAGAAAATAATTATAATAGCGGACTCCAAAAGTTTGGGATAATGGTTTTGTTGTTGCTGTTGTTCTTCTAGAGTTCCATAGAAGGTAGTATCATAGTTCTTGCCAAGGTTAAAGAGTAATTTCTCTATTTTTATTAGTGAACTTGTACTTAATTTATATGTTTAGTATCTGAGACAAGTGATTAATTATAGGTAAGAGTTCCATAGGATTTAAAATAATAGTTCTTGTAGTGGTTCATGAGGGATTTATTCTCTTTTTACTAAAGTTGATTTATACTCAAAAAAGTTGATAGAAGATTTGTTATCCTGTAACAGGATTTTTCTAAAGTTAACAAGAAATTAGGAAACTAATTGCCACATGACCCAACTAATGGCCTCTGTGTGAATAGTTTTAACCTTGATGCTCTTCTCCATTGCATCTTGATGAATGCATTAGATTTTCTTTGCTTCACTTAGAAAATAGAACCAGAGACTTGACGTTCTGATTATTTAGTTGAAGTGCATATGGCCTATAAATGGTGATGATCCTGTGTCCAACTCGTTATAGCTTCCAACAATAAATATCATGAATGTGGGTATTGGCAAAATGATTTTCGTACTTGATACAGCTGCAATTACAGTTGCACAATCTCGTGCACTACTGCACACAGGCTTTGTACCTCGATATGTACCCAAATTCCTGATACACATGTGTCCCCTTCTAATACTGATACACACACTCAATTTTATGTACACACGTGCCCCCTCCTAATACTGATTCACACACATGATATCAAACCAATAATTCTTCCTTGCTGCATTTAGAATGTTAGTACATCACTTACACAAGGAGACCGAAATGCAGCACGGCCCAACCATTCCCTACACCCAGACCCGACCCTATCCCTATTTTTCATGCTCGGTTACGTATATAACAGAAAGAGATCAGGAGGGAGGAGGAACAGAGCACCCTAAACCCTAGCCCAAAACCCGCGCCCAGCCCTGGCGACCTCCCCACGCCGCCATGGGGGGCTATCGGCCGGCCAGAGCGCCGTCAGGCCGACCAAGCGCGCGGATGCAGCAGCGCGCGCTCACAGCCGCGAGGCCGACTTCGTAGCGGTTTTCCCGCCACCCCGCTCCACCGTTTTTCGATCCACTTGATACGGTACGTCGCTAACCTATAGCTCTTAGGATACCTTCAAACGGATTTAATTTTCATGTGCTAAGTTGTCCGAAAAATCGAACCAAAGTTCGGTAAAAACCTGTTCGAAAACAGAGCAAATAACAGTCCATTCATCCACATTTGAAGATCAATTCCGATCGATCTAGTAACAGATTAGAAATTCTACCTGAACATAGTTATAGACAACATATAGGGCTCCACAACCTATTTCGCAGAAGTCGATTACATCGACTACGCGTCGAGAAATCGGATCCCAAAGTTTACCAAAAACCTGTTTTAAAAACAATAAAATCCTTCGATACGACGTGCGTCCCACCAATCAGGACGACGTGCTCGCGAACCGAAAGCATCGAAAGGTGCGTATCGAGTTTGCGGTATAATGCCCCGCTCCGCACGAGACATTTGGGTTGGCTTGTTGGATGCTATCAGAATGTTGGACCGTGATTTATGTTGGGAATCAAGAGAATTGAGACTGATGCAGTCTCTCTTAGCTAGACGGAAGGGGTATTGGAACATGGCTCACTGGTGGAGCTACGCTTAGTGGAATTGTGTGTGATCGGAACAGGAAGACCCTTTGATGCAATTGAGTAGAACTGTCCTTCCTCCTCCTTACTCCTTCATACTTAATAAAATAAAGTATTGAATTGCTATGAATTGTCCCTAAATGTCCCATGTTTTAGTTGCTGAATAATAGAGATGCTTATACTGAGAATTATTGAAATGTACAACACATGAATATTGAACTGCTAATATGACTTGATGCCTGAGAATGAATTGATAACATTGTCCCTTATGTTTAATGGTACTGAAACAAATGAAATACTTGATTAATGAGATGCGTTATGATTGATACATGGAAAAGAACTGGCTATACTATTAACACAATGAACGGAATGAGACTCTTGAATCATGTACTCTCTGTATAACTGTTGTAAAGAAATAAGATGATGCCTGTTTTCGTATAAGAAATGAAATGAATAATAATTGTCCCAATAAAATGAATGAAATGTTGTTGGTTCCTTGTTGGGAGGAATGCTATTAGAAATGTGCAATGAATCAATGAATGAGGAATGATGAGGCTTGGGATCATGGAGATCACCAAGTAGAATGATGGTAATGATTAGTCGTTGAATACGGCTCAGGATTTAGATGAGATGTTGAACTGTTGGCTCTGCTTACTTTCAGTTGCTTTACCATGCATTTGTGTTATCGAGTTGACACTCATTCGTATGGTCATGGACGTACTTATACAAGTCTGAGTAAGTTTTCTCGAACGGTACCTGGGACGCTGGGACCGATTCGACCCGGGAGGAAACATTGGTCGTGCTATATGGTGGCACGAGGTATTACGGGACATTCGGCTAGGCTTGCAACCTACCCTGGAATGGTGCGTCGTAATACCCGTTGGAAAGTCCTTTATGGTGCAGTTTTACCAACGACCATGTAGTCAGGATGCATGCTAATGAATGTTTTGTACAGACAGTGTAAGTATATCATATTATCATGTATCTTTATACATGTATGAGAGAGTTGGCTATCGGTAATAAATCACTTAAATGTGATATACTCAATATATGTGTTGGTATAACTTGCGTGCTTAACGTGCCAAGTAAATGATGCTATGTGTAGTCTTTCAATATGAGAACCTGCTTAACATGTTAAATTTAGTATGCTAGAAAGATGTCTTGCTATGAACGTTGTTCAAACATAGCATACATGCTAAGGGATGCTTGAAGTGAGAATTGTCATAACATGTTTAAGATGTTAATGTTAACGATGCCTCAATGATGTCTTTGTATGATAACACCAAGAATGCTAATGATACGTCCACCGGATTATTGCTAAGAATATGTTTACATGCTTCACTATGATTATTGCCCATGAACTATAAACTGATGCTAGGCCCCAAGTAGAAAGATCATTCTATTAAATGCTTACTAAAAATTGACCATTTAGTGTTGGTTTAGGCGAGTGGGTTGGATTATGCTTGCCAGTACATAGATGATGTACTGACCCACGTTTTTGTGGGCAGGTGCTCGTGCTTGAGATGTTCTGTACACGAAGATTGGCTTGATCGGTCCCGCGGCAACGAAGATTTGTTGGGCATGCAGAAGCTCTCCATGTACAAGATGATGTCTTCTGTTTATAAAGGGCATAATGTATGGAACATTGTAATCAATTGTACCAGTGAGTTGTAAGCCAAGTCGGTATATCGAGTTATAATCCAATGTAACCAAGTATCCAAAATTAAGCTGTATAGCATTGTTCAGTTGGATTTTAATGTAAAGTGAGATTGGTTGTAAGTATTGTACTTCAATACAAGTCTTGTACTATTCTTCAATTATCAATAAAGAGAATAAAGTTTTATATATCTCTGTGTGACTTCAAGTTATCCTTTTATCCCCGCAGCTATAAAGAAGTAATGTATTTCTATTCAATGAGAAAGATTGTTCTCATTAACTTTAATTTATCTGCTTCTATCGCTGCGATGTATTCCTAATTGAAGATAATCAATTATGTACCATCTTTGCCTTGTACAAGTACGATACCTGACTTGTACGGCATCACGCCCAAGCGAGGATGATCGATTTCAAGAGATAAAGTATGTGAATAAATGACTCTACGAATCGGGGCATGACACGCGGACGTGTGGTCTTTGACGGAATTCAAATTGGTTGCGTGTGCACGACGAATTTGATGCGTATCCGTCGAAATTCACAATATCGACATCTGTGCAAATTTTCCAAATACTTTGTGCACGCTCGTCAGATCGAAAAAAAACTTGTGCCAACAAGACCGTAACATTTTTCTGGTCCTGTATGCCAAGTTTGGTCCGATTCTGAGACAGTTGATCGGATCGCCATTTTGTGGGCCTCACGGTCCGACTCAACGGACGATTTTGTGCACGGCCCGTCGGAATCCAACTCTGGACATACGGTTGGGTTGGTATCGGAAAACCAGACCCGTAGATATATAGTTTGACAATTTTAGAGACCATAGACTTTGGCACACTTTTCGGTGCAAAGCGGGTCCAACGGCGGACACCGTTTTGACCCAAAATTACCGTTTTACCCCTGTATCCAGAATTGAACTTAAGGATAGGCAATTTTAGCTAATTTGACTATTCTAAAAATGTTGGTAATGTTTATTTTAGCATCCGGAGACTTCTGCATGTGTTGACTGTTGTGGCACATTGAGTGGTATAGTATTATCGGTTTCACCAACACAGGACCTCAGGCGAGTACTTCTCTGATAGTTTTTATATCTGATTATCTCTATACTTCTTGTATTTAATAATTTTTTACATTGATATCACGTTGATTTTTGACACGCTTGGAACACGAGATAGTAGTTATAGATTCTTGCATGTTGTTCGTGACCAATATATTTTCGTGTTCGTGAAATATTTGAGTGCATGGGTACTAGCCGGGCGGGGAAGTACATTAGTAGACATGTAAACATATCCAGAAATATCCCATGAGTCTATTCTTGAATAATAGCAGCTGCATACGACACGTGCAGGGTGCGGATTTACCCCTTAGTCGTTTACATGTTGAAAGTGTATTTCAAATTACTTGTTAGATATAGTCTTGCTACATTACAGTTTCTTGTCATTGCTTGTCTTGTGTACCATGTCTTCCTACTTTTATCGCATGATTCCTACCATGATTCCCTGTTTTCTTTCCACATATCATATATCTCAGTATTATTACAGATTTATGGATTTCGTCATTTATTGATTCTATTGTAAGAATGTACTCGTTCCATTCCTGACTGGAAACCAATATTTTTCAGGTTTAGCTGCGATCACTCTTAGCACTGGGAAGGCATGGGTATGCTGAGGTCAACCTAGATAGTTGAATTAGCTGTCTTTTCTATTTTGTGAGACATTGTATTTTCTAGCCAATGTGAAGTTGTGAAACCTTGTAATTTGTAAAATTGATTTAGTAATGTGAATGAGCATATATGTTACATTTTATGATTTTGAGCAACTTGGCCGTGACAGCGTTCTACCGCCGACTCTGCGGCGTAGGCTGGCTTGGACACGTCTCGTATTCAAAAAGCGGGTACGGGTCGTGACAAGTGATGATGCTAAATTAAATAAGTATTGGTAGAGAATGATTGAGAACTGGTAGGAATTTTTTTTTTAGTTATAAGAAAATCTAGAGATTTTGCAAGATTACCAAATTTAAGAAGAGTGATATCTGAAGGTACAATTGAAAGATATGTGGAGATTGAAGTATATAATGAGGAATGGATTTTAAGTTGTAGTGGCATTAATAGGAGAAGTATAGATTTGAATAATGTCCAATAATTTTATAAATTCTGATACAAGGATTAAATTAAAACTTAGGACAATGTAGAGGAATTTGGACTTTCAAAATACTAAGTTGAAAGGATTACAAATCCAGTAAAAAAGAAAGAAAAGATTAATCGAGGAGTTATAACAAGAACATGCTTCATGAGTGGTCATCTTCATGACTGAAAATTTTGGATCTTGGTAGTAGTCGAAGCAGAGCGAGATGATTACCCCGACTTCCTTCTACAAATCCTATATTTTGGTTTGCTATCATAACGGAAGAAATTCAATTCCTTATCCTTGAATTGTTTCTTAAACTTCAATATCATTAAGATTTTGATCCCTTCTGATTATGACCAATCAATTTTGGTCGTCTTGTATATCGTGCCAAAGAGTCTTGATTGTCGATTAGACTTGAATGACTTCAAATTCAATTGTGACCTGGATTTTCATCCTCGGATGCTCGTGCTCAGACTTCGATGACCTTGTTCTTCATCTTGCCTAAATCTTATTTTAATCAAGAATTGATCAACTTAGATCGTATCGAGACTTAAATTTTTAACCGTGATTGGATTTCAATGCTCTTACCACTCGTGCTTTAACGTTCGATTTAATTCTTGCTAATGACTAAGTTTTGTTCCAATCTCGTTTAAGTTTCATGCTATCCCTGATCATACCGAAATATCATGCTTGGACATGCCTAGGCTGCTCTTCATCATATCTAATACTGTCGACCAAGGTTAGACTGACCTTATCTATGATCATGTCGAATTTCGATTTTTTATCACGTTGGATTTTTTAATCGTGCCAAAAATCTTTTCTGACCATGATTTGATTCCCCGAATCTTATCTGAAATTGTCGTGATTCTATCATGCCAAAATTACTAGTCGTGCCTAAGTAATTCTGAACTGATTATCTTGATCGTGTAAAACTCGTCGTTCTTTGATCGTGCCTAAGATATCGCCTAAACTTTCTATCATATTTTTAACCCCACTACCAACCTTTAATTTCGATGACGAAATTCTTATAAGGTGGGTAGGATGTGAGCCCCCTGAATTTTAGGAATTTTTTTAAATTTTCTAAATAAATTATTTTCGATAATTTATTTTTATTTAATTATTATTGATCATTAAATGCTCTTTTCCGTGACTGTGATTTCTGGAGCGTCAGAGATGTCAATCTCAGAAAACTTCCTTCACGATTTTGTAGTAGACAAGATTATCTCCATTTTGATATATCATGTCCCACTCAAACTTGTTCCCTTGTACTCTGTTTGTATTGCGCAACTTTCGGGTCAATTTAGGCCAATTGATCATCTACCGTAAAACCTGATCCAACTTCCAATTTAATTTTGGGGGTCGACATCGGTCCAATCTGATCGACCCAATATATGGTTCTGACCTGTTTTGAGTCTACTATTCACGTACCACTTGTGTGTCACCCAATTGATCTTTTGCATGCTCCTATTTTATCAATGATTATAAATAATTTAAATTGTAATCATGATCAAACCTTAGCCCAAACTCAATCAAACTTGACCCAACACCCAACCCAATTCTATGTGGCCCCTCTCATGACTACCCATACACCCCACAAATATATCACTCCTCCCTACACAAAAATATATCTTTTCCTCTCTCTACTTTACATAATATCACTTTCTCCCTCTCTTTCTAATATATATAACTCTTTTTCTCTCTCTTGCACACATACACATACCTCACCCCCTCTTCCATCACCATCACAGCACACAACCCCCCAAGCCGACCACACACTCTCTCTCTCTCTCTCTCCCTGTCTCTCCTTCTCTCTTTTCTATAATATCTCTCTCTCTCTCTCTCTCTCTCTCTCTCTCTCTCTCTCTCTCTCTCTCTTTCTAATATATATAACTCTCGCTCTCTCTACTTACACTGACACACCTCACCTCCATCACCATCACAGCCAATACTCCTCTCCCCCTCTCCCATCTCCTGTCGACAGTACCCCCTCTTTCTTTTTCTTTTTCATCATCATCATTTTCTACTTCTTCATTTATTTCCTTCTTCTACTTCTTCATTTTTTTCTTCTTCTTCTTCTTCATCTCACCACCACCACCATCATCATATTCTCATTCTTCTTCTCCTCCTCCTCCTTTCCTCGGATGGTGAGGCAGCAGCAGCCGTAGCCACAGCCACAAAAAGCTGCAGCGACAGCAGCAGCAGACTGCAGCAGCGGCAGCAGCTGTGAAAGCAGTAGCAGCCGCGGTGGCAGCTCCGACGACCACCCCGCACGACCACGACGAAGCCCCTTGCCGCCGACGAACCCCACAGCCCACGCGCGCACTTTGGCGAACTCCTCTCTAGCGGCCATCGTCGACCACGACGAGTGGCAGGGTCGATTTCTACGTTTGGAAATCGATCCGTCGTTACGCGTGCATGCCGAAGTCAAAATTTACGTTTCGAGGCAGCAACTTCGCACGCATTTTTTGGACAATCCGACCATTGGATCGACGAACTCTTTGCTCCTTCACAATCTCGGTATATACCACTTCACTTTCCTAAAGTTTCAACTGTTAATTCAATCGTTTGATAGATCATAACCGGCCGCCAAGTTGACCGTTTAAATTGTATTATTTTTGGACAGTTTTGTGGAGCAAACTTCGTCGACTCGTATCTCCGCCATCGCAGCTCCGTTTGGCGTGCCACCAGCTCTGTTTGATTCAAGCAGTTTTATAAACATGTTAGCTAGCTATTTTTGTGATATTTCTAACCATCCTGATCGATTCGCATGTTAACATGTTTTGAGGCAAGCATATAAAATTGTATACATTAAGTGGCCATCATATCTATCTCGTGTCACGTGTAGTAGTTAAGCAGTAAAAGGGTGTGAAGGTCACGGGCAATGTCAAGCCATCACGGACTATAGCTGGGTTTGACGGCGACCCTTTCGCGGCGGGTAGCGAGCCCTATGCAAAAGTTCCCGAATAACCCATGTCGATGTAAGGCTGGCGCTTGCTATACTCGTTCCTCCCAGGCCAAATCGGTTCCTTGGCCTAGGCAACCGTTCGAGGAAACTATACCTTGTCGACAAGTTGTCCAATAACCGTTTTGCAGAGTCTTGAAAAATGCTATCTCTTTTCTAGAACCTTATCCTTTCTCTTTTAGTTGCAAAACTTAGCCTTTCTATTGAACTTAGTCGATTTACTCACTTAGCCATATCGTTGCGATAAACGTTAATCGATTCATTCATTGTTTTGTATAGGCTAAGTGGAATTGCATAAAAAAACACGTTTTCCATTTTCAATATTGACAGTTTGATAGTAAGTGTTTCGTAAAGAATCGTGCCATGATTTCTTTGATCCTACACTATGATGACGAGCATTCATTTAACTACATATTGATTTTGAAATAGAGGGTCGAAGCGAAGAGTTCAGCCACTCGCCTTAGACTTGCTTCAGACGAGGGACTGGTTGGCTGCACTGATGTTGCCTACGCGATCACCTGCAATCGCATAAGCAACTGATTAGAACACTATGCAATTTAAGGAATTTTGATATGAATGCGAAGCTCAAAAATGCAAGTCATGAAAATCCATCGGAAATATTCACGAAAATGCATTCACGGAAACCAAAGCCAAAGCCAAATCAAGCGCGTCATGAAAACCAGAGCAACGGGAGGTCCCTCGACTCAGCCGCAGAGCCAATCCTTGAGGCGCAATCCGCTGAATATGGGACTTGGTTCTGAAGCAGCCATTCCATAACGGAGAATGGATCTCAATTCAACCGTTCTCGTTTGACCGATTCGGCCGATTCCGACCTATCGGTCCCGACCGAATCGATAGTGATAATGTTCCTTTCTCGCACACCCCGTGGACGAAAACGGGGCACGATGTAGGTACGGGGAACTACACCATAACCAACAAATAAAACGTTTCGTCCTTGAAACTTAAGGATAGAACCTACCTCTACGAGAACAATGAAGAAAATTTCTCCATTTCTGGTTCAAGCTTCCACGTCGACTCTTCGACCGAATGGTTACTCCAGAGTACGCAGACGAAAGGGATCACTCGATTTCGCAGCCGCTTATCCTTGCGTTCTAAGATTTGAACTGGCTTTTCAATGTGGGATAAGTCGGAATTCAGCTCCAGCTGGCCAAAATCTACCACGTGGCTAGAGTCATGCACGTACTTCTGCAACTGAGAGACGTGGAAGACATTATGTACACCTTCTAGCGCCGGCAGTAGGGCAATTTTAAAGGCCACTGGGGCGACCCGCTCAAGTATTTCGAATGGCCCAACGAATCTCGGACTCAATTTTCCCTTCGTGCCGAACCGAGTAACTCCTCGCATGGGAAACACTTTAAGAAATACGTTATCGCCTTCTTGAAACTCGAGGGGTCGACGATGAACATCTGCTGTAAACCCCCTGAAAGTTCACTATGAATTAAAAAAATTTATTATATTGGTATTTGTGCGCCACGTGCGTATACGCACGTACGAGATATTTGTATTTCTATAGATGAAATATTTTATTATGGATTCAAATATATAAGAATAAATAGTTTTTGTTTCATTTTTTTAAACATAGAGTAAATATTTTATATATAAGTATTTCTGCAAAAGCTTAAGTCAAGCTTTTATATTTAAATTTCAAAAAGGCCTTTATATATACAAGTATATGTAATAGTTTAAGAAATAATATTTTTCTTTTAAATAATAGGAACTATACTAGAAAAATAAGTTTTATGTAAAATATTGTTTGCATGCGAGTACGTGAAATTTAATTCGCGTATAGATAATTTGAATTTTTGAATTTTTTTTAACTATTTCATCTCAACTTATTAAAAATGTATTTTTGAATTATTTCATTGTTTAAATATTTATTGTGAATTTTCGAAATTAATTAATTATTATTATTTATAAAAAGATATTTTGAATTTAATTGTGATAATTTAAATGATGATTTTATTTTATTTAAATAGTTTAATTTAAATATGTGATTTATCTATATCTAAGTTGGGTTTGAATTCAATTGGATTAGATTGAGATTGATTGATTTAAATTTAAGTAGTGAATTATCTATGGGAAAATTTAAATCCTCCCAATCCTTATCCAACTGGAAATTCTCACATCCTATAAAAGGCAGGTACTCATCCATAAATTGCTACCATTCACAAATTCCCCAACAAAATTTTTCCACCAAGTCCGTGCATCGTGTCGGTGTCCCCTTCCTCCATTATATATTTTCTTTTACATATACAATTATCCACCCCTGTGCCCGACAACCCGGGCACAATCCATTATAACCCTTCCCTGTGTCGGACAACCCCGACACGTACAGCCCAAAAGAATAACCTTAAACCAAGCAGCCCCAACAAGCCGCTGCCACCACAGTACACCGCCACAACTCCTCTGCGCACCACCCCTATTTCCACCTGCCGATCCCGAACTCCACGTAAAACACCCAACCGACCAGCCACGACCAAAGCCGCACCCCCATCACCACCATCGGCCAAAACCACCACCAGAACTTACGCCACCGTGGCAGCCCGACAACCCGACCAGCCCTGGCCAAACCCCGGTCGAACACACACCAGTGCCACCACTATACCATATCACCACCATCACCGCTGTCACCACAGTACATCCATCGACAGCCACCGCCTCCTCCGACGCTCGACCCAATACACCAGTTGTCACCACCACTGCCATCTAATCGATACCACCAGCAAAAAAATTAGCCAAACTCCCTAACCTCCACTCCGGCCAAACCCTCGCCGAACCCCGGCCAACCCGCTGTCACAACTACCACCATCATCAAGAAGAGAAGTAAAATAAACCCTAAATCTAAACTTACCTCCGCTCGCCGCCGGTGCCCTCCATCGCGAGTCACGCCTGGCCGCCGCACCCGCTCGCCGTCGGCGCCCTCCACCGCGAGTCGCTCCTGGCCGTCGCACAGCCGGAAACCCCCTTCGTCTTCCCTTCTTAGTCTTCCCTCCCCCGGAGTAGCGCTCCGCCGCGTCCACCGCACCGAGCAGCTCCCGACTCCCGCGTCGACCTCCGCTTCCCTCGCCGAGCCGCGCACCCGCCGGCTGCGCGCGCTCTCTGACTTCCCTGGGTCGGCGAGCTCCGCCGCGTGCCAAACCCATTTCCCCATTCCGCTCCCTCCGGCTTCCCTCACCCCCGCCGACCGATCGAAGTCGCTCACCCGACCTCCCTCTCTCGCCCTCTCATTCTCTCTCTCTCCCTCGTTCCCCTTTCTCCTCATATTAATTTTTCCTTTGCTCTTCTCTCTCCTCTGAGGAGAAGAGACAGAGTTTAATTTGTTTCTTTTATTATTTTATTTTATTTAATTATTTAGTTATTTATTTGTTTCACTTTGTTATTTTTGTGTGTTAACTGAGCTAATTTTATATTTATTATTGTTATTAATATTAATATTATTATTTTTGTTGGTATATGATTGTTTGTTTTTAGGTTCTTTGTTTCCCGTACTATTATTAACATTTTATTAATTGATATTATTTTATTAGTATATTTTATCAACCATTTATTTTAAAATAAACCTATAAATATTTGTAAAATTTTATTCGTAATATGATTTTTATATGGCTTAGAAGTTCCAAACTGGCTTAGAAGTTTAAATATATTATATAATATATTATTATGCAACTATGGTAATTTGAATGTAGTTTTGAGCTAAGAGGTATCTTGATAAATTAAATTTTATTTTGTTGTTGCTAAAATAATTTACTAGCAATAATTATCTAAGTATTTTAACTAATAGGAACATAGATTTCACTAATATAAATAAGTATTTTCTAGACAATAACATGTCTAGTTTTATATTATGTACATTTTCAAAATAATTATAAGTACCTATTCTCTCAAATTCTCTTTTGGTCAACATCAAATCTTGTCCATAACAAATCCTCTTAATCCCATTTCCTCGATTTCATATTCGAGACTACCTTATGTCTACCCTAACTAATTTGACCCTTCTGGACCCAATGGAACTGTCCATACCACCATCAGAGGCTACCTTGCATAGTTATTACACCGAAGTCGCGGTTCGTGCCACCTTGATCATTGCAGTACACCAGGCGTCCTACCAGGCAAGACACCTTGCCTTTACTATTTAATTTCTTGCTCAATATCATACATGTTTTATTTTCTTATAAGTCGTTCTTTCAAAACCATACGTAGTTGCAAATTACTATACTTTAGTTTTCTTTATGCGTTTGGCCTAGAATTAAGGGACCACCTTTGTTTGTGCCGCATTCATTGGCCGACACCTGTGTGTCACGATGTCACGTGTCTCATATAGATTCGGACTTACGTACCGACCGTACATCACTGCGTACAGGACGAGCGTTAGGATATAACTGCTAATATAATTGCCTAGAAGACTTAGCGGTTATTAGAAATATCGTGGTGTGGATTCAGCACGAGTAGTGCATGGGGAAGGGAAAGACAGTTATTAGGCGCAGGGGCTTTCACATATTTACTTTCCTCTAGCTGCCATTTGTGACTCAGCCGAGAGCTAGTGCGTCGTGCACTTACTTACTTTTCTCTAGATGCCACTAGTGCCTCGGTTGAAGAACAAATGTGCCGTGCATTTACTTTCCTCTAGCTGCCGCTAGTGACTCACCCGAGAGACTAGTGTGCCGTGCATTTCTTTATTTTCCTCGAGATGCCACTAGTACCTCGGTTGAAATGCTAACGCACCGTGTTTCTAGTCTCGGGAGCCCTTGTGTGGAACGTTGTCTTCAAAATGCATTTTCATATAGAATGGTTAAGGACCTTTATTTGTGTAGTCACATATACTTTTCTGTTGAGCTTTATTTATTCAGTTATTGGCATGATATTATGTGTCTTGCTACGTCCCTCTGAGGACATGGTTATCTCACCAGGTGTGTGCTCTTATCTTTTGCAGGTTTTCTAGCCGTGGCCATGATCATCTCTAATTCTTCGAGGATGATTGCACTTTGATTGTCTTCGCTTTGCTCGCCAAACTCATTTCATTTTCATGTATTTCTTTCCTTACTTGTTGGTAGTAGATTTGTCTCTACTCAACATACTGTATCAAGACAATTCATCATCATTATATGATATCTTTTATTCATTTATTTTGTGTGGATGAGATTAGTTATGGTTCTACTGTATTACGTATATTATTTATACGGCTGGCATGTCTACGTTTCTAGTCCTACATATTTTGGGACTGGGGCGTTACATATTTTTGTGGTTGCTCACGCAGGTCAAGATAAATTGTTTGGTTATTTTACCATACCAAGCAAGCCTGCGAATAGGATTATAAGTCTAGGATCTCATCCACATACTTGACCTCTTTCCTCGATTCTATATTCGAACTATCGTTCGACTCATCGACTGCATCTTGCTTGATTCCTTCTGTCATAATTCTCATCTTTCCTTCGTGCTTGCTAGAGGTTAGACATGCGATCCCTACTAGCTAGACATGACTCTTTTGTCCCAAAACACCATTAGTTTAACTCTTGTAAGTTGGGTAGATACCTCATGACCTAACATTTCTTTTTACTTAGACTACAGCCTTTATAGGACCCTAACTTATCTAGCCCACCAAGCCTTAGACAAAAAATAGTAGGATGAATGTATAGAAACAATCACATGACAAGACTTAGATTCTTAAGGAGTTGAACTAATTCTACCTTCTTTCACTCTTACGCTCTCGTGCCTATGTTTTTACCATCGTGACTAATGCTGCTAAATAGCCTAATTTTTGTAAGCTTACTTTTTATTAAGCTTGTTCAAGGACATATATTTTATTGGGGGACCCCACTAACATATTGTCTACTCAGAACCGGTGCATGATGGTCTGATCAACCTAGTGCACTTTGGTTCGCTTTTATCTATCGTTATACGTGGATGGAGACATAGTTAAACTTGCCCTATAGAGTCCCATCTGCGACAGCCTTGGCAATTCTTTTGAATTACTCACTCGCCTTTAGACCACATACTGGTATTCGAAAACAACTTGTTTGGACTCATATTGGTTTTCGTCTTTCACCTAATTAGACTAAGACTCGTGCTGGATAGATAGACCCAAAGTATCGCCTTTAGTTGTCCCACCATCTATTACCAAGATAGTTAGCCATGGACCAACCAAGGTGACTATATCCTCGTTTTGAACTACTCGTCGATACCATATCTATTATCGCGACCTTCCATGAAATTTGAAAATGATTTCAATTATCCTTTCATTCGTGTCCTTAACCTAGATAATTACCATGCACCCTTCTCCGTAGAACCATCTCTCCCAAGTCCCTAGATAATTCTTTTTTGATCTACTCGATCCCTTCCTATTTTCTAAATTCATGTTATCATGATCTTATTGCCTTAACTAGTGACCCTCATTCGATTCCATATCCATGATTTATTTTCAAAGATATCGAAATCACAAACTTCTTAACTGCACGTTTTGTTAAACGTAGTCTCCTTACCTCGCCTAATGATTTGATCGTGTTCCGTATCGATATATCCTTGTACCTTCTCAACCCCCCTAATCATCCTTAATTTTGAGGACAAAATTCTTGTAAGTTGGGTAGGATGTAAACCCCCTGAAAGTTCACTATAATTTTTTTAAAAAAATTATTATGTTGGTATTTGTGCGCCACGTGCGTATACGCACGTACGAGATATTTGTATTTCTATATATGAAATGTTTTATTATGGATTCAAATATACAAGAATAAATAGTTTTTGTTTCATTTTTTTTAAACATAGAGTAAATATTTTATATATAAATATTTCTACAAAAGCTTAAGTCAAGCTTTTATATTTAAATTTCAAAAAGGCCTTTATATATACAAGTATATGTAATAGTTTAAGAAATAATATTTTTCTTTTAAATAATAGGAACTGTACTAGAAAAAAAAAGTTTTATGTAAAATATTGTTTGCATGCGAGTATGTGAAATTTAATTCGCATATAGATAATTTGAATTTTTGAATTTTTTTAACTATTTCATCTCAACTTATTAAAAATGTATTTTTGAATTATTTCAATGTTTAAATATTTATTGTGAATTTTCAAAATTAATTAATTAATATTATTTATAAAAAGATATTTTGAATTTAATTATGATAATTTAAATGATGATTTTATTTTATTTAAATAGTTTAATTTAAATATGTGATTTATCTATATCTAAGTTGGATTTGAATTCAATTGGATTAGATTGAGATTGATTGATTTAAATTTAAGTAGTGAATTATTTATGGGAAAATTTAAATCCTTCCAATCCTTATCCAACTGGGAATTCTCGCATCCTATAAAAGGCAGGTACTCATCCATAAATTGCTACCATTCACAAATTCTCCAACAAAATTTTCCTACCAAGTCCGTGCATCGTGTCGGTGTCCCCTTCCTCCATTATATATTTTCTTTTACATATACAATTATCCACCCCTGTGCTCGACAACCCGGGCACAATCCATTATAACTCTTCCCTGTGTCGGACAACCCCGACACGTACAGCCCAAAAGAATAACCTTAAACCAAGCAGCCCCAACAAGCCGCTGCCACTGCAGTACACCGCCACAACTCCTCTGCGCGCCACCCCTAGTTCCACCTGCCGATCCCGAACTCCACGCCAAACACCCAACCGACCAGCCACGACCAAAGCCGTACCCCCATCACCACCATCGGCCAAAACCACCACTAGCACTTACGCCACCGCGGTAGCCCGACAACCCGACCAGCCCTGGCCAAACCCCGGCCGAACACACACCAGTGCCACTACTATACCATATCACCACCATCACCGCCGTCACCACAGTACATCCATCGACAGCCACCGCCTCCTCCGGCGCTCGACCCCATACACCAGTTGTCACCACCACCGCCATCTAATCGACACCACCAACAAAAAAATTAGCCAAACTCCCTAACCTCCACTCCGGCCAAACCCCCGCCGAACCCCGGCCAACCCGCTGTCACAACCACCACCATCATCAAGAAGAGAAGGAAAATAAACCCTAAATCTAAACTTACCTCCGCTCGCCGCCGGTGCCCTCCACCGCGAGTAACGCCTAGCCGCCGCACCCGCTCGCCGCCGGCGCCTTCCACCGCGAGTCGCGCCTGGCCGCCGCACAGCCGGAAACCCCCTTCGTCTTCCCTCCTTGGTCTTCCCTCCGCCGGAGTAGCGCTCCGTCGCGTCCACCGCGCCGAGCAGCTCCCGACTCCCGCGTCGACCTCCGCTTCCCTCGCCGAGCCGCGCACCCGCCGGCTGTGCGCGCTCTCCGACTTCCCTGGGTCGACGAGCTCCGCCGCGTGCCAAACCCATTTCCCCTTTCCGTCCCTCTGGCTTCCCTCACCCCCGCCGACCGATCGAAGTCGCTCACCCGACCTCCCTCTCTCGCCCTCTCATTCTCTCTCTCTCCCTCGTTCCCCTTTCTCCTCCTCTTAATTTTTCCTTTGCTCTTCCCTCTCTCTTCTGAGGAGAAGAGACAGAGTTTAATTTGTTTCTTTTATTATTTTATTTTATTTAATTATTTAGTTATTTATTTGTTTCATTTTGTTATTTTTTTGTGTTAACTGAGCTAATTTTATATTTATTATTCTTATTAATATTAATATTATTATTTTTGTTGGTATATGATTGTTTGTTTTTTGGTTCTTTTTGCAGCCGTACTATCTTGTCAAGATAAATCTGAGCCAGGCGATCAACGCTCCAAGTAACTTTAATGGCAATAAAGTGCGCTGACTTGGTTAGTCGATCGACGATGACCCATATGGCATCATTTTCCTGCGACGTCTTCGGCAGACCAACAATAAAATCCATGCACACGGGCTTCCACTTCCATTCTGGAATTGCCAGATTCTGTGTCTCTCCGTCCGGTCTCTGGTGCTCAGCTTTCACCTGCTGACAGGCCATGCATTGCGACACGAAGAGTGCCACATCACTTTTTATTTCGTCCCACCAGAAGTTTGTGCGGAGGTAATTGTACATATTCGTGCTACCGGAATGCAAGGTGTACTTCGCATAGTGTGCCTCCGACATTCTCTCCTTTCTAAGTTCTGAATTATCCGGAATGCATAACCTACCCTTCAATCAAAGCATGCCGGTTTCATCTTCCGTAAATTTCGTCGTCCTACCCGTCGATATTAGCTCTCATATTTTTTTTCAGGTACGGATCGTCCTTCTGAGCGGTCTTGATCTTTTCTTGCAAGCTCGGGTCTAACTGCAACTTTTCCAACTTTATATTCCTGAATCAGACTCGGAGTTCGATGCCCATCTCTTCTAGGTCGCGTAGCAGTCTGCGGTCGATGGATAGCAAGGCAATATACTTCCGACTCAGAGCGTCCGCCACAACATTTTTCTTTCCCGGTGTATAGTCAATTGTCAAGTCATAATCTTTGATCAGTTCAAGCCAATGCCTTTGCCGCAAGTTCAGTTCCTTCTGCATGAATAGATACTTGAGGGTCTTATGATCGGTATAGATCATGCACGCCATGCCATAAAGATAGTGACGCCATAATTTCAATGCGAACACAATTGTCGCTAACTCCAGGTCATGAGTAGGATAGTTTTTTTCGTGAGGCTTTATCTGTCGGAAAGCAAAAGATTACCTTGTTCTACTGCATCAGCACATACCCCAAGCACTGACCGGATGCGTTGCTGAATATCTGGAAACCCTCAGTCCCTTCTAGAAGTGCGAGTATCAGGGCCGAGATGAGTCGTTGCTTTAATTCTTGGTAGAAAGCTTTATAGTCGTCTGACCATTCGAATGCAACTCCTTTCTGGGTGAGGCGAGTCAGAGGCGATGCGATCTTCGTAAAGTCTTTCACGAAGCGTCGGTAGTATCCCGCTAAGCCAAGGAAACTTCGAATCTTGCCGACGGACGCTGACCGTTTCCAATCGACAACGGCTTCAACTTTCTTTGGATCAACTGCAATGCCTTCAGCTGAAATAATGTGTCCGAGGAATGCGACGCTGTTCGGCCAAAATTCACATTTGCTTTGTTTTGCATATAACTGATTTTCTCGAATGGTCTGAAGCACGGTCCGTAGATGCTCAGTGTGTTGCTGCCTATTCTTCGAGTAGACGAGTATATCATCGATAAAGACTACTACGAACTTGTCGAGGAATGATCGGAACACCCGATTCATTAAATCTATAAAAGCAGCTAGGGCGTTCGTTAGGCCGAACGGCATTACCAGGAATTTGTAATGGCCGTATCGAGTACAAAAGACGAACTTCGGTACATTGTCCGGCTTGATCTTGAGTTGATGGTAACCCGAGAGCAGATCAATTTTAGAGAACACCGTAGCTCCTTGCAGCTGATCAAACAGATCGTCTATACGAGGCAGGGGATATTTGTTTCGGACAGTGGCTTTATTCAGCTCGCGGTAATCGATACAAAGACGCAGTGAGCTATCCTTTTTCTTGACGAACAGCACGGGCGCTCCCCATGGCGAGACGCTGGGTCGTATGAATCCCTTGTCGAGCAACTCTTGCAACTGTACTATGAGTTCCTTATGCTCTGCAGGGGCCATTCTATACGGAGGTTTAGAGATCGGTCGGGTATCGGAGAATGTATCAATAGTTAACTCAATCTCTCGATCAGGTGGCATACCGGGCAGTTCGTCTGGGAACACATCTGGGAATTCTGCCATAACGTCGGTCTGACCCGTGTTTGTACCATCATGTCGCGTGTCTCGAACGAACGCTAAATAGCCTTCGCACCCGGAATGCAGCATCCGTCGAGCAGATATTGCAAAGATCACCAGGCAGGTCGGCGATGCCTCACCACACGAATAGCATAATTCAGTTACTCCAGGTATACGAAATGTGACCCTCTTTTCAGTACAGTCTATGGTTGTATTGCACGGACCGAGCCAATCCATCCCCAGAATGATGTCGTAGTCCTTAATATCTAGAAGTATCGCATCAAGACTGATCTTTTGACCACCTATACAGATGATTCTGTCTCTGCAGAATAAATTTGCAAGGAGTGGCATGCCCGACGGTACATTAACAGTAAGATTGAGATCCAGCGGTGTCAGAAGAAATTTGTGCACGGCGGTGAAGTCCGCCGATATAAAACTATACGTGGCACTTGAATCAAATAGTACACGAGCAGGTTTATTATTGAAATACAGTATACCTGTCACGACTGTGTCAGATGCGAACTCTTCATCTCGAGTCATGGCATAAACGCGGTGCTGAGCATTGGGACGACGGTCTTGGCCATTCTGTTGTATGGTCTGTGGAGTCCGAGGTGCTTGGCCTCGGTTCTGTTGATGTTGTCGGGGGAGCTGGTTCGGCTTCTCCGGACAATTGCGTGCAATGTGGTCTATTCGGCCGCATCCGAAGCATGCTCCACTCTTCAATCGGCACTCGTTGGCCACATGCCCCTCCTTGTGGCAAAAATTGTAGACTACATGATCCTTTGTCTGATTGCCGCCTCCGTTGTCGCAATTTTGATACTTGTACGCATTGTTGCCTCCCGCATTACTATGGCGTTTGTTATTAAAGTGAACAACGCCAGTAGTAGCAGGAGGATACTCGGACTCCAGACGGAGGGCATGGTTGAGTGCCTCGTCTATGGTTTTGTATTCAGGCACCAAAACATGGGCAAGAATAGAGGAACGCAGGCCCACTTCGAATCGTCGAGCTCAACTTACAGTTTTTGGTAGATATGCCCCAGCAAATTTGGCCAGTTTTTTGAATTCGGTCGCGTACTGTCGTACTGTCATATTCCCTTACCTCAACTGCATAAATTTATTTTCTTTTTCCTGTCGCACGGCTGCAGAAAGATATTCAGTCTCGAACGCATTTCTGAATGTGGCCCATGAGATCCTCGTCATCTCGTCTTCACGTCGAATTGCCCGCTTCTGTATGGCCCACCAATCATGCGCGTTCATTCGAAGTAGGAGTTGAGCACACGTGACTTTCTTTGAGTCTTCGACATCAAGAAGTTCGAACTTGTCTTCCAGCTCCTCCAACCAGTCGATCGCCACGGAGGGATCTTATTTGCCGTTGAAGGAAATACGACAGCTTTTTGTAAATTTTGACACGTTGATGTTAGAACTTCTTGGTGCATAAGGTGAGAGCACGGGCGTGTCCGGTTCAGCTTCGTTGGATCAAACGGCAGGCTCGGTCACGACAGGCATCATCGTTGAATTGTTGTTGGCCACGATCGATTGTACTAGTTGTTAGAGTGTATTCAGCTGCTGCTGCTACAGCTTGAATTGAGCCTCGAATCGATTCTAGAACTGGGTCTGACGAGCCTCCGTCTGTTGACGATGGAGCTCATTTTGGCGTTGCTGTATTTCGAGCATCTGCAACATTTGTTGCATCGGATCGCCGGAGGATTCGGCTACGATAGGCGTCATCCCCGTTGGGTTGACGAAATGCTCGGGTCTGGAACTACTCGAGCCGCTGGAAGCGCTCGTCTCGTCCTCTGCCCGAGGTTCCGCAACTGCAGGAAAAAGGAAGGCAACTCTCGTTAGTTTCAAAAAATATCATGGGTTCAGCGTATGGAACAACTCATCTCATCGACACGAGGTCAACGGTTTGAGACTAGAACTCGACACTGGAGGCCAAGGACGTAAAGTCGTGCTCTGATACCATTATGTCACTCCCCGATTCCGTCGAATCGATAGTCGTCCCCCGGGCGTGATGTCGTATGAACCTAATTTGCTATCGCACAAGGCATAGTCATAAGGTAATCCAAAACACAAGATCTAAGAGAGCAAGCAGACAAATTGAATCACACATTAAGTAGTGAAAACTTTGATCTTTATTGATAATAGACATCATTTACAGACTCCAGTACAGGACTCATGCCGCGCGGGCTATAACATGACTCAATTACAAAAGAGTGCCGATGAGATAGCTATTCCATACATTGCACACATCCCTCAATTTACAACAGAGTATTCCAGTTGTAGTGACCCGCTCCGCCCTAGCGGAACGTCGATTCCAAACGGCAAGTGCAACGACTCAAACGAGCCGTCGACCCGAAGAGTTGCTTCGACCCGATGAAGTATCGATGCGAATCGATGCAAAACTTGTATTGGGCCATCAAAGATGAATCCAGACTTAGACTATCAAAGGCACGCTCGGAGTATCGCTCGGCCGATGCAAACATCGCTAAGGTGGGTGGCTCCGATGAACCTGTCTGTGCTTAGCCTAGACACATAATAATACGGACACTATCACTGAAATCGCTAGGCGATAACACCCCGCATGCTAATAAATGACTCAATGCACCTAGCTAAGGGAATAATCCCAACTTGTATGCTTGTATAGAATATGGAAAGAAACATGGAAAAGTACGAGAACTCTCGCCCGCGTTCCACGCTCGTGCTAAGGCACAAGCTTGCGTTCAACAATGAAACAATGAATGGTTTACAACAATGAAACGGGAAGACTATCAACATAGTCGTTCCGAGTAGAGCTTAGCAACATTGAAAGACTATGGGACCGATGGGTCGTCAAGGCGACTCCCGCACAGGGAGTTATAAAATGTATGAATGGATAAGTGAATGAATGAATCAACGAATGAATGAACGAATATATGAAAGAACCAATGAATGAACGAACAAGTGAAAGAAAGAAAGAAAGAAAAGAAAGAATGAATGAAAGATAAGAAAGAAAAGAATGGTTAGCGACAGGTGTGACAGGCACGTGCAACGGGGCTCGCTACCCGCGCTGTACGAACGCCAACCTGGTCGATAACGTAAGAAGGCTAAGGGTTAGCCTACGGCTCAGAGACAGCTGTTATGTTAAAAAGACAAGTTAATACGAAATGGTCGTAGACAAACGGTACGAACGAGGGGTGGCGTATGCTGTGCCGTAAAGAGAAAGAGATTCCGCGGCATGGTCAAAGTGTGAAGGACTTGCCGGTCCGGACGGAATCAAAAGGGGCTTACGGGCTTAACTGGGGGGGCTTGGCCACCAGGAGACGTAAGTGCGGGGTATTTTTCTAGAGACTATCAGGGTGTACCAGCCGCACGCCATGATAGGTGAGAAAATACCAAGGGGAATATGTCCAGGATGGCTTGTGATGCCAGCGACCGATGCATATAGATTAGGTGGGCTTTGCTGGTGGCAATCCACGTGCAAGTCTTTGCATTGAAATCAAAGTAGTCTAAGTTAAATGAACAGGTGCCTACTGAATGACTTGAAATGTATCACTCCAAATGATAATGAATACGTCGTACAAATGAGTTAAAGAACACGCCTACGACGCGCTAGGACCCGAGGTAGGGACTCGCACTTGACATTGAAAGTCCACATGAGTTACGTCTCTTGATATTGAAAGTTTATATAAACTGTTGTTCTAACTTGGTTTACTTGGAACAGGGAAGGCCGGACGGTAAGTATGGATAAGTTGTACATTCATTTCCATGCACACACTTAATTTGGCAACACGGGATAGGCTATGAAATATGCCATGAAACTGATCCTAAGGCAAGATTAGAAAGACAATGAATGATAGAGATGCACAAAAGTAAATGGAACGTGTTTGGTAATGATAGCATTATGGGCGAGCTAGCCTCCCCACCAGTGCATAATAATGTACTGATAACCCCACAGTCTGCTTGCAGAAAGCAGGAAACATCGGCGGGTGCGGAGCTTTCCTCGAACGTGCTAAGGCGCAGAGCTATCTCTGGAGTCTTGGAGCGTTGCAAGGAGCTGGAGCACCATATACAGGACATAATGTATCGGAACATCGCCATGAATCATTCCATCTTGTAAGCCACTTGGCATGCCTTTTATGTTTCAGAGAGAGAGAGCTTAAGCGATTTGTAATATCGGCCTAGCACCGCTTGTAAACTTCTTAAATATCAATAAAGAGCTTGAATTCGCTTCTACTTGTGTTCATTTACTTTCCGCTGCAAATGGGGACACTCTGTGCGACTCTGTGGCCTAGATAAAATCGGCCGTTTCTGGACTTGGCCTTGCACGGGCGCAACCTAGGCCCGTGCGGCATCACGCCTTAGCGAGGACGATCGCTCCTGCGGGAGCGGGGCGTGACAGTTTGGTATCAGAGCACGGCTTCACGTCCTTGGACTTCGTTTCAATTTTCTCAGTTTTGAAAGCTCGGTTGGAAAAACTAAGGAAGTGTATGCTCTCTCTCGTTGTGCCTTGGGATGTTTCATACAATAAGTCTAATATTTTCAAAAGCTCGTACGAGTGCTCGGTTGAACGGGATCGATAGACAACGGCCTTTGTGCCGAACGATGTTAAACTTGACTCGATAGAGAACACATGCAAAGTTAATATGTCGCGTGCATGCCTAACTAGTCCTACGATGACCCTAGCAATTGAGCGTGCAAACTCGGAATGTAGTCCGCACGAGATGGTTATGCGGTACAACTTAGTCCGCATGTCGCGCACCTCGACTTTTGGGTGCAATCGGGTTGCGAGCGATATCAAGTATCGCTCGATCGAGAACGGAGATACACTTTGAGTGTCTATCGATAGGAACGCTATCGAGTTAACGCTTAGGCGTACCCAAAAGATTGGCTTGGATTTTGAGGATTAGTGCGAACGACTTAGTACGTCGAGGCGATATGAGCGATTACGCTAGAGATTCGTCAAACGAATCTGAAGGATACCTTAGCGCATGACGCAAACGTGATCGAGGACTAGATCGTATGGCTTGAATCCGAGTGGTGTATGTGATAGGCTCGAAGAAGAATAAAAATGAGTGTCGATGACTAGTCGAGTGGTTCGAACCCTGAGTGGTGTATGGACGTCATAGAAATTGTTCGAGCGAGACTAAAGGATTTACGGATAGAACGAGTATGTTGGCGAGGCGATGCGATCGCGCAAAGCCTTAGAACGTGTCACGCTTAGTTGGTTGTGTCTTCAAAAGTTCCGAACGAGATGTCATTGGACAACTTGTCAATGGACAACGCGAGTTAGAAAATGGTTCGGAATGATGAATGGAAATGAATGGTCTTGATCGAGGAAACCTAGAGGATCGTGCGTACGATTTCGGATTGATTCAAAGAAAGTGTGACTTGGATTTAGAACAACGATCTTGAAATGAGCTTGAGGAAGAGCGACGGAACTTGATCTTGAATATTAAATGAAATTGTGGAATATCCAACTCGGACAACGGCATCGTCGTACGACTCGAAATTGGTTGCAAAGGAAGATCGTCAGGTTACGCATATCGTCGATGGTATTGAGGCGTATCAAAGATCGATATGCGATAACTCGGGGGCACTCTGACTCGGCGAATGACGGCCGTGCAAATGTCATTATTCCGTTGGATGCTATACTTGGGATGTTAAAAATGTGTCGAGGAAAAGATAGACTTGGCTCGAGGATTTTCTAGTTGAACGCATGACGGTCGGACTATCGAATAGAGATCTTGGCTTGGAGGAAATGGAATGTTTGGATTTGCTTCGTCGATAACCACAACGTTGACATTCTTGTCTTATGCGAGCGCAACTTCAGCCTCGCACACGCGTCACGCCGACTAGGGCTATCACTCCGCGTGAGCGCTGGTATGGTGATTCGTACAGCGGGAGTGATCGGCACTTGCATGGCGTGGTAATTTGTATGCTTCGACTTGTGGTTTGACGCGAAGGTGGACTCGAGAATGAATTTAAGTGCTTGAAAGATTGAACTTGAGGATTGAGTAGGTCCAATCCGCGTATCGAGAATGGGTTAGTCTAAAACTCAAACAAGAGTTACGCCCCGATGAGAACGATTATTCTGCGGGAGCGTGCATGGTGATTCATGAACCGCCGTGGATAATCGGACTCGCGTGAGATTGGGGCACAATGTATTGACGAGCTGGATGACCTTGTGATCGAATACACGAATTGGTTAGAACTGGTGATTAAACGGAATTGAGTATGTGCAACGTAAGTCTCGATGTAAATTAGGTGATCGTGCTCGATGTTTAGAAATCTGAGTGACGCGAGCTTGGGTAGAAACACCCGTACAAGCAAACAAATGGTTTGACCATAGGATTTGGGGCGAGTGTCGTGCAACGACCTTGCACGATGAGCGACGGACTTGACTTGTAACTATGACCTTGTGAGCTGACCTAGCGGAGACTTAGAGTAGGACGGGGAACAGGAAGTGTGCGTGAACGATGATGAGATTGGCCCCAAACGAAGGGAATAATAGGAATGGATGACGCGCAAGTAAAGTTGGGATAACGAATTGAATCGTTGATAGAAAGAAATACTCGATGATGGTGCGATACTTGGTCTTGAATCGGACGAAAATTACTTAGACTTGATCGACTCCGCTAAGAAGAAATCGTATTGATTTCGTTGACAAGAACGCTTGAGAAGCGAACCGGATCATCTCGAGGACCGAGATAAACGATAGTGAGATACACATGAGTTCGGTTTCAAATCGAAGTTAGCGAACGATCGGCAAATCGAAACTATCACGAGTAGCTTGTCCGACTTCGCTAATCGCTAAGCTTGGTTGAAATATACGTATTCGGGGGACACCTTGAATATGTGCACGATCCAAACTCAGCGATGTGATGAACTCGAATGCAGCTGCAAGTGGGTGTTGAGATGCGCATGAACAAACGAGTGAGTTTGCCTCAGCCTACAACTCTCGTGTTTGAGAATTACAACGCACCTCGTACGACCGTTTTAGTCCCATGATACGTCGAAATAGCAACCAAGTTGAAGAAACACAGCAATTGAATAAGTGGCCATCAACTTTAAAATTAATTAATGAAAAGCCGTTCAATAAGGAATTGTCAAGGACACGTACACGACATGGGTTAAAGAATGATAGGATGACCTGCACTCAGGAAGTCTCGAGGACGAGACTTGTTTTGAGTGGTGTATTATGTAGTGACCCGCTCCGCCCTAGCGGAACGCCGATTCCAAACGGCAAGTGCAACGACTCAAACGAGCCGTCGACCCGAAGAGTTGCTTCGACCAGATGAAGTATCGATGCGAATCGATGCAAAACTTGTATTGGGCCGTCAAAGATGAATCCAGACTTAGACTATCAAAGGCGCGCTCGGAGTATCGCTCGGCCGATGCAAACATCGCTAAGGTGGGTGGCTCCGATGAACCTGTCTGTGCTTAGCCTAGACACATAATAATACGGACACTATCACTGAAATCGCTAGGCGATAACACCCCACATGCTAATAAATGACTCAACGCACCTAGCTAAGGGAATAATCCCAACTTGTATGCTTGTATAGAATATGGAAAGGAACATGGAAAAGTACGAGAACTCTCGCCCGCGTTCCACGCTCGTGCTAAGGCACAAGCTTGCGTTCAACAATGAAATAATGAATAATTTACAACAATGAAACGGAAAGACTATCAACATAGTCGTTCCGAGTAGAGCTTAGCAACATTGAAAGACTATGGGACCGATGGGTCGCCAAGGCGACTCCCGCACAGGGAGTTGCAAAATGTATGAATGGATAAGTGAATGAATGAATCAACGAATGAATGAACGAATATATGAAAGAACCAATGAACGAACAAACAAGTGAAAGAAAGAAAGAAAGAAAAGAAAGAATGAATGAAAGATAAGAAAGAAAAGAATGGTTAGCGACAGGTGTGACGGCCACGTGCAACGGGGCTCGCTACCCGCGCTGTACGGACGCCAACCAGGTCGATAACGTAAGAAGGCTAAGGGTTAGCCTACGGCTCAGAGACAGCCGTTATGTTAAAAAGACAAGTTAATACGAAATGGTCGTGGACAAACGGTACGAGCGAGGGGTGGCGTATGCTGTGCCGTAAAGAGAAAGGGATTCCGTGGCATGGTCAAAGTGTGAAGGACTTGCCGGTCCGGACGGAATCAAAAGGGGCTTACGGGCTTAACTGGGGGGGCTTGGCCACCAGGAGACGTAAGTGCGGGGTATTTTTTAAGAGACTATCAGGGTGTACCAGCCGTACGCCATGATAGGTGAGAAAATACCAAGGGGAATATGTCCAGGATGGCTTGTGATGCCAGCGACCGATGCATATAGATTATGTGGGCTTTGCTGGTGGCAATCCACGTGCAAGTCTTTGCATTGAAATCAAAGTAGTCTAGGTTAAATGAACAGGTGCCTACTGAATGACTTGAAATGTATCACTCCAAATGATAATGAATACGTCGTACAAATGAGTTAAAGAACACGCCTACGACGTGCTAGGACCCGAGGTAGGGACTCGCACTTGACATTGAAAGTCCACATGAGTTACGTCTCTTGATATTGAAAGTTTATATAAACTGTTGTTCTAACTTGGTTTACTTGGAACAGGGAAGGCCGGACGGTAAGTTTGGGTAAGTCGTGCATTCATTTCCATGTACACACTTAATTTGGCAACACGGGATAGGCTATGAAATATGCCATGAAACTGATCCTAAGGCAAGATTAGAAAGACAATGAATGATAGAGATGCACAAAAGTAAATGGAACGTGTTTGGTAATGATAGCATTGTGGGCGAGCTAGCCTCCCCACCAGTGCATAACAATGTACTGATAACCCCACAGTCTGCTTGCAGGAAGCAGGAAACGTCGGCGGGTGCGGAGCTTTCCTCGAACGTGCTAAGGCGCAGAGCTATCTCTGGAGTCTTGGAGCGTTGCAAGGAGCTGGAGCACCATATACAGGACATAATGTATCGGAATATCGCCATGAATCATTCCATCTTGTAAGCCACTTGGCACGCCTTTTATGTTTCAGAGAGAGAGAGCTTGAGCGATTTGTAATATCGGCCTAGCGCCGCTTGTAAACTTCTTAAATATCAATAAAGAGCTTGAATTTGCTTCTACTTGTGTTCATTTACTTTCCGCTGCAAATGGGGACACTCTGTGCGACTCTGTGGCCTAGATCAAATCGGCCGTTTCTGGACTTGGCCTTGCACGGGCGCAACCTAGGCCCGTGCGGCATCACGCCTTAGCGAGGACGATCGCTCCTGCGGGAGCGGGGCGTGACACCAGTCACCTGGAATGGAGGGACGCTGAGCCATCTTTCTTGGACAGTTGCGAGTCTTCAAAAGTGGAGTTGCGGGGAAAGTCTTTGACGTCTGGCCGAAGCTTTGAAATCACGAACGTTGACGATCTAGTTGGTGCGTCCTTCCTGATTCACTGGACCTGCAAAGAGCGAGGATCAGTACGATCACATGTACTAGCGAATGGCTAATTAAAATCCAAGCTCTGCATTTGATTCAAACAGTTTTATAAATATGTTAGCTAGCTATTTCTGTGATATTTCTAACCATCCTAATCGATTTGCATGTTAACATGTTTTAAGACAAGCATATGAAATTGTATACATTAAGCAGCTATCATATTCATCCTGTGTCACGTGCATTTGTTAAGCAGTGAAAGGGTGTGAAGGTCACTGGCAATGTCAAGCCATCACGATCTATAGCTGGGTTAGACGGCGACCCTTTCGCGGCAGGTAGCGAGCCCTGTGCGAAAGTTTTCGAATAACCCATGTCGATGTAAGGCTGGCGCTTGCTATACTCGTTCCTTCCTGGCCGAATCGGTTCCTTGGCCTAGGCAACCGTTCGAGGAAATTATACCTTGTTGACAAGTTGTACAATGACCTTTTTGCAGAGTCTTGAAAAATGCTATCTCTTTTCTAGAACCTTATAATTTCTCTTTTAGTTGCAAAACTTAGCCTTTATTTTGAACTTAGTCGATTTTCCACTTAGCCATATCGTTGTGATAAACGTTAATCGATTCATTCATTGTTTTGCATAGGCTAAGTGGAATTGCATAAAAAAGCACGTTTTCCATTTTCAATATCGACAGTTTGATAGCAAGTGTTTCGTGAAGAATTGTGTCATGATTTCTTTTATTCTACACTATGATGACGAGCATTCATTTAACTTCATATTGATTTTGAGATAGAGGGTCGAGACGAAGAAGGTCAGCCACTCGCCTTAGACTTGCTTTAGGTGAGGGACTAGTTGGCTGCGATGACGTCACCTACGCGATCACCTGCAATCGTTTAAGCAACTGATTAGAACATTGTGTAATTCAAGAAATTTTGATATAAAGCTCGAAAACGCAAGTCATGAAAACCCATCAAAAATATTCACAAAAACGCATTCACGAAAACTAAAGTCAAAGCCAAATCAAGCACGGCATGAAAACCAGATCAACATGAGGTCTCTTCCGACTCAGTCGCAGAGCCAATCCTTGAGACGCAATCCGCTGAATACGGGACTTGGTTTCAAAGAAGCCATTCCATAACGGGGAATGGATCTTAATTCAACCATTCTCGTTCGACCGATTCGGCCGATTCCGACCTATCGGTCCCGACCGAATCGATAGCGATAGTGTTCCTTTCTCGCGCACCCCGTGGATGAAAATGGGGCACGATGTAGGGACGGGACACTACACCTAATCTTTCATATGTAAGTATTAATTTCAACTCTATATTTAGAATCTAAAAGTAAAATATAAATAAACAATCTAACCGATATCGAGGCTTGAACTTGGTTCAGCGTCCTTAAAACAATATTCATCCCGGTGCAGGTGCTTACGGTTTCATGACGATTAGTCTTCCAGGTAGACATGTCAATGGATAGTCGAAAATTTGAATTCGATTCGATTCTGTATCTGAATTTTCGGATATTATTCGAAATTTTGGATGCCAGATTCGGATATTATTTTTTTCGGATACGGATTCAGATATTAAGGTATTCGAATTCGTTAATATCCGAACCGACTTTAAATTGCAAATTTCGGATATCGGATTCGGATATCGGATATTCCAAAATTTTATATATATTATAGTATAATGTATATCTAATATATGTTAATTAATAGAGAAGATTAAAGATTTTATTTTCAACTGACTTTTACATAAATCATTCATTTATTACTTTTTTACCTATATTATAATGTAATTTATATATAATAGTAATATATATATATATATATATATATATATATATATATATATATATATATATATATATATATATATAACAGTAATTTATATATATATATATATATATATATATATATATACATATATATATATATATATATATATATATATATATATATATATATAATATATATATATATATATATATATATATATATATATATATATATTTTATATTACTATTACTATATATATTTTATATTACTATTACTATATATATATATATATATATATATATATATATATATATATATATTATAATTTACAACAGATGGTGAAAGGACTCAAATAGAGCAATATGTAGAGCAAGTCAATTAAGCATTCTTGAAATTTTTAACAGAAGACGAAAGGGCTCAAATAGAGCAATCGAATTTGGTTTTCGGATATTCGGATAATAGCTAAATTTTTAATATTTCGGATTTTTGATATTCAAATAATAGCATTCGAATTTTTTTAGCTATTCGGATCGGATATTATCTTAAACTAAACGGATACTAATTCGAAGTGTCAAAAGAGAGATCCGTTCGGATATCGTATTGAATTCGGATATTACAAAAAAATTCGGATACGGATATTGTCCTGTCCGTACCGATAAGCATCCGTTGACACCCCTACTTCCAGGATACAACGGTACTTTTCCTTCGATAGCAGTACTTCTTTAATGGTGATTAGTCTCTCTCTCTTGGACTGAATGCTTGATGTATGAATGAGCGAATGAGTTACCCAAACACTGACACGACTGTCCTTTTTATAAATGATGAATAGACACACCGTTGAAACGGGACACACCTTTTCCAATAGATACAACCATTGAAAAATGGAAACACCTTTTCCAATAAACACAACCATTGTAATTATTCATTCAATTTTTTTTGATTATTTCCATCATCATGTAGATGTATATGTATACAAATATCGCAGGTAGATTCATTAACTACTGTTAACTATAAAAAAGAAGAAGAAGAAAGCATGCATACCTGCTATTAGGAATCAGGTTCTTAACATTTACAATACTGAGAAAACAATATTGACAAGTTGGTGTTTCCAAAAGACAAAAGAAGAAGTTAAGCACTCAAGATTACACATGCATTTGTAAAGTAACCAAATCCAAATGCCGGAAAGTTACAAGATTTCATGTTGACAAGGTTACTCCTGCAGAGAAATTAACGGGCAAATATCTAAAGGGCATTGGAACCGATATATAATAATAACATATCTTTAATTTGTATGAAAAGTTTCATACTGTGCCTATAAAACAATTGAAAATTGCTCTGGAATTAATTTGAAGAATTCCAAATAGAGATTAGCACTTCCATACCACTTTGTGTATAATTATCAATCATTGTCAAGGTTACCCAGCAATCCACAGATCGATGTCGATCAAGAACTTTAACGTTTCATTATAAAATACCCGTCCAAACGGTCGAGATTAAGACACTAATTATTCTAAATTAGCTACAAAATTGAATGACAAGTTTTTCTGCATAATGCTAAAAGCTTCCTTAAAAAAAGAGTCATGCTACGTGGATCGCGTTTTTGGCCTCCAATTTTGGCCCGCAGTCCACGTGACGCTTCTTCATTGGCAGGAACCTGGTGCCGGGTGTTGGAATTATTCAATAATTAAGGGGCCACATATGTAAAATTAATTGTGTTTAGGCTATCTAAATAATTAAGCCAAATTAAAGTGGTCTATTTGGAAATTGACTTAAGGGTATAATTATTATGGAATTAATGTGTAGATACCAGAGATGCTTCTAATTTGATGAGAGGCCAAATTAGAAATGTCGAAACATATAAATATATGTATTCATTAGGGTTATGGTCCTCAACTTATACGGCCACCAAAAGAGAGGTTTTCTCGTTTTCTCTTCTGCATCCCCATCAACATAAAGAGAGGGACAAAGGATTCGGATTCTTCTTTGTCATTAAGGGTCGTAGCAAGTTGGAAGATCGAACCCAATAAAGAGACGTTCGCTTCAAGATCCATCAAGACTAGCAATGGATTCAGGAACGCTTCCGCAATTTAATTTATGTTCTTCATCTCATGAATCGACATGGCACAATAAAATTTCTAACAAGTGGTATCAGAGCCTTCCTGTTTGATTTATGAGGTTGAAGTTTCAGAATCAATTTTTTGTTATTGTTCAGAAATCATAGATCTTTCATTCTAATTTTAATTTAGGGTTCCAATGGTTCATAAAATAATATTTATGATACACAAATATTAGATCTACAGTTTCTCAATAACTGATTTCTTGATACACGAATAAAATTTTGTTCCGGCCAGATCATGCTGGACATGTATCCAAACGATACATCCATAATTAATGGACTAGGATGGCAGTTATGTTTGTGTTGTTTGATCAAAATTGTTGGCAGTACTACACATGGTGGGTTATAATTTATGGTGGAATATAATTTATATATTTTCTTAGTGTTGTACTTGATGGCTAAATAAAGAGATCAACTATTGGGATCTTGTCTTCTACTTCTGAGTTGTTTCCGTACATAAACAACTGTTCCAACATGTTTGCACATCATAATTTATTTATTTTATTTTTTGCATACATGGTTCTTCATTGCTTACAAGTACATTGATTTGCTGTCAATCTTTCGTTGATTTGATCGCCATATTAAGAAAATCTTGATAGAATTCATAATTTATGTACAGTAATGATCTCTCAGTTCATGCTTAAATATTAGATATGGACGCATGTGATAATGACCGTAGAAATTCTCTATTATATTAAATATGCATGAATATGCTTATTGCTAGACATGTGATAATATGGAATGTCGGTTAGATTCCAATTACTCATGCTGATAGATATTTGGTATTACTCAATTTAGAGTGTTTTCCAATCTAAGTTGATCATTGGCGGACAAATTGGAATCAAATATAGACAATTTTATGTTTGGCATATATTTAGTTTCCAATAAATTTATTTTCTAAGTCATATATTTGATGTAATATATTGACGTACATATCTTCAGCAGATTATTTTAATATAATCTTTATGGGTTATTTGAAGCAATCTATTTGTAACTCCACTTTTCCCAATTTTAATGGAATTTAAAATTTTAATAATAATACTTCATTTATTTTATTATAAATATATAGTTTATGAGTATTTTTGGAGGGAAGGAAATTGGGAGCAGGAATTTTAAAATTTGAAAGTTTGTTACAACTAATTTAGTGGTCCCCACTTAATTTAAACAACTTTCTAACTAATTTTTCGATTTAATGCAATTTATAGAAAGGGCATGGGTTTATTTGATATTGTACCAATGGTGGAGGGAGTAATTCGCAAAATTCCTTTTCCTTATTTAAGTTGGATGATGAAAGAGACTCAAGACTCCTCATTTCTCATTTCCCATTTCTTTCCGAGTTCTCCTCTTCCCCAATTGATCGGGATCTAACCCTAGTTCATCGGCGGCGACGGAGCTGGCCATGGCGACCGAAATCTCACCGAGCACTGGCATCTAGCACTACTCTCCGACAGTAGTGCCACCCTCCCTCGACGACGACGTATGCAGACTGGCTCCTTCTCCATCAGATCACTCCGCGTCGACGCATGGGCGGAGCTCAGGTGAATTTCTTCCTCGGTGGCACACGATCGTTTCTCCGGCGGTTGTTTTTCCAGATCGACGACGACGAGGTGAGTCCGACTCATATCCTTGAGAGAAGTTATTTTTCCTTCCGAAACTTCTCTGATCTCACGATTGGTGAGATCCTTGCCAGGTCTGACCGGGTTCTCCGAAGCGAGATTTTTCGACATCATCGGCTGATCATTCTCGAGTCCTCATCACGAGTTCATCACGACGACGGTGAGTGGATCGTGATCCTGTCGTGTTCTGAATAGATCGATTCTTCGTGAGCAGAGTTTGATTTAGTTGTCCTGTTTAGTTAATTGACGGGTTGAGTTCTTCGGTTGATCGGATCGAGCACGGGGAACCGGGAGAAATCTATCTACTGGTAAGTGTCGACTCAATCCTTAATGATTCCTGATCTTGACAATTCCTGCAAAATATTTGAAGTCGATTTAGTGTCTGAAAATTTCTATATGGTTGCTCGGTTGTGTTTGGTGATTACTGCAGTAAACATTTGGAATTCAGGAGTTGTGTGTTCGAAATCTTTGGTCGTGTTCTTGTTTTGCGGCTGATTCTTCGATTCAGGTAAATCTCCGTCCTTCCTCTGTTATTAATTTTATGATTTGTGCTTTGGTTGTTTAGTCAGAGTTGGGGTCGGGTCGTGGGAGTGAAGATTCCTGTTCGTATCTTGTGTGCGTATCCACGATGCTGCTGTGTCCAGTTTTGCTCGTGTCCATAGCAGTGTTGTGCCAATGTTCGTGTTGCCTGTGTTCAACTTTGTATTCCTGACGATTACTGAGGGTCGTGTCCGTTCTTATTTGGCTTAGATCATGTCCGAGTGCTGTTATGATCATGTGCTGAATGAGCAGCTGTGTCCAAGTGCTGATCATATCTGATCATATGACCGCATGTCTGGTTTGGGAGAGGGCTGATACTTGAAGTCTTTTGGCTACAGAATTTATTGGCTGTTTTGTTTAATTCTTATTTTGATTGATTGTAACTGTACGAGTTGTCCCTATTTCAGTTGTATTTCTAAATTGAGTTCTGTGTTGGAATTACCAAATTGACCGACTATAAGAGCTGCAGGTAGTTTAAGTTAGTTGGTTGTGTAATAACTTTCTTTTGAATTATGGGTATTCTAGCTTATAAATTCAGAGAATTGTGTATGGCTAGGTTGAGTATGGTGGTGGTGTTGCTATTTTCTTTTGCCTATCTCTTAGCTTTTATTTAGATTGCTAGTAGTAAAATTGGGTTGGAATGAACAGGTTTAGCTATGTCCATTAACAGTGGGTCTGAGTTGGATAACCATTTTCCTGGGATTAACTGTGACTTTGCAAACACTAGAGATATATAATATAGTTGCTATAATTGTAGTCGAGCATATTATCTAAACTCTATTAAGTAATATTTGTGAATATTTTTGAAATAGATATTTTACATATAACTAAATTATTCTATAAAATATGATAGATTTTAAGTGATGCTTCTAATAAAGTTTAATTATAGATAATGTACTGGATAATTAGATCCTTTTATTTCAACCTAAAATAGCTAGAGTAGTATTAATATTTTTAAACAAATTGTACCTATTAAATTATTTATAACAGGAAGATATCTAGCTCCATTGTTTACTAGTAATTTTCCGGAGCAAGGCAAGTACTTATCTACGGTTTTGTACATTTACATTCTTGTACTCTTTCTTGTGACACGTTATAACACGATATCATGTACCCATGTACTCCTGTACTCTTGTTCTTGTACTTATTAGTGTCGGGTGGAGAAATACACTAGCCATGTAACCAATCCCCGGTTACTATATTCATGTAGATAGCTTAGGCCTCGTATCGTGCACGCGGGTCCTAAGCTGTACCATATTCATGTACTCCTGTACATGCTTTTGTACTCACCCCAGCCGGTCACATGGACTAGATGTATTTTGATATTGTGCACTTATCATGTCTGGTACTTTAGGATTATAGTTTCATTCCTGTACATTACATTTTCTGTACTTTACATGTTCCTGTACTTTACATTCCTGTACTGTAGTTCCTGTACTTATTTCCTGTACTTATTTCCTGTACTTTCATGTTCATTCCTATATTTTATTTTCCTGTACTCCTGTACTCAGTTCATGTCATATTCATGTTTCATTACCTGGAACTGTACTTTGCTCCGCTCCTAAATATGATATGTTGCAGGTGAGTTGGAGGCCCTTTGCGACACATATTATGGCCGAGAGCCGGTAGATGCAGGAGAGCCAGCTGGAGTTGCTCTCGACTTAGAGGCTGCAGAAGCCTAAAGCTTTACTATTAGTACTTTACATTTTCCATGTATTTTGAGACTAGTAGACTCTATCTTTCATTTGCTGGAATGTAATAAATTTTGAGACTTGTACTTTACTCTGGGTTTGGGATACATTTATAGATGCTGTGATTTCATACTTGTTCATGATTATCTGGTTAGATTTTCCTAGATTGGTACAGCTTACTTCATCGTGTCCAATGATAAAGGCTGGGCGTGTCCGACTCGTGTCCGATTATTCGGAAGCGGGTCGTGACATGTTTTTAGTGGTGGCCCATGCAGGTCTATCCTAATAGTACCTAGGTATTAGATTACTATTGGGGGACTTGATTTACACTAGGGAAACTTGAATCACAGCATAGGAAATCGGGTACATTGGGTATATATGGTTATTATAAAACTTTTACATTTTCTGGTAGGTTCGGTTTTTATCAATCACGAGTTTTCTTTTGTTGTAGGATGGTCACTACGAGGAAGACCGCGGACCAGCCCGGAGTTGCAGGCAGTTCGGATCAGGCTGCACCAGACGTTCCGGCAGATCAGCTTCTACCACCGCCTCCGATCTTTCTGCCGCTGATGTCGACGATGATGTTTGATGGCGCTCAGGTGATGGCTATGTTCCAACAGTTTATGGAGGTCCAGAATCACCAGGCTGCGCAGTTCAGAGTGGCTCAGAGTCAGCAGGCCGCACAGTTCAGAGCGACCGTCGTCGATGCACTCAGGACCGGAGAGCCGGCAGCACCAGCTCCAGCAGCACGTGCAGCACCAGCAGCACCGATCGAGACCAGGGACGGCCAAGGATTACCAGAACCTCTGCCCGATGGATTTCTGGGGCAACGAGGCGATCATCTATGCGGATTAGTGGCTGGAGAATACGGAGAGGACCTTGAAGATGGCACAGATCCCGGATAACCTGAAGGTGGAGGTGGCAAATATGCGACTCTTCGATTTGGCCAGAGCTTGGTACCGGGAGGAGCCCCAGTTGGCAGAGCCTCAGGTGTCTTGGGCAGATTTCAAAACTCTGTTCAAGGAGAAGTTTTTCCCAGGTGTGGAGCGGGATGAGCTGAGGATGCAGTTCGAGACGTTGCAGCAGGGGACGATGACGGTTGCACAGAACACTTCAGAGTTTACTAGACTCAGCAGGTTCGCAGAGAACCTAGGACAGAGCTTGGAGATTCAAGGAGGGTCTCACCAGGGAGCTGCGACACGCGGTGGCGATTAGTCAGGCGACGACGTATGCTAGCATCCTCAAGATTGCTCAGGCTGTAGAGAAGGAGGCAGATCCGAAGCTGAAGAGGGATCGGGACGTAGGCAGCAGCAGTTTTCAGGCACCAGCGAAGAGGGTTCAGACTCAGATTCAGGCGAGGCCACAGCAGCCAGCACAGCAGTATCACTGTCCAGTCAGAGCTCCTGCACATCAGCATCAGAGACAGCAGCAGGCAGTTACTTGCACATTCTGTTACCGACCGGGACACCGCTTCGACGAGTGCCACAAGAGGCTCGGACTCTGCTTATTCTGCGGATCAGACGCACACCAGATGAGGGACTGCCCATAGGCTGTGGCTAGACTGACATGAGGACTTAGAGGAGCTGGAGGACCACCACCTGCACCACCCAGAGCTCTACCAGCTGCACCACAGGGAGGACCGGCTTTACCCACTCAGCAGGAGCAGTTTGTACAGCGTCGGCAGAGGGTAGGACCGCAGCAGGGACGTGCTTACGTCATGGCTGCAGTTGAGGAGGATGAGGCAGTGCCAGATGTGATCACAGGTTCTATACTTTTACATTCATTTCCTGCCATTGCATTGTTTGATTCTGGAGCCACACATAGCTTTGTATCATATAAGTTTCTGCATAGACACAGCTTCACACCCAAGCCCACTAGGAGGAGCTGTCGGATTATGACAGGAAGAGGGGTAGTGCCAGTGAGTGAGATGGTGGACTGCCCTATCACTATAGCTGGGAGGGAGATTAGGGCTCGACTTCTAGTGATGCCATTGCCCGGATTTGATATAGTCCTCGGCATCGACTGGATGAGCGAGCAGTTTGTCGTAAAAGACTGCCATGAGGGGAAGGTGATCTTCAGCCCGCCAGGAGTTCCACCGCTCGAGATCAGCAGATGTCACGCCCCGCTCCCGTAAGAGCGATCGTCCTAGCTAAGGCGTGATGCCGCACGGGCCTAGGTTGCGCCCGTGCAAGGCTAAGTCCAGAAACGGCCGATTTGAGCTAGGCCACAGAGTCGCACAGAGTGTCCCCATTTGCAGCGGAAAGTAAACGAACACAAATTGAAGCGAATTCCAACTCTTTATTGATTTTTAAGAAGTTTACAAGCGGCGCTAGGCCGAGTTTACAAGTTTTTCAAGCTCTTTCTCTCTCTGAAACATAAAAAGTGTGCCAAGTGGCTTACAAGATGGAATGATTCATGGCGATGTTCCGATACATTATGTCCTGTATAGGGTGCTTCAGCTTCTTGCAACTTTCCAAGGCCCCAGAGTTGGCTCCGCGCCTTAACACGTTCGATGGAAGCTCCGCACCCGCCGGTGTCTCCTGCATCCTGCAAGCAGACTGTGGGGTTATCAGTACATTGTTATGCACTGGTGGGGATGCTAGCTCGCCCACAATGCTATCATTACCAAATACGTTCTATTTACTTTTGTGCATCTCTATCATTCATTGTCTTTCTAATCTTGCCTTAGGATCAATTTCATGGCATATTTCATAGCCTATCTCGTGTTGCCAAATTCAAGTGTGTGCATGGAAATACATGCACGACTTACCCATACTTACCGTCCGGCCTTCCATGTCCAAAGTAAACCAAGTTAGTCAACAATTCATAGGAAATAACTTAACGTGATTCATGTGAACTTTCAATGTCAAGGGCGTGTCCCTGCCTCGGGTCCTACCGCGTCGTAGACGCGTTTTCTAACTCCTTTGCCGAAGTACTCTCGATTACTTGGTGTGTTATATTCAAGCCTGTTCAGAAGGTACTTCATTTAGTTAACTTAGACTACTTTGATTTCAATGCAAGGACTTGCACGTGGATTGCCACCAGCAAAGCCCACTTAACTCTATATGCACCGGTCGCTGGCATCACAAGCCATTTTGGACCCTTTTTCCCTTGGTATTTCGCAACTATTCAGAGCGTGCGGGCTGGTACACGTTGATAGTGTCTTGAAATACCCTGCACTTACGTCCCCCGGGTGACCAATGTAATGCTCCGCTCCGTACGGCGCATTACGCTGAAGCGTTGACTCAACGAGTCGCGTGGACCGAAAGAATGTATCGATGCAAAACGATACGAGAGCTAAGTTGCCCCGAGCAACGCATCGAACTAAGTCGATGCGAAGAGTTGCCTTGTCCCTAAGAATGCATCGAGTGAATCGATGCGAAGCGCCACGTTGCCCCGAAGGATGAGTGCATTGAATCGGCTCGAAGATTCTAAGAAATCGAATCGACCAAGGCGCAAGTCCGAATCGAAGCAAGTATTGATTTTAGTTGGTTTCGTGTGCAGGTCATACTTTGACGGGAAAATATTAGAGGTCGATCTTTTACAATATTTAGTAAGGGGTCCGCGAAATTAAATCGTCGCCTTGCGACGGGCCGAGACTTGGGCACGCTAAGGCAAATCGGGCGTATGATTCAACGAAAGCACGAAGTGCTCGAATGGCTAAGTCAGGAGAGTGGCCGTGCAACAAAGTTAGGGAATCGAGCCGTATCGGCTCGGCGAAACGACGAAGGCATATCGACTCAAGGTGGGAGGATTGACTTCTTTTTACTTCTTCATTCGATAAGTCAAATATATCATTGTATGCTAAAGTTAACCTATCGACGCCACGGGCATGGCCGATCGGAGATAAAATCATAGTGTGAGTCAAACACTAAGTTCGAACAATTGAAATGATACGTGCATCCTATGCACGAGTCGCTATGGAACATTGGATATCGCAAAGGCGAGCGCCTCGGAGCGCAAGCCGTAAGAACATGGGATAACTGTAATCGGCGAGTGCCTTAGTGCACGAACCATACCGTGCCTTTGATGCACGAGTTAGACGGCTAGAACATTGAAAGACAATAGGCGAGCGCCCTAGCGCGCAAGCCCCGAACCTTGAATGCTAAGTTGTAGAACATGGGAATATGGTCGGAACGTGCCTAAGTGCATGGGATAATAAAAGATGGCTTCGTTGCGAGAGAATACAGTTGCGGTATGAATGTGGCGCAACTGTCGGATATGATATGTTGTCTCGAAAGGTGTTCGAGGCCCTCGGGTCGTTCGGTTGACGAGCATTGAGTTGAGGCACGATGCCATTGAATCATCGAAACGAAGTGCGAAACGAAAGAACATAGAAAGCTAAATGGAAGAAATGCGAGACGATAAGTCTGAGTCTCGGACTCAAGACTATGTTTGGTTGTTTGAAATTGATACTTGAATGATAGGGCGTTGCATGGTCGATTGGAATGGGCTCGAGATAAAATGTGATACTGCCCGTGCACGGGTGTTTCCCCCAATCGGATAGTTACCGGATGTGCCCCGGAACCGATTGGCCGCAGAGGGATTCGAATAATCTTTGTAGGCGCACATCAAAACTAGAAGGGAAATGCCGCAAATGATGGTATGCAGTGGAAACGTTTCGGTTGTTTTGGGATTGTGACCCAACCCGTGAAACGCCGTGCAGCCCAACCAAATAGTGAGAAAAGAAGGAGAGAAAAGAAAGGAACTCCTTTAGTCCATTCCGGCGCGGATACGCCAACGGCCCTCATATAGTTAAGGAACGATGGATTGAAAGTGTAGGCGCGAATGCGTCCCGCATATAGATCCTACTTAGAGTTTCACTTATAACATGACAGAGAAGAAATGGGGCGTATTCACCTTGCGTCAGTGCAAGGGACGCAAGGACGAGTGCGTCGACTTGGTAAGCCACGAATCAAACACGAGATTGCTTGTTTGCTTGTCTATTCAATATGATAACATGATGCTATGATAAATGCTTTACGCTTTCAAAGTTGCCATGAAATTGACCCTAAGGAGAACATAGCAAGATCATAAGCTAAGTTGCATGATTCAACGTAAAGATTAAAATGTCGGTTTGGAAAGATGATCTTTGCTTCAGTACATGCGAGGACGAACGTACTGATCCCCCACCAGCTTCATGCAGGGTGCAGGAAATGGATGGCTCGCGGCGAAGCGTTGCTTGAACGTGTTGAGGCTTGGAATGCCGAAGCGCATTGAAGCGTGCTATCGCCTTGACGCTCGGACTACGCAGCTGGATTGATGCGGCCGAGATATAGAAGACATGATGTATGGAACGGTGAAATCCTTTGTGGGCAAGAGAGAACCTGAGTGTTGTAGCCAATCTGGCATATATTGTTAGGCTATCGAAAGCCATTGTAAATCTCAGTTTCGAATATCAATAAAGAGAATTGTTTCGTATACTCTGTTTTCCTATCGTTGTTAATATCGAATCAAAAGATAACCATTTGAGAACTTGTCATCTTGCCTTGCACGAGCGCAACTCCAGGCTCGTGCGGCATCACGCCCCCTGCGAGGACGATGATTCGGGTGATTCCGGGTCGGGGCGTGACAAATTGGTATCAGAGCTCTAGGCTCAATTTCCTCTGGACGCTCGCTTCATTACAATTCAAAAAGTTGTCCACCACCACTTGATATCACTCTTGACTCTACTCGATGCCGTATTGGATGTTCCATACAATAAGTCTAATACAAATCATAAAATTTTGCCGCATGTGTTTTGGAAATTTCATGATGTTTGCTAAGAAAGTCGCGAAGGGTATATTGCATTGAATGCAAACGAGCCGTAAAAATGTTAGTTGCTGCAAGCGCAACAAATTGTGGAATACGATTTGAGATACTGTGGCAATGTAACATGTTGAATGAGAAATAAAATGATGCACGATGTGCAGCGAGTTAATATGAATATGCGTTAAAATGAAAGTGAGAAGTGATAGCCAATACCGATGTGTTAAACGGATTGTGCATTGACTTGTAAAGTCGAGAGTAATTCGTTGCACGAGGTGCGGGAAATGTTGGAAATAATCGTTGCACGATGTGCAACGCGTATTGAAAGTAAAATTATTGCACGTGGTGCAACGCATATCAAATTAATCGTTGCACGAAGTGCGAAGGAAATTGGAAATGAATCGTTATACAAAGTGAAATAAAATGTCGGAAATAAATCGTAGCACGATGTGCAACGTGTATCAAAAAGGTAAAAATTGTTGCACGTGGTGCAATGCATGTCAACTAAATTGTTGCACGAGATGCAACGTAAGGAAAGAATTAAAATCATAAATCGATAGAACGAATCGTTCGGTTGCACACCAAACTTATGTTGGCAAACGAGAACATTGACCGAGTTGCATCGGATTTGATAGAATCAAAGTTACGGTTGTGATCAAGCACGATCACTGCGGAAACCGTAAGTCGGAAGAGAACGTTGGCCTATACTAAGTATAATGCGAGGGAAATGACTTGAGTTCCGAGTGGTATATGCCATACCACGTAGGCGATAAATGACTCGATTCCGAGTGGTATATGGGATACCACTTGTGTGATGAATTACATCGGCGTATTGTGAGAATTGCGGAAGGTTTGTCCCCAACAGACGGGTGAGTACCGAGACTCGATTGAAAATTTGTGCGACGGCATGTTGATGCAAGTGTTCTTCGAAAATCGGTTGGGACGATAAGGCGAGACTCGTATCGATGAACGATACGTCGGACGGAAGTTATAGTTGGTCGGACGACCGAGACTAGCGAAACGATTATGCCTTGATGCAATAATCAGATCGACGGGAAAGGAATACTCGAGCTTACAAATGAGTCGCACGACTTGCAATCTCGGTAGAAATGTTGGACGATACGAATCGAATCGAACGACTTGCGATTTCGATAGAAATGTTAGGCGATGCAAATTGTAATTGAATCGCACGATGTGCGACTTCGGTAAGAAAGTTGGTTGAGGCAAGAAACTGTGCCTATGAAATAGTTGGTTAAGTTATAACGACACTCATTTGAGTACGACTGAAAACACGCAAAACTTAGAGGGCAAAAAATCGTATAACTCGAGGGCATGATGTTGGATAATCGATAACTCGGTTACGCGATCAAAGTATAGCGGGATACGGCAAATCGGAAGATGAGTTGATGCGTATGGAAAAGTTCGTGGCGAACTTGGATGTATGCGATGCGAGTTAAGTTGACGTTGGAAACGGATTCGAAGTCGACCCTCTTGCTATCGAAATTGATATGAACTATCAAGATCGATACGTAAGGAAACGTAAGCACGATATGGGAATACAAAATGGAGTACGCCTTGCGCTATCAAAATTTTGTAAGTAACAATACGAGAATGGACGAACTTGGTTGATCGTAAATTTTGTGATTGATCAAAGACGAGACTATAAGTCATCGACGATTGTTCGATGCGTATAGCATCTCGTGTGTCGACCCACGAATAAGATAGACTCGAATTCGATACGAGTAGATGTTTCATAAATTGCGGAATCATCGACGGCAGTGCATGACTTGACTCGAAGGATAGTTGCGCATCAGTTGCGCCGATAGAAATAGTTGTGTCCGAAATTGGGTATTCGCATAGAATCGTCGGAACGTGATTTGGCTCCGAAATAAGATATAGCATGGTTCGTATTAAACTGTCCTTCGTTAATGATCCACAATTATCGAGCGTAGCTTCGGGGCAGCTGACCCTAGAAGACTTGACCGCCAAATCAAAATTGAATGCTGTAGACCGTAAGATAACCCATGCGATATCGCATATGGGATTGCACCGATAACAAATATAACACGGTACATGTTGATGATAAGTCTAGGCGATTGCGAGGAACATGCTATGCACAAGAGGGAACGATAATGGAATGGCTTACGAGTCATGTCGTTAGATTCGGATTCACCTTGCAATTGAGCTTGCGGGAATCGAAATTATGTTCGATGTTGCGAGACGAGTAAGTTGGGAATTTGACTAGTGAATTCCTACTCGTTAGGAAATTGAATGTAAGACGCGTCGTTAAGACATTTGTGTCAAGGCAATCGTTGCCTTGAGCACCATCGCCTTGATGTAAACTTTCGTGTCGGATAGATTGTGGCCTTTGTGCAATGTCAATTTAAACTTGCGTCGGGAGAATCTAAGCACGGTGCCTTAGAAAGTAACCTAGCGGGCGTAGCCCTGAATGTTGATACATTTGCAAGTCAACAAAGAAAATCGTATCGAGACAAGTTGCAAGCAAGACTTCGGAAATAGTTGGATGGCGATATCGAACGCAAGGCGTTGCGAAGAATCGTTGCGATCGGATACGCGATGGCTTTACGCGACGCATAGAGTTGGTAGTCCATATGAAACATACGAAATGAGAAATATGATTTTGAATCGCATAGCGTTATGCAATAAAATTGCGAGAACAAGTGCTATGGATAAGTCCGATCGAGAGTACGAGATGGCAAGCATACGATTGAAATTTACCTGTCAGCTTTATTCCAATTTGCTACGACTGGACTTGGTCGAAATACACATATCTTCGGGATGCCTTGAATATAGGTACGAATCCAAATCGAGTTGTATCCAAATTTAAATCGAGCTGCAGGGATGACTTTGAAATGCTAGTGAAAAGCTTGCGAGATATTATGAAATCGAACATCATTTATGGGGCGAGATCGTGAAACGATCTATAAAACACTTAGTCGGAGTATTGGTTTTGGTTCGAGGACGAACCTTGTTTTGAGTGGTATATTCTGTAATGCCCCGCTCCGTACGGCGCATTACGCTGAAGCGTTGACTCAACGAGTCGCGTGGATCGAAAGAATGTATCGATGCAAAACGATACGAGAGCTAAGTTGCCCCGAGCAACGCATCGAACTAAGTCGATGCGAAGAGTTGCCTTGTCCCGAAGAATGCATCGAGTAAATCGATGCGAAGCGCCGCGTTGCCCCGAAGGATGAGTGCATTGAATCGGCTCGAAGATTCTAAGAAATCGAATCGACCAAGGCGCAAGTCCGAATCGAAGCAAGTATTGATTTTAGTTGGTTTCGTGTGCAGGTCATACTTTGACGGGAAAATATTAGAGGTCGATCTTTTGCAATATTTAGTAAGGGGTCCGCAAAATTAAATCGTCGCCTTGCGACGGGCCGAGACTTGGGCACGCTAAGGCAAATCGGGCGTATGATTCAATGAAAGCACGAAGTGCTCGAATGGCTAAGTCAGGAGAGTGGCCGTGCAACAAAGTTAGGGAATCGAGCCGCATCGGCTCGGCGAAACGACGAAGGCATATCGACTCAAGGTGGGAGGATTGACTTCTTTTTACTCCTTCATTCGATAAGTCAAATATATCATTGTATGCTAAAGTTAACCTATCGACGCCACGGGCGTGGCCGATCGGAGATAAAATCATAGTGTGAGTCAAACACTAAGTTAGAACAATTGAAATGATACGTGCATCCTATGCACGAGTCGCTATGGAACATTGGATATCGCAAAGGCGAGCGCCTCGGAGCGCAAGCCGTAAGAACATGGGATAACTGTAATCGGCGAGTGCCTTAGTGCACGAACCATACCGTGCCTTTGATGCACGAGTTAGACGGCTAGAACATTGAAAGACAATAGGCGAGCGCCCTAGCGCGCAAGCCCCGAACCTTGAATGCTAAGTTGTAGAACATGGGAATATGGTCAGAACGTGCCTAAGTGCACGGGATAATAAAAGATGGCTTCGTTGCGAGAGAATACAGTTGCGGTATGAATGTGGCGCAACTGTCGGATATGACATGTTGCCTCGAAAGGTGTTCGAGGCCCTCGGGTCGTTCGGTTGACGAGCATTGAGTTGAGGCACGATGCCATTGAATCATCGAAACGAAGTGCGAAACGAAAGAACATAGAAAGCTAAATAGAAGAAATGCGAGACGATAAGTCTGAGTCTCGGACTCAAGACTATGTTTGGTTGTTTGAAATTGATACTTGAATGATAGGGCGTTGCATGGTCGATTGGAATGGGCTCGAGATAAAATGTGATACTGCCCGTGCACGGGTGTTTCCCCCAATCGGATAGTTACCGGATGCGCCCCGGAACCGATTGGCCGCGGAGGGATTCGAATAATCTTTGTAGGCGTACATCAAAACTAGATAGGAAATGCCGTAAATGATGGTATGCAGCGGGAACGTTTCGGTTGTTTTGGGATTGTGACCCAACCCGTGAAACGCCGCGCAGCCCAACCAAATAGTGAGAAAAGAAGGAGAGAAAAGAAAGGAACTCCTTTAGTCCATTCCGGCGCGGATACGCCAACGGCCCTCATATAGTTAAGGAACGATGGGTTGAAAGTGTAGGCGCGAATGCGTCCCGCATATAGATCCTACTTAGAGTTTCACTTATAACATGACAGGGAAGAAATGGGGCGTATTCACCTTGCGTCAGTGCAAGGGACGCAAGGGCGAGTGCGTCGACTTGGTAAGCCACGAATCAAACACGAGATTGCTTGTTTGCTTGTCTATTCAATATGATAACATGATTCTATGATAAATGCTTTACGCTTTCAAAGTTGCCATGAAATTGACCCTAAGGAGAACATAGCAAGATCATAAGCTAAGTTGCATGATTCAACGTAAAGATTAAAATGTCGGTTTGAAAAGATGATCTTTGCTTCAGTACATGCGAGGACGAACGTACTGATCCCCCACCAGCTTCATGCAGGGTGCAGGAAATGGATGGCTCGCGGCGAAGCGTTGCTTGAACGTGTTGAGGCTTGGAATGCCGAAGCGCATTGAAGCGTGCTATCGCCTTGACGCTCGGACTACGCAGCTGGATTGATGCGGCCGAGATATAGAAGACATGATGTATGGAACTGTGAAATCCTTTGTGGGCAAGAGAGAACCTGAGTGTTGTAGCCAATCTGGCATATATTGTTAGGCTATCGAAAGCCATTGTAAATCTCAGTTTCGAATATCAATAAATAGAATTGTTTCGTATACTCTATTTTCCTATCGTTGTTAATATCGAATCAAAAGATAACCATTTGAGAACTTGTCATCTTGCCTTGCACGAGCGCAACTCCAGGCTCGTGCGGCATCACGCCCCCTGCGAGGACGATGATTCGGGTGATTCCGGGTCGGGGCGTGACAACCAAGCCCCCATCCAGGCAACCCGTAAGCCCCCTTTGATTTCTGCCTAGGCCGGCCACGATCCTCCCTTTGATCATGCCGCGGAAATCCCTTATATCTTCCACCTCCCGTATACGAGGGGATTGTCCACGACCATTTCATATTATTTGTCCTTTTTAACTTAACGGCTGTCTCCGAGCCGTAGGCTAACCCTTAGCTATAATGCGTTATCGACCAGGTTGGCGTCCGTAGAGCGCGGATAGCGAGCCCCATTGCACGTGCCCGTCATACCTGTCGCTAACCATTCCTTTCTTTCTTATCTTTTATTCATTCTTTCTTTTCTTTCTTTCACTTGTCCGTTCGTTCATTGATTCATTCACATATTCATTTATTCATTCGTCGATTCATTCATTCATACATTTTTGTAACTCCCCTTGCGGGAGTCGCCTCGGCGACCCATCGGTCCCATCGTCTTTCAATGTTGCTATACTCTATCGGAACGACTATGTTGATAGTCTTCCGTTTCATTGTTGTAAACCATTCATTGTTTCATTGTTGAACGCGTAAGGGACTTGCACGTAAGCTTGTGCCTTAGCACGAACGTGGAGCGCGGTGCGAGAGTTCTCACATTTTCCATGTTCTTTTCCATATTCTATACAAGCATACAAGATGGGATTATTCCCTTACCTAGGTGCGTTGAATCATTTATTAGCATGCACGGTGTTATCGCCTAGCAATTCTAGCATTAGTGTCTGTATTGTTATGTGTCTAGGCTAAGCAAAGACGGGTTCATCGGAGCCACCCACCTTAGCGATGTTTGTATCGGCCGAGCGATACTCCGAGCGTGCCTTTGAAAGTCTAAGTCTGGATTCATCTTTGATGGGCCAATGTAAGCCTTGCATCGATTCTTTATCAGGTTGATGCCAACTCTTCGGGTCGACGGCTCGTTTGAGTCGTTGCACTTGCCGTTTGAATCGGCGTTCCGCTAGGGCGGAGCGAGTCATTACATAATACACCACTCAAAACAAGTCTCGTCCTCAAGACTTTCTGAGTGCAGGTCATCCTACCATTTCTTTAGTTTGTGTCATCGTGTTTCTTAGACAATTTCTATCGAATGGCTCTATCGCTCGATGGCATCGAATTATGCTCGGTTATCCTTTCAAGTTTTATGTTGCATGTATTTGGTGAATTTTATGGAATGATTGTCCATTCATTTTAGACTTGATGGTACTTATTCAATTGTCGTTCATGTGCATCTCAACACCCACTTGCAGTTGCATTCGTCTTCATCATATCGCTGCGTGGGGACTGTGCACATATTCAAGACGTCTCCCGAATACGTACATTTCAACCAGGCTTAGCGATTAACGAAGTCGGACAAGCTACTCGTGATAGTTTTGATTTGCCGATCGTTTTGCTAACTTCGATTTTAAAATCGAACTCGTGTGCATCTCACTATCGTTTATTTCGGTCATCGAGATGATCCGATTGGCTACTCAAGCGTTCTTGTCCACGAAATCAGTATGATTTCTTCTTAGCGTGGTCAACCAAGTCTAAGTAATTTCCGTCCGATTCGAGACTAAGTATCGTACTATCATCGAGTATGTCTTCCAATCAATGATTCAATTCGTTATCCCAACTTTACTTGCACATCATCCATTCCTATCTTTTTCTTCGTTTGGGGCCAATCTCGCCGTCGTTCACACACACTCCTTGTTCCCCGTCCTACTCTAAGTCTTGTTGCCCCAAGTCTATCGTCCGTCCAGACGATACTGTAAATGCCATCGCACAGGTTCAATCACTCGACATAGGATCGTCCGCCTATCCGCTATGTCAGCTCACAAGGTCATAGTTACACGTCAAGTCCGTTGCTTATCGTGCAAGGTTGTTGCACGACGCTCGCCCCAAATCCTGTGGTCAAACCATTTGTTCGCTTGTACGGGAGTTTCTACCCAAGTTCGTTTCACTCAAATTTCTAAACATCAAGCAGTGTTCCTCCTATTCGTATCAACACATTCTTCGCTCCAAGTCCGAACTCGTACAGGAAAGTCATCCTACGATAGGTGTCCTCAACCAAATCCTCGACATATTATTATCGTATGTCCACACTAGCAATTTTTATAGTCTATCTTTTCAGTATGTTTGATACAATCCACCTATCCAATTCACGTAGTCGATCACAAGGTCATCTAGCCTTGCAATATGTCGCGCCCCGATCTCACGCAAGTCTGATTATCCATGGCAGACATGAATCACCATGTCAACATTTTTGCAGAATAATCGTCCTCATTGGGACGTAACTCTTGCATTGTGTCTAGACTTACTCATTTTCGATATGCAGATTGGGCCTACTCAATCCTCAACTTTGCTTCGTTGTCCATCATAAATCCGATCAATCCTCAAATTCGCCTTCGCTTCAAACCACAAGTCGTAGCAATCAAAATTGCCATGTCAAGGTATTTCGAGTCTGATCATTCCCGCTGGACATGAATCACCATGCCAACGCTCACGCGAAACGATCGTCCCAAATTCGACGTGACGCATGTGCGAGGCTGGAGTTGCGCTCGCGCAAGACAAGATCGTTGTCGTTGTGGTTATCACCGAACGATCAAGTCACTTTCCTTCCTCATTCCAAACATTCATTTCCAACATAGCATCCTTCAAAACAATAACTTCTAACACGATCATCATTCATCGAATCAGAGTACCCCCGAGTTATCGTATATCGATCTTTGATACGCCTCAATACCATCGATGATGTACATAACCTGACGATCTTTCTTTTGCAACGAATTCCAAGTCGTGCAACTTAATTTCCTCAATTCACATTGTCGCGTGCTAACTCTTCATCGAGCAACATCAATTTCAATTCCCTAGTCATTCTCGTATCTTCAAATCAACGTTTTCTATGCATGCTATCTTCCGACCGTGCTATTCCCGATCTTGTCCATGAGTAATTCACCTTAACTCAAGTTTCAATCCATTCAACTAAATTCAAAATCGCATGCATGATCTTCTATGTTTCCTCGACCAAGACCTCTATTCGTTTCATCGTTCTGACTCTCTATTCGATCATTTCGTAATTCGTACTATGTATTCTTAATTCGTCCGAACAATATCTCGTTTGAGACTATCGAAGTCAAAACCAACTAAGCGTTACTCGTTCTAAGGCTTTGCGCGATATCATCGCTTGCCGACATACTCGTTCTATCCGTAAATCCTTTAGTCTTGCTCGAACAATTTCTATAACGTCCATACACCACTCAGGGTTCGAGCCACTCGATTAGTCATCGATATTTATTCTTATTATTTTTCGAAGCTATCACATACACCACTCGGGGTCAAGTCATTCTACAAATCCTCAAATGATCATTCGATTCCCTTTCGATATGTTCAATCGCGCTTTCGCCCGTTCCTCAAAATCCAAATTAATCTTCCGTGTACGCCTAAGCAATAGTTTGATAGCGTTCCTATCGATATACATTCTAAGTGTAGCTTCGTTCTCGACCGGGCGGTACTTGATATCGTTCGTAACTCGATTGCACCATAAAGTCTAGGTGTGCGACACGCGGCACAACTTAGCCAAAAGGCCGTGTGCATAACCATCCCGTTCGAACTTATACTTCGGTCTCGCGTACTCGTTTACTATTGTCGGCGTAAGGTTATTCAAGTACGCACTGCGTTTGCTAACTTTTTAGCATTAGTTTTCTTTCAACTCACGTCCGTCGTGGTTTGGCACAAAGGCCTTCGCCTATCGATCCCGTTCAACCGAGTACTTGTACGAGCTTTTAAAAATATTAGATTTATTGTATGGAACATCCCAAGGCACAACAAGAGAGAGCGTACACTTCTTTTGTTTCAACGAGCTTTCAAAACTGAGAGAATCGAAATAAAGTCCAAGGACGTAAAGCCATGCTCTGATACCAATCTGTCATGCCCCGCACACGTAAGAGCGATCGTCCTCGCTAAGGTGTGATGCCGCACGGTCCTAGGTTGCGCCCATGCAAGGCTAAGTCCAGAAACGGCCGATTTGAGCTAGGCCACAGAGTCGCACAGAGTGTCCCTATTTGCAGCGGAAAATAAACGAACACAAATTGAAGCGAATTCCAACTCTTTATTAATTTTCAAGAAGTTTACAAGCGGCGCTAGGCCGAGTTTACAAGTCTCTCAAGCTCTCTCTCTCTCTCTGAAACATAAAAGGCGTGCCAAGTGGCTTACAAGATGGAATGATTCATGGCGATGTTCCGATACATTATGTCCTGTATAGGGTGCTTCAGCTTCTTGCGACGTTCCAAGGCCCCAGAGTTGGCTCCGTGCCTTAATACGTTCGATGGAAGCTCCGCACCCGTCGGTGTCTCCTGCATCCTGCAAGCAGACTGTGGGGTTATCAGTACATTGTTATGCACTGGTGGGGAGGCTAGCTCGCCCACAATTCTATCATTACCAAACACGTTCTATTTACTTTTGTGCATCTCTATCATTCATTGTCTTTCTAATCTTGCCTTAGGATCAATTTTATGGCATATTTCATAGCCTATCTCGTGTTGCCAAATTCAAGTGTGTGCATGGAAATACATGCACGACTTATCCATACTTACCGTCCGGCCTTCCCTGTCCAAAGTAAACCAAGTTAGTCAACAATTCATAGGAAATAACTTAACGTGATTCATGTGAACTTTCAATGTCAAGGGCGTGTCCCTGCCTCGGGTCCTAGCGCGTCGTAGGCGTGTTTTCTAACTCCTTTGCCGAAGTACTCTCGATTACTTGGTGTGTTATGTTCAAGCCTGTTCAGAAGGCACTTCATTTAGTTAACTTAGACTACTTTGATTTCAATGCAAGGACTTGCACGTGGATTGCCACCAGCAAAGCCCACTTAACTCTATATGCACCAGTCGCTGGCATCACAAGCCATTTTTGACCCTTTTTCCTATGGTATTTCGCAACTATTCAGAGCGTACGGGCTGGTACACGTTGATAGTGTCTTGAAATACCCTGCACTTACGTCCCCCGGGTGACCAAGCCCCCATCCAGGCAACCCGTAAGCCCCCTTTGATTTCTGTCTAGGTCGGCCACGATCCTCCCTTTGATCATGCCGCAGAAATCCCTTATATCTCCCACCTCCCGTATACGAGGGGATTGTCTACGACCATTTCGTATTATTTGTCCTTTTTAACTTAACGGCTGTCTCCGAGCTGTAGGTTAACCCTTAGCCATAATGCGTTATCGACCAGGTTGGCGTCTGTGGAGCGCGGGTAGCGAGCCCCGTTGCACGTGCCCGTCATACATGTCGCTAACCATTCCTTTCTTTCTTATCTTTTATTCATTCTTTCTTTTCTTTCTTTCACTTGTCCGTTCGTTCATTGATTCATTCACATATTCATTTATTTATTCGTCGATTCATTCATTCATACATTTTTACAACTCCCCTTACGGGAGTCGCCTCGGCGATCCATCGGTCCCATAGTCTTTCAATGTTGCTATACTCTATTCGGAACGACTATGTTGATAGTCTTCTGTTTCATTGTTGTAAACCATTCATTGTTTCATTGTTGAACGCGTAAGGGACTTGCACGTAAGCTTGTGCCTTAGCACGAGCATGGAGTACGGTGCGAGAGTTCTCACATTTTCTATGTTCTTTTCCATATTCTATACAAGCATATAAGATGGGATTATTCCCTTAGCTAGGTGCATTGAGTCATTTATTAGCATGCGCGGTGTTATCGCCTAGCGATTCTAGCATTAGTGTCTGTATTGTTATGTGTCTAGGCTAAGCAAAGACGGGTTCATCGGAGCTACCCACCTTAGTGATATTCGCATCGGTCGAGCGATACTCCGAGCGCGCCTTTGAAAGTCTAAGTCTGGATTCATCTTTGACGGGCCAATCTAAGCCTTGCATCGATTCTTCATCAGGTCGATGCCAACTCTTCGGGTCGACGGCTCGTTTGAGTCGTTGTACTTGCCGTTTGAATCGGCGTTCCGCTAGGGCGGAGTGGGTCATTACAGCAGACGAGTTGCAGAGAGGCCAGAGGGAGTCTACTTCGAAGCAGTCGCAGAAGATCAGGAGTTGCCACACTTGCTGATTGCAGAGTATCTCGACGTCTTTCCCGAGGAGTTGCCAGGATTGCCGCCGGATCGAGATGTAGAATTCAGCATCGACCTAGTGCCCGAATCAGCGTCGAAGTTCCATCATTGCTACAAGATCAACCCGAAGGAAGATGCAGAGTTGAAGGCTCAGATTGATGAGTTGGAGGGCAAAGGTTTTATTCGGTCCAGTGCTTTACCCTGGGGAGCACCGGTACTCTTTGTGCCCAAGAAGGATGGGACTGAGGATGTGCATCGATTACCGTGCACTCAATAACATCACCATCAAGAATAAATATTCTTTGCCGCGGATTGATGAGCTGTTTGACCAGCTTAGTGGAGCGAAAGTCTTTTCCAAGGTTGACCTTCGGTCGGATATCATCAATGAAGGTTCGGGAGCAGGATATTTCGAAGACAGCTTTCAACACCCGATACGGCCAGTATGAGTTCTTGGTGATGTCGTTCGGACTCACCAATGCCCTAGCAGTGTTTATGAATGAATAAGGTCTTTCACAAGTATTTGGACAAGTTTGTCGTAGTCTTCATTGACGACATTCTGATATATTCGAAGACCGAGGAGGAGCATGTGGAGCACCTGCAGATTGTGTTGGAGATTTTGCAGAAGGAGAAGCTGTACATGAAACTCTCAAAATGTGAGTTTTTTCTGGACCTAGTAGAGTTTTTGGGGGCACGTAGTGACTGGAGAGGGGATTTCTGTGGAACCCAAAAAGATTGAGGCAGTGGAAGCATGGGCACCTCCCAAGTCAGTAGCAGAGATTCGTAGTTTCCTGGGTCTAGCAGGATACTACAGGAAGTTTATGAAAGATTTTACCAAGATAGCAGAGCCTATGACCAAGCTTACGCGGAAGGACGAGGAGTTCATCTGGAGCGACGCCTGCCAGTCAGCATTTGAAGAATTGAAGAGAAGACTCACGACAGCACCAGTTCTAGCTTTGCCATCAGGATCGGGAGGATTCGTCATCTACAGCGATGCTTCAGAGAAAGGTTTGGGATGTGTGCTTGAGCAGAACAAAAAGGTCATTGCTTATGCTTCTAGACAGTTGAGGTCTCATAAGAATAATTACCCCACACATGACTTGGAGCTTGCAGCAGTCATTTTTGTCTTGAAACTGTGGAAGCACTATTTGTATGGAGAGAGAGTGGACATCTTCACGGACCACAAAAGCCTGAAGTATGTTTTCACTCAAAAGGAGCTGAATATGAGGCATCGCAGATGGTTGGAACTCATGAAGGATTTCGACATCAATCTGCAGTACCACCCTGGAAAGACGAATGTGGTGGCAGATGCTCTTAGTCGATATCATGTTGTTATGTTTCTCACTATGGACCGACATCTTTTGGAGGATCTTGAGAGCCTTGGGATTGAGATTGTTCTTCCAGGAGTGGGAGGACAGCTGATGCACATGCAGATACAATCAGGACTGTTAGAGAAGATCAAGGAGGCCCAGTTTCTTGATGAGGGACTCCGATGTCTCAGAGTCCAGGCAGCGGCAGGATTGCTCGACGACTTCACCATTGCAGAGGATGGATCCCTGAGGCATGGGAACCAGTTGTGTGTGCCCAAGGATCTACGGGAGGAAGTGATACAGGAGGCCCACCAGTCGCAGTATTCTATTCATCCTAGGTCTACCAAGATGTACAAGGATCTGCGAGAGTATGTTTGGTGGTACAGGATGAAGAGAGAGGTTTCCAGATTTGTTTCCAGATGCCTTGTGTGCCAGCAAGTCAAGGCGGAGCGCCAGAGACCAGCAGGATACTCAAGCCTTTACCTATTCCGGAATGAAAGTGGGAGCATATCACCATGGACTTCGTCTCTGGTGTACCGCGTACTCCCAATGGCAAGGACGCTATTTGGGTGATCGTGGACAGATTGACGAAGTCTGCTCATTTCATTCCGTTCAAGGTTGGGCTGTCGACCGAGAAGCTTACAGATCTCTACATGCGGCAGATTGTGCGAATTTATGGAGTGCTGGTTAGCATCATTTCAGACAAAGACAGTCGTTTCACATCACACTTCTGGAGGAGTTTACAGCTGAGCTTGGGGTCACAGTTGAAGTTCAGCACCACTTATCATCCACAGACGGACGGGCAGTCCGAGAGGACCATTCAGACACTGGAGGACATGCTGCGGGTTTGTGCACTTGTTTTTGACGGTTCGTAGGAGGATAATTTGCATATAGTGGAGTTTGCCTATAACAACAGTTATCAGGCTAGCATCGAAATGACCCCGTTTGAGATGCTATATGGGCGAAGATGTCGCACGCCATTATCCTGGGACGACGTTGGTGAGAGGGCTTTGCTTGGGCCAGAGATGGTGGTAGACTCAGCTGAGAAAGTCAGACTGATCAGGGAGCGTCTCAGAGTTGCACATGATCGGCAGAAGCACTGGGCGGACAGCAGCAGACGGCCACTGGAGTTCACGGTTGGAGATAGAGTGTTTCTGAAGATCTCGTCGACTAGGGGCGTCATCAGATTTGGCAGAGGCGGAAAGCTCAGTTCGAGATTCGTCGGGCCTTTCGAAGTGACTGTGCGGATTGGCGAGGTGGCATATCGACTAGCGCTTCCAACCAGCTTGGAGGGAGTACATGACGTTTTCTACGTGTCCCAGCTTCGACGCTACATTCCAGATCCGAGCCATGTGGTGGACTATTCAGAGCTAGAGGTGGGTCCGAGCTTGACCTACGAGGAGCAGCCAGTGGAGATCCTTGATCGTAGGAAGAAGCACATGCGGAACCAGACTATTCCACTTGTCCGCGTTATGTGGAGACATCACTCCCCAGGAGAGTCCATATGGGAGCGTGAGGACGAGATACGAGAGCGCTATCCTAGTTTGTTTGCTTGATTGTATTTTAGTATTCAAATTTGAATTTAATAAATGACTTGTGTTCGAACCCCCTTTTGTGATTTTTGAGAATTATTTTTGTTGTTCTTCGAATTTCGAGGACAAAATTTTTTTAAGGGGGAGAGATTTGTAACTCTACTTTTCCCAATTTTAATGGAATTTAAAATTTTAATAATAATACTTCATTTATTTTATTATAAATATATAGTTTATGAGTATTTTTGGAGGGATGGAAATTGGGAGCAGGAATTTTAAAATTTGAAAGTTTGTTACAACTAATTTAGTGGTCCCCACTTAATTTAAACAACTTTCTAACTAATTTTTCGATTTAATGCAATTTATAGAAAGGGCATGGGTTTATTTAATATTGTACCAATGGTGGAGGAAGTAATTTGCAAAATTCCTTTTCCTTATTTAAGTTGGATGAGGAGAGAGACTCAGACTCCTCATTTTTCATTTCCTATTTCTTTCCGAGTTCTTCTCTTCCCCAATTGATCGGGATCTAACCCTAGTTCATCGACGGCGACGGAGCTGGCCATGGTGACCGAAATCTCACCGAGCACTGGCATCTAGCACTACTCTCCGACAGTAGCGCCACCCTCCCTCGACGACGACGTCTGCAGACCGACTCCTTCTCCATCAGATCACTCCGCGTCGACGCATGGGCGGAGCTCAGGCGAACTTCTTCCTCGGTGGCACACGATCGTTTCTCCGGCGGTTGTCCTTCCAGATCGACGACGACGAGGTGAATCCGACTCATATCCTTGAGAGAAGTTATTTTTTCTTCCGAAACTTATCTGATCTCACGATTGGTGAGATCCTGGCCAGGTCTGACCGGGTTCTCCGAGGCGAGATTTTCCGACAGTATCGGCTGATCATTCCCGAGTCCTCATCACGAGTTCATCACGACAACGGTGAGTGGATCGTGATCCTATCGTATTCTGAATAGATCGATTCTTCGTGAGCAGAGTCTAATTTAGTTGTCCTGTTTAGTTAATTGAAGGGTTGAGTTCGTCGGTTGATCGGATCGAGCACGGGGAACAGGGAGAAATCTATCTACTGGTAAGTGTCGACTCAATCCTTAATGATTCCTGATCTTGACAATTCTTGCAAAATATTTGAAGTCGATTTAGTGTCTAAAAATTTCTATATGGTTGCTCGGTTGTGTTTGGTGATTACTGCAGTAAACATTTGGAATTCAGGAGTTGTGTGTTCGAAATCTTTGGTCGTGTTCTTGTTTTGCGGCTGATTCCTTGATTCAGATAAATCTCCGTCCTTCCTCTATTATTAATTTTATAATTTGTGCTTTGGTTGTTTAGTCAAAGTTGGGGTCGGGTCGTGGGAGTGAAGATTCCTGTTCGTATCTTGTGCATATCCACGATGCTGCTGTGTCCAATTTTGCTCGTGTCCATAGCAGTGTTGTGCCAATGTTCGTGTTGCCTGTGTTCAACTTTGCATTCCTGACGATTGTTGAGGGTCGTGTCCGTTCTTATTTGGCTTAGATCGTGTCCGGGTGCTGTTATGATCATGTACTGAATGAGCAGCTGTGTCCAAGTGCTGATCATATCCGATCATATGACCGCATGTCTGGTTTGATAGAGGGCTGATACTTGAAGTCCTTTGGCTACAGAATTTATCGGCTATTTTGTTTAATTCTTATTTTGATTGATTGTATATTTCTGTACGAGTTGTCCCTATTTCGGTTGTATTTCTAAATTGAGTTCTGTGTTGGAATTACCAAATTGACCGACTATAATAGCTGCAGGTAGTTTAAGTTAGTTGGTTGTGTAATAACTTTCTTTTGAATTATGGGTATTCTAGCTTATAAATTCAGAGAATTGTGTATGGCTAGGTTGAGTATGGTGGTGGTGTTGCTATTTTCTTTTGCCTATCTCTTAGCTTTTATTCAGATTGCTAGTAGTAAAATTGGGTTGGAATGAACAGGTTTAGCTATGTCCATTAACAGTGGGTCTGAGTTGGATAACCATTTTCCTGGGATTAACTGTGACTTTGCAAACACTAGAGATATATAATATAGTTGCCATAATTGTAGTCGAGCATATTATCTAAACTCTATTAAGTAATATTTGTGAATATTTTTGAAATAGATATTTTACATATAACTAAATTATTCTGTAACACCCAGTTTTTCAAATGAGGGTATTTTGGTCATTTTCAAAATTTTAGAAATTAATTTGAATTATTATTATTATTTATAATTATTGTGATTTTTGAGTGATTTTTAGAATAATTGTTTTTGGAGTTTTAGAGACTTTGACTTAAGTTGACCTTGTAGACTAACCTAGTGGCTAACCTAGGTCTTGACTAAAAGATTAGGATTTGAGAACCTAGGTTGACTTAAGTTCATGAGGATGAATTCATTGGGATTAATTTGGTGAAATTAGGAGTTTGTTTAGTCTAAGAATGGCTTGTGAAGTCACAAGTCAAAACCATGACTTAAACTAATTAGGACTCAACCAACTAGCCAAAACCCTAGATCTAAACCCTATGGCCAGCCACATGACAGCCCCCCCTCTATAAATACTCTCCTAGGGATTAGGGCTAGCCTCTCTCTTAGGGTTCATCAAGTTTTTAGAAAAGGGGTAAGTTCCATCTTCACAAATTCATAGTAAATCCAAATTAAGTTCTTTTTCCTTCAAACAAATTCCTATAGGCTCTAAATATTGTGCTCTTGCTGTTGGGATTGAGTTTTGACAGGGAGCAAACAATTTGGGGAGTTTTTGGTGCTTTGAAGGATCCTCTTCTTTGGAGCTTTTTGGAGCTTTGGACACCTATAGGTATGATCTCTATTAATGCTCCTAAAATCCTATAAAAATCATTTTTAGGGTCCCCTAGCCCTCACCCAACTGTAGGGAAGACCAACCCTAAGTTTTGGTCTCGTTTTTGTCCGTATCGGACACGTATCAGAGACCAGTCTAGGTACTCGACGAAATGTCCCAAAGGACTGTTCGATCGAGTTTTCCTATTCTATTTGAATGGAAAACTAGATCTAGGTGTCGTCTAGGGTTCCCATGTGTCGTGTGCTATTGTTCGTGTCGTATCGTGTCGTGGGGAACACGGGACACGCGTGTGCGGGTGTGCGCGCGCGGCACTGTAGCTCCCCTGCTACTCGGGGGCTACTGTGCGCTGGACACGCGACGCCGACACTAGAAAATTGGTATGGTGATAGGTTTCCTGACTGACACGAGGCTCGCCAAGTTTCACGAGTCCTCGTGTCGTGTCGGACACGATTTTCAGTGTGCACTGGGCTGCTGTGTGTGCGTGTGTATACTGTGTGTTGTTCTGATTGTTTAAATCGATTTAAATGTTTTTAATTATGTTTAAATGATTAAATAGATCTTAGTTATCATGTTAAATCTCTGCTACACCATGCTACACAATTGTTTGGGTTTTAAACGGTGTTTGGGTTCGTATTTGAATAGAACAGTGTAAAACTCTGATACTTAGATACTGTTTTTCCCCAGTTTTGAAATGATTTGAAATTCCTATTCCTGTTATGTTTTATCAATTAGATTGAACCCACATATCATGTTATATGTTAGCTAAGTGTGTGGCATGGAAATTTGGCTTTGGGTTGTGTAGATAGAATTTTGGCAGTTTGGGTTAATTCAACCAGTGGTGTACTATGAGATCCTGTGTGAGGATCAGGAATTATTCCTAGTGTCATGTTCTTCCCATTTGATAATTTTCCATGTTGCTTGTTAAATTCCAGTCTAATCGATTTTTGATTCATTTCATTAGTTTCCCTATTTTGTTCACTCTTCTTCAAATCTGTTTTATGTTCAGTTTTCTTTTTCTGTTAATGGGAATGGTTAAACCATTTTGTTAGACTGCATATATTTTCCTCACTGTTCCAGTCCATTTCAAAACCTGTGAATGGACCTAAGGTTGATTCCCTTATGTTGTTCACTGTGTACTGAGATTGCTTCCTGAGAAGTTGGACACATTAGCCTGGGATTGGGTGGCATTCCAGTGTTTGAAAAACTGGGAATAGTCTTTAACCAAATTGCTTGGACAGTCTTGATTTCCTTGTTCTCTGTAAACTGATTTCCCCTCTTTTTATTAGCAATGATGTTTCTACAAAACCTGGAAATTGGAATGTATATTAAAAACCTGAGATAGGTTAGTTCCCAGTTTTTTTTTATTACCTGAGAATGAAGGCCAATGGAATGACTAAATTGTTGAACTATTTAGGATTAATGTAAAACCTGGTTTTGAATGTTCACAAACCTGAGAAGGTTTTCACCATATTATTAGAGTGTTCACTGCTTCTTTTCTTGACTGCAATGTGTTTTTCTTGAACCTAGAAATGAAGTTGGACTGTGACAGTTCATTGTATAACCTGAGATTCAACTATATTTCACTGAGTTCTTGTCCACTGTTAGATATTAACCTGAGATTGTTATCTTAATGATTAGTTGTTCACTGTTAATTACCTGCTAAACTGAAATATGAGAATTCATAAGGAGCATGTTAATGTGATGTACAAATCTGAGTTTTACTTGATTGATTACCTGGGTGTTATGTGTAAACTGAGAATGGATTTAATATACATTATTGGACTGTTACCTAGGCATTCAAGAGTTCTATTACATGTGTTAACCTGTGATATCATTGCCAGTGTGTAAACCTGAGTAAATAAATGTGTAACCTGAGATTCTTCATCCCCTTAAATCTGAGTTTAAACTGATTATTAGTTCACTGTTAATCTAAGTTTTAATTTTAGAACCTGTTATCATTGGACTGAAATCTGGGTGGTTGTTGAACTGTCCTGCTAACTAATGTGTGAACCTGAGATTAACCTTGGACTTTTGGATTGGTCACTAATTTTCTTCCTGCATATAACTTTCACTGTAAAACTAAATGGATAGCTCTAGTTGTTAACTATTTTGGTCAATGAAGAATATGAGTTTAATAGATACCTGTCCATTGTAATTGGTTGTGGAATGTTTGTTTCACACACATGTTCTCTCAGATTTTACACTCACATCCACTCATGATACACACACACACTAGTAGATGTTGCCCCCTCTTTTCATATGTAATGCATTTACATTTGAGTTGTTACAGATAGTTCCTATATTTGGATTGTGTATATATTCTAGATATATAAATACATGCCTTTCTATAGATGTGTATGTGTAATTTAATATATATGGCGAATATGGTGTCTTGCTATGTGTAGTATATATATGTGTTATGTTGTGGTGTCATAGAGTAAATATCATAAGGCTATATAGTGTAGATAATAATGTTATGTTGTAGGTTATAGGGTGTTGGATAGAGGCATCCTAAATAGGCTATTAGCCATGGTATAATCTAGAGGAGACTTGTTAGAATCTAGAGTAGGTTTGGTGAGACCTAGCTTTGACTATTGACTAAGTTTGACTCTAGGTTGACCAGAGTTGACCAAGAGTTGACTTTGGTCTAGATTGACCTAGTTTCATGTAGAATGCATTAAGTTGCATTGTTTTATCATTGTAGACTCATAGTGACATGTGCTGTTCTAATAGGAGACAGACACCACTCCTCGGACAGTCTATATTCTCTCAGATTCATCGGTTACAGGCGAGTACATTCTCTGATCATTTCATATCTTTTTTAGGATTATATTCCTGCTTTAGATTACTTTACATGTTGCTGACACGTTGGAAACACGGATTAGTACTATATGGATCTGGTTGTGCGATGTTATCCCCTTAGCGGATACATCGGGTACTCGTGTTCGTGTACTTTATCGGGAACATCGTGTACTCCTTGTATTTGTTACATTCGTGTACGAAACATGTGAATCGTGTATAATCATGTTTTCACATGACCTTCGTGTACAATAACATAACGTAGCTGGATCCTTGTGTATTGATTGGGACGGGGGAGTAGAAGTGGTTATGTTTTCAATCCAGTAGATTACTCGTGTACAAACCTCTGTAGATTATTCGTGTATAACATCGTGCCGTCTACATAACCATCTTGTGCTCTGAATCACTAGCACTGTTAGTTCTCTATATATTGTAGCTATTTACTTACAGTCTCTCTCTTTTTCATCATGTTATTTCTTCAGATCCTGTATCTTACTCTCTAGCATGTTCATATTTCCTAACCGGTTATGATTTTGTTGAGATGTACTGTACTCGCTCCCGTCCTGACTGGACCTGTTGAAAATTTTACAGTGAATGATGAGGCTCTGGTGTCTATCCCTCTTGGTGCAGCATTAGACATCACTAGTGACTTGGACCTGCTGGCAGTTGATGTTACTTTCATTAGTTTAGGATTGTCTTACTACTTTGGGATTACTGTATTTAGATTCAGGGATATTCTGAGATGTATTTATTTTAGTCACTTAGATTTCTGGATTTGTATCTCGGTGATGTTACATTCCTGGTTGTTTTCTATCTTTATCTTCTATTTCATTCCTGTTCTATCCTAGATGTGGTTGAGTTATATTGTGTTATGTCACCCCCATTCGGGGAGTATAACTGTATATTACCCTTATCTGTTAGATGTTATGACCTAGGACAGCGTTCTACCGCCGACACTGCGGCATAGGCTGGACGTACCCACGTCACGTGCCCTTATTCTAGGGTGCGGGTCGTGACATATTCTATAAAATATGATAGATTTTAAGTGATGCTTCAAATAAAGTTTAATTATAGATAATGTACTAGATAATTAGATCCTTTTATTTCAACCTAAAATAGCTAAAGTAGTATTAATATTTTTAACCAAATTGTATCTATTAAATTATTCATAATAGGAAGATATCGAGCTCCATTGTTTACCAGTACTTTTCCGGAGCAAGGCAAGTACTTTTCTACGGTTTTGTACATTTACATTCTTGTACTCTTTCTTGTGACACGTTATAACACGATATCATGTACCCCTGTACTCCTGTACTCTTGTTCTTGTACTTATTAGTGTCGGGTGGGGAAATACACTAGCCATGTGACCAATCCCCGGTTACTATATTCATTTAGATAGCTTAGGCCTCGTATCGTGCACGCGGGTCCTAAGTCGTACCATATTCATGTACTCTTGTGCATGCTCTTGTACTCACCCCAGCCGGTCACATGGACTAGATGTATTTCAATATTGTGCACTTATCATGTCTGGTACTTCAGGATTATAGTTTCATTCATGTACGTTACATTTCCTGTACTTTACATGTTCCTGTACTTTACATTCATGTACTGTAGTTCCTGTACTTATTTCCTGTACTACTTTCATGTACTTTCATGTTCATTCCTGTATTTCATTTTTCTGTACTCCTGTACTCAGTTCATGTCATGTTCATGTTTCATTACCTAGAACTGTACTTTGCTCCGCTCCTGAATAGGATATGTTGCAGGTGAGTTGGAGGCCCTTTGCGACACATATTATGACCGAGAGCCGGTAGATGTAGGAGAGCCAGCTGGAGTTGCTCTCGACTTAGAGGCTGCAGAAGCCTAGAGCTTTACCATTATCACTTTATATTTTCCATGTATTTTGAGACTAGTAGACTCTATCTTTCATTTGCTGGAATGTAATAAATTCTGAGACTTGTACTTTACTCTGGGTTTGGGATACATTTATAGATGCTGTGATTTCATACTTGTTCATGATTATCTGGTTAGATTTTCCTAGATTGGTACAGCTTACTTCATCGTGTCCAACGATGAAGGCTGGGCGTGTCCGACTTATGTCCGATTATTCCGGAGCGGGTCGTGACACTATTGGTCCATATCTTCAGTAAAATATTACGTGAATTTTATTATGTTGACAATTGTAGCTTCCTTTCCCGGAGAATTTTTCAAAATATTTTTTGAATTATTTATTTGATTTAAATTGTGATTTTTAGGATTTTAGAAATGATTATTTAGTTAATTATTACGGTAGATGACTCTAGCCATAGTTGAGTTTTGAAGTACTAGACGACTAGGATTTGTGGCACGGGAGATGTAGCAGTGTGCCTTGACTAGTGTACTAGCCATGCCCGGGGAAACCTCGCCATAGGGATGTCCTAACTAGAAAAACCAGGCAAGTTGTGACATGTCCATTATAAATAGTTTATTATTCATTATTAATAATATTTGACGTCTAGGTGACCCAGTCGCACCAAACTAGTCAAACTGAACACGAACTGAGCCCAAGCCCATGTAGTCATGCGGTAAGTCCAATGACATTCGTGTTGATGCATTTTTGGTATGATTGTGTCGTATTCCATTTTAGTGATCTAAGGAATATTTTTAAATATTCTTAATTAAATATTATAAATATTGTTATTAGTTGATATTCAATAATGTTTGTATAAGATAGGCCTTGTATATTTTCTGGGATTATTAGACGGTACAATAATGGTATATACTTTATTAAATTTCGTTATTATTTTTATTACTATTATTATTTTATTGGGATTGTTATTTAATATTATTATTTTATTGGTTATATTTAATGGTTATATTTAATTGTATATTAAATTGTTATCAAGAGATTTATAATTTATGCATAAATATATATGTATAAATGTGTGGTGTATATATATATATAAAATATATATGTATAAATGTGTAGTGTATATATATATAAAATATATATGTATAAATGTGTAGTTGTATATGTAATATATATATATATATATATATATATATATATATATATATATATATATATATATATATATGTATATACTAGTAGCCAATAGAAATAGAAAAAGAAATTATAGCAGGGAACCCAGCCCGAGCCCAAAACCTTAGGCCCAGCCCGAGCTGGGCATTTCTTCCCCACAAATCCCAGAGCCCACAGGCCTACTTCTCAGTCAGCCCACGATTCCCTCAGCCAGTGCAAATAGGCCGACTTATATGCGTACAGTTTCGTATAAATGAGATCAGGAGATCGAGCGAGAGCGTTTAAAAACGAAACCCTAACTTTGCCGCCCTTCCCTGCCACCACGACCACCCAGGGCCTCCCCTGACGCCGGACGACCACCCCCAATGCCTTCACGTCGGAGTTCGACGGCAGCGTTCGCCAGGAACGCGCGTGCAAGCGCTGTGAACAGAGCGACAGAACAGAGAAGTGGCAGCGAACGTGCAACTTTACAGATAAGTTTCTTCCTGTATAGTTCATGATTTTTGATTCTGTAAATTGCATACGAGAGCCTATATGAACCCCTTCAAACCCCCCAAGCAGTTTTGGGTAAAACCCCAGGGATCGCTCGAGAGATTGAGCCAAATTCCCGAGAAAACTTGGGGAAAACAGGGCATTAGTGACAGCCCAGAACCCAACATGGAAGCCGGATTTCGATCCATTCTTTAATAGTTTTCAGAAAATAATTGAACAAGATTATAGTTAACATAACCAAGATCAAAATGCAACTCATAGTTCTGTTTTTCGATGCGTGTGCATGAATTAAATCATTGAGGAAGTTCAACAAAAAACTGATTTCAAAATATTAAAAATTTACGAAAACCTTCGATACGACGTGCGTCCCGCCATTTCGGGCGACGTGGTCGCGAACCGAAAGCATCGAAACCTGCGTAATGGTTTCGTGGTCGTGTGGGCTTTGGCGGAATTCAAATTGGTCGCGTGTGCACGACGAATTTGATGCGTATCCGTCGAAATTCACTGTATCGGCCTCTGTGCAAGTTTCTTAATTACTTTGTGCACGCTCGTAAGATCGAGACAAAACTTGCACCAATAGGACCGTATCGATTTTTTGGTCTTGTATGCCAAGTTTGGTCCGATTCTGAGACAGTTGGTAAAATCACCGTTTTGCGGGCCCAACGGTCCAACTCAACGGGTGATTTTGTGCACGGCCCACCGGAATCCAACTCTGGACATACGGTTGGGTTTGTATCAGAAAACTGATCCATAGACATATAGTTTGACGACTTTAGAGACCATTGACTCTGGCACGCTTTTCGGTGCAAAGCGGGTCCAACGGCGGACACCATTTTTGTCCGAAATTACCGTTTTGCCCCTGTGTCCAGAATTGGACTTAAGGACAGGCAATCCTAGCTAATTTGACTATTCTGAGAACATTGGTAATGTTTATTTCAGCTTTCGGAGACAATTGTGATGACTTGGATTTTCTGACTTGTTGATTGGCGATACATTGTTGGTTCTCCGTGCAACCTCCAGGCAAGTATATCTTGCCTCCCTCTACAGTTTACTTTCATGCTCATAGTACACCTGTCTTAGTATATTATTTTGAGTTACCTTAGTTGCTATAGATTTATGGGATACTATGTTTACTAGTTTATTGTCATGTTTGCATATCAGTGTTTCATGATTTGATAGTGTAGTTATACCCGGCTTGTTTACGTCATGGATCATGCTAGAGTTGTCCTTACCTGTGTCATGACTGAGTTGTATCGTGTCTTCACCTGCGTCTTGACTGAGTCGTGTCTGCAAGTATGTGTGAATGAACTGCTATTCCTTGTCTTTTCCACAACCTGCGAGTCCACACACGGGGCGAGGGTTGTCCGTTTGCACCTGCGAGTCCACACACGGGGCGAGGGTGACTTGTCTTGAAACTGACCTGCGAGTCCACAATCGGGGCGAGGGTTAGTGATTAGTTCAAACCTGCGAGTCCACATTCGGGGCGAGGGTTTGGTATTCCATTGATCTCTTGTTCTTCCAGCAGTTCATTTATGCATACTTGATCCTGTATCCATGTTCATAGTTACCTGTCGGTAGCCATATGTCAGTTTCCTGTCTAGTTCTTGTTTATACCATGTCTATATTATTGTATGATTAAACTGTTAGATAGGCATGTTTTATGTATCTTGCTAGTCCTCTGAGGACCTGATGATCTCTTCAGGTTTAGCGATTGCATGGAGTTAGTTAGAAAAGCGGGATGGTGGAGGATTACGATCTATGATACAGGTATTTGCTTGTGATATTAATTTATTGTCCTTTCGTGCTTTATATTCAGTACCATGATATACTATGCTTATTTATAGACTCATATCATTCTTGGAGTCTAATCGAACAATATGCTAATGGGCTGCAGACCATGACCCATACTTGTTCATTCTTGCTTTATATGATTCTTGTGGATTGAGATATAGTTTAGATTAGACATGATACCATGACCTTGACAGCTCATACGTACTCGAGTCGGGCTGGAGTTCGCTCGATACGTAGCTGGCTTGCTCACGAGCTCGCGTCTAAAAACCGGGTGCGGGTCGTGACAAGTTTTTGTGGTGGCCCATGTAGGTCAGAGCATATCGTACCGGTTACGTAACTGTACTGGTACGAGCCTGCGACATTGACTAAACCTTAGAAATCTCAATCCACTCTGCCTTGAAAATTCTCTTAGAAATTTCTCTACCGTCTTTGAAAATTCGTATTCGCTCTCGATTATTCTCCCTTGCCTTCTTGTACCATTGATTCTCATCCTTTCCTATTCCGAGGTGACGAATGATCGTGCTGTCTAGGATTATCAAAAATCCTTAAATTATAGTATAAAATTGCATGGTTATTGAATTTTGGTTGTTTATAGATATGAAGGATTTTGGTTGCCATACGCCCCAGATATCTGTCGGTAGAAGTGATAGCGACTAGTTAGAAAATTATGAGATTTTAGTGACCGTGTTTTGAGGAGTAGTGTGACCAAAGGTGGGTAGAAGTCCCCAAGTATTCAGAGTTATAAAATCGTAGAATAATTGTGAGAAATAAAATTTGAAGTGATTAAGGTAATAGGAGACTTTGATTTTTAAGGAATAGTTACGAATTAGAATTTCGGGGACGAAATTATTTTTAAGGTGGGTAGATTTGTAGCTTCCCCTCCTGAGAATTTTTTAAAATATTTTTTGAATTATTTATTTGATTTAAATTGTGATTTTTAGGATTTTAGAAATGATTATTTAGTTAATTATTACGGTAGATGACTCTAGCCATAGTTGAGTTTTGAAGTACTAGACGACTAGGATTTGTGGCACGGGAGATGTAGCAGTGTGCCTTGACTAGTGTACTAGCCATGCCCGGGGAAACCTAGCCATAGGGATGTCCTAACTAGGAAAACCAGGCCAAGTTGTGACATGTCCATTATAAATAGTTAATTATTCATTATTAATAATATTTGACGTCTAGGTGACCCAGTCGTACCAAACTAGTCAAACTGAACCCGAACTGAGCCTAAGCCCATGTAGTCATGCGATACGTCCATTGACATTCGTGTTGATGCATTTTTGGTATGATTGTGTCGTATTCCATTTTAGTGATCTAAGGAATATTTCTAAATATTCTTAATTAAATATTATAAATATTATTATTAGTTGATATTCGATAATGTTTGTATTAGATAGGCCTTGTATATTTTCTGGGATTATTAGACGGTGCAATAATGGTATATACTTTATTAAATTTCGTTATTATTTTTATTACTATTATTATTTTATTGGGATTGTTAATTAATATTATTATTTTATTGGTTATATTTAATGGTTATATTTAATTGTATATTAAATTGTTATCAAGAGATTTATAATTTATGCATAAATATATATGTATAAATGTGTGGTGTATATATATATATATATAAAATATATATGTATAAATGTGTAGTGTATTTATATATATAAAATATATATGTATAAATGTGTAGTTGTATATGTAATATATATATATATATATATATATATATATATATATATATATATATATATATATATATATATATATATATATATATATCTCCTTTCTAAGACCTTCTTTTTATATGTTTATATTCTTGACCGACCTATCTTTATTTAAACCACAAGGTGGATTTACCTTAACGCCACACACAAACCTTATATTATTGGTATCATAGATCTCATCTCTTTCCATCAAGCAGCGAACCTGGGATTTCGCCCTTACAACATTCCGTGCTTAAAGGAATCTTCTTTTGACAGGCCTTTCCTTGGGGTTGTGGCCTCTTGTTTCTCCTATGAAAAAATTGACTATTCACGGCACTGATTTTAAAGGAGATCGCCCCCTTGCTTCTCTTTCTCAGTGACAGTTATTGGTGCATGGAAAAGAAAAGAGGTATGAATACCGCTCCATGGTTAAGCAACCCCACTTCGCGGTAGGATTGGGCTTGTTTGGAAACCAAGTCTTTTGTCTGTCAGGAATGATCAAGGCTATATATGTATATACATATATATACTAGTAGCCAATAGAAATGGAAAAAAAAAATTATAGCAGGGAACCCAGCCCGAGCCCAAAACCTTAGGCCCAGCCCGAGCTGGGCATTTCTTCCCCACAAATCCCAGAGCCCACAGGCTTACTTCTCAGCCAGCCCACGATTCCCTCAGCCAGTGTAAACAGGCCGACTTATATGCGTATAGTTTCGTATAAATGAGATCAGGAGATCGAGCGAGAGCGTTTAAAAATGAAACCCTAACTTCGTCGCCCTTCCCTGCCACCACGACCACCCAGGGCCTCCCCTGACGCCGGACGACCACCGCCAACGCCTTCACGTCGGAGTTCGACGGTGGCGTTCGCCGGGAACGCACGTGCAAGCGCTGTGAACAGAGCGACAGAACAGAGAAGTGGCAGCGAACGCGCAACTTTACAAATAAGTTTCTCCCTGTATAGTTCATGATTTTTGATTCTGTAAATTGCATACGAGAGCCTATATGAAGCCCTTCAAACCCCCCAAACAGTTTCGGGTAAAACCACAGGGATCGCTCGAGAGATCGAGCCAAATTCCCTAGAAAACTTGGGGAAAACAGGGCATTAGTGACAGCCCAGAACCCAACTTGGAAGCCGGATTTCAATCCATTCTTTAATAGTTTTCAGAAAATAATTGAACAGGATTATAGTTAACATAACCAAGATCAAAATGCAACTCATAGTTCTGTTTTTTGATGCGTGTGCATGAATTAAATCATTGAGAAAGTTCAACAAAAAACTGATTTCAAAATATTAAAAATTTACGAAAACCTTCGATACGACGTGCGTCCCGCCATTTCGGGCGACGTGGTCGCAAACCGAAAGCATCGAAACCTGCGTAATGGTTTCGTGGTCGTGTGGGCTTTGGCAGAATTCAAATTGGTCGCGTGTGCGCGACGAATTTGATGCGTATCCGTCGAAATTCACTGTATCGGCCTCTGTGCAAGTTTCTTAATTACTTTGTGCACGCTCGTAAGATCGAGACAAAACTTGTGCCAATAGGACCGTATCAATTTTTTGGTCCTGTATGCCAAGTTTGGTCCGATTCTGAGACAGTTGGTAAAATTGCCGTTTTGCGGCCCTACGGTCCAACTCTACGGGTGATTTTGTGCACTGCCTGCCGGAATCCAACTCTGGACATACGGTTGGGTTCGTATCAAAAAACCGGATCCGTAGACATGTAGTTGACGACTTTAGAGACCATTGACTCTGGCACGCTTTTCGGTGCAAAGCGGGTCCAAATGCGGACAACACTTTTGTTCGAAATTACCGTTTTGCCCCTGTGTCCAAAATTGGACTTAAGGACGGGCAATCTTAGCTAATTTGACTATTCTGAGAACATTGGTAATGTTTATTTTAGCTTTTGGAGACAGTTGTGATGACTTGGATTTTCTGACTTGTTGATTGGCGATACATTGTTGGTTCTCCGTGCAACCTCCAGGCAAGTATACCTTGCCTCCCTCTATAGTTTACTTTCATGCTTATAGTACACTTGTCTTAGTATGTTATCTTGAGTTACCTTAGTTGCTATAGATTTATGGGATACCATGTTTACTAGTTTATTGTCTTGTTTGCATATCAGTGTTTCATGATTTGATAGTGTAGTTATACCCGACTTGTTTACGTCATGGATCATGCTAGAGTTGTCTTTACCTGTGTCATGACTGAGTTGTACCGTGTCTTCACCTGCATCTTGACTGAGTCGTGTCTGCAAGTATGTGTGAGTGAACTGCTATTCCTTGTCTTTCCCACAACCTGCGAGTCCACACACGGGGCGAGGGTTGTCCGTTTGTACCTGCGAGTCCACACACGGGGCGAGGGTGACTTGTCTTGAAACTGACCTGCGAGTCCACAATCGGGGCGAGGGTTAGTGATTAGTTCAAACCTGCGAGTCCACATTCGGGGCGAGGGTTTGGTATTCCATTGATCTCTTGTTCTTCCAGCAGTTCATTTATGCATACTTGATCCTGTATCCATGTTCATAGTTACCTGTCAGTAGCCATATGTCAGTTTCCTGTCTAGTTCCTGTTTATACCATGTCTATATTATTGTATGATTAAACTGTTAGATAGGCATGTTTTATGTATCTTGCTAGTCCTCTGAGGACCTGATGATCTCTTCAGGTTTAGCGATTGCATGGAGTTAGTTAGTAGAGCGGGATGGTCGAGGATTACGATCTATGATATAGGTATTTGCTTGTGATATTAATTTATTATCCTTTCGTGCTTTATATTCAGTACCATGATATACTATGCTTATTTATAGACTCATATCATTCTTGGAGTCTAATCGAACAATATGCTAATGGGCTGCAGACCATGACCTATACTTGTTCATTCTTGCTTTATATGATTCTTGTGGATTGAGATATAGTTTAGATTAGACATGATAACATGACCTTGACAGCTCATACGTACTCGAGTCGGGCTGGAGTCCGCTCGATACGTAGCTGGCTTGCTCACGAGCTCGCGTCCGAAAACCGGGTGCGGGTCGTGACAACAATGCTCAGTTTAGTCAAATTAAGAATATTTTTTTAAATCATGTAAAGAGATTCACATGCTTATGATTTTCTTATTTGAGTTGTAATCTTTTAATTATGCATGTACATAAAGTTTTGGACATGATTCGGTTATATAAAATTTAGTCAACATTTAAATTTTTTTGGGTGCCTTTTGTGACTAGCAATAGTAGTCTAATATTCTAAATAGACCCATTGAAACAAGATGTCGCCAAAGTGACCTCTCTTGCGTAGATAGTCTATGAGGGATGTTAGATGTTTGTGTGTGTAAATTCATGTGAGTATTAGCCGACCCAAAGGAAGGTTAATACTTGGCCGAATTGCACACATACTTGTGGTGATAAATGTGTGACAATTATACGGTTTACATGTGAATAATAACCCGATCCAAAGATAGGCTTATTATTTGACATAACTTATTGTCAACGTTTGATCATTACACCAAGAATACCACTTGCAGTTAATATCACTATCCAAAGACTTGATATTAATGATGTACTAGGTATCTTGAGATGGGGTTCACCATTATTTGAATTTGTTTGACTATATTTTACGCTTTGGTTATTTGTTAGAGCATGTTTGTTTTTGGTTGCTTTGTTCTCTTTACAGTTAATGTTGTTAAAATATCTGCCAATAAGATTTTAATTTTCATGTTTAATGGGATAAACTTTAAGGGCAAAAAGAAATGAATACAGTAGCCGCTAAGGGTCCAGATCAAAAGAAATAAAACTAAGGGTTGTTCTTTTGTGATAAGACGGGACACATAAGGAAGAAATGTACAAAGTACCATGTATGGCGTATAAAGAAAAGTACATTTCTAAATTTGATCTGTTCTGAGGTTAATTTAGATTTAGTACCAAAAAACTCATGGTAGTTAGATTCTGGTGGGACTACCCACATTAATGTTCTAGGCAAGGTTGCCTGAGTTACCGAAAGTCAATTGATGGTGAAAGATACATCTATGTGGGTGACGGCAATTCGGTAGAAGTGAAAGCAATAGGACATTTTAGGTTATTTTTAGGAACCATTATTATTTGGATTTGATAGACACTTTTATTATACCGTCTTTTAGACGAAATTCAATTTCAGTTTCCTTAATGGACAAATCTGGTTATCATTGTTCATTTGGAAACAATAAGTTTAGTCTATCTTTAAATTTAAATATTATTGGTAACGATTTCCTTAAGGTTTATGATAACCTATATTCAGTTGAAACTATTGCATCTTATAATGAAACCTTGTAAGTGAAGTCATGTGGTACTAAACGCAAAATTAACAATATTTTTTTTTGGCCTCATTATGACATAAGCATTAGGTCACTTCTCTAGAAACAGAGTTGAACGATTTGTGTCTGATGAGATTTGGATTCCATTGACTTTATAGACTTTAATATTTATATTGAATGTGTAATGGAAAGACAGACCAAAGTTAAATTATAAGCAGCTACTTTATTGGTTATGCTACAGATCAAGGGGTTGATAATTATACAATTCCACACTAAGAAAAAAAATTGAGACGAGAAGTGTAATATTTTTTGAGGATGTTGAGTTTAGGGGGAGAAATAAAGTCAGTATCATTGTCTTTGAAAAGGAATCAATTACGATTCCTACTATCACTTTTGACGATGTGCAGGATTCTATACATGTCATGATCAAGAAGTGAATTCGGAGTCTCAATAAGACAATGTCGAATTACCTCTATAAGTCGTTGTTGAGATACCTTAACAACGACAATGTAGCGGCACCCCATTCAAGATAAGGTAATTATTCCTAAGAAACAAACTCAACAACCTCAAGAACCAGTAATATTAAGATGGTCCACCAGAGAAAGGAGAAATATAATTTCGGATAATATTGTCATATTTCTCTAGGAACGTGAGGAAGACTGTGGATATTGGAAGATGATCTAATTAACTTCCGTCAGGCCATAAAAAGTTCCAGTTCTTAAAGTGGATTGATACAATAAATAAGGAGTATAAGTTCATGCAAGACAATAAAGTTTAAGAACTTGTCCCATTACCAAAAGGTATGAAATCCATTGGTTGCAAATGGATATTTAGAACCAAGAAGGATTCGAAGGGTTATGTGGAGAAGTAGAAAGTATGTCTTGTAACTAGTGACTTTAATCAAAATTTTGGGATTGATTTTAAAGAGTTTTTCTCTTCGGTATCTTTGAAAAACTGCTTTAAAATAATCATAGCACATGTTGCACATTTTGATCTTGAGTTACATCAAATGGATGTCAAAACGACATTTCTCAATGGTAACATTGACGAAACTATTTATATGGTGCAGCCAGAAAACTTTGTGTCGAAAGATCCAAATAATATGGTTTGCAAATTGACAAAATTTATTTATGGACTCAAGCAAGCTTCTCGTCAGTGGTACTATAAATTTCACCAAGTTGTTACCTCATTTGGTTTTGAGGTTAACGTTGTTGAAGATTGTGTGTATCACAAATTCAGTGGGAGTAAAATTATTTTTTTTGGTTTTGTATGTTGATGACATACTGCTTGCCACAAATGATATAGGCATATTGCATGACACTAAAAAAATTCTATTAAATAACTTTGAGATGAAAGATCTTGGTGACGCCTCTTTTGTATTAGGAATTCAAATATACCGAGATCGTTCTCGAGGTATTCTTGGATTATCACAAAAGAGCTATATCGATAAAGTGCTTAAAAGATTTGGCATGCAGGAATGCAAACCAGGTGACACCCCAGTCGCTAAAGGAGACAAGTTCAGTCTCAATCAGTGCCCTAAGAATAGCCTTGAAATTAAGAAAATACAATAGATTTTTCCTTCATGATCTGTTGTAGGGAGTCTAATGTATGCTCAAGTATGTACGCGTTAGGATATTGCATACATATTAGGATGTTAGGCAGATATTTAAGCAAATATGGATGGATCATTAGGTAGCAGCCAAACTACTTAAGTGATTAATAGAAAACAAAAAATTATATGCTCTTTGTAGGAGATCGAATAATTTTGGAGATCATAAGGTATTCTGACTCTAATTTTGTTGGATGCCAACACAGTAGGAGATCCACATCAGGTTATGCTGACTAATGGAGATATATTTTGGATGAGTGTCAAACATGCACTCATAATTTCTTCCACCATGGCAGCAAGGTTTATAACATGTTGTGGGACATCTATTCAGAGAATATGGGTGCAAAATTTTGTCACAAGGCTGCGCCTACAGTACGGTGTTGAAAGATCACTTAAATTATGGTGTGACAATAAATCAGCAGTAATGTATTCCAATAACAACAGAAACTTGTATAAGTCAAGGATATTGACATAAAGTTTCTAGTTGTGAAGGAAAGAATTCAGAATGGTTAAAGTGTCCATATAGCACATTATGACAAACTTCATTTTAGCGGATCCGCTCACAAAAGCATTATCACCCAGGGTCTTTCATGAGCATACTGCTCATATGGGTGTTATCTCAATCAAGTATATGGCAATATAGTGGGAGTTTGTATTTTATGTATTTGGGTGCTATTTGGTTTTGGACACATTTATGTATTAAAGTATTTTCGATATTTATCTGATCAGATATATGGAAATTCAGTTCATTCTGTTTTCATTATGTTAAAGTATTGATCTCATTAAAGTTAAAGAGGACCAGTTGGAAATAGACATGTATTGATCACATTGCGTGTAATTTCCATGCTATGCATCCATGATTGATCTATGTCGTTTAGCTATATTGGTATATGTGACCATTGATGGTTTAGTTACGCTATATGTGACGAAGGCCGCTTTGATCCTATGTTGATATGGTTAATGGACGAGATTGTCCGGATATACCCTAAGGATTAAGATAGCAATTTATGAGCTCACTAAGGTTTACACAATTATAAGGTTACATATGTGGTCCAGTGGGAGATTGTTGGAATTATTCAATAATTAAGGGGCCACATACGTAAAATTAATTGTGTTTAGGCTATCTAAATAATTAAGCGAAATTAAAGTGGTCTATTTGGAAATTGGCTTAAGGGTAAAATTGTCATGGAATTAATGTGTAGATACCGGAGATAATTCTAATTTGATGAGGGGCCAAATTAGAAATGTCAAAACATATAAATATATGTATTCATTAGGGTTATGGTCCCCAACTTATACGGCCACCAAAAGAGAGGTTTTCTCTTTTTTTCTTCTGCATCCCCATCAACAGAAAGAGAGGAACAAAGGATTCGGATTCTTCTTTGTCATTAAGGGTCGTAGCAAGTTGGAAGATCGAACCCAATAAAGAGACGTTCGCTTCAAGATCCATCAAGTCTAGCAATGGATTCAGGTACGCTTCCGCAATTTAATTTATGTTCTTCATCTCATGAATCGACAGGGCACAATAAAATTTCTAACACCGGGCCCCCACACAAATGGGGGTGGAGTGGGTGGGAGGGCAATGGGTTTGGAACACGTACACCCGATGGGCAGAGACCGTGGGCTCTTTAGCACTTTCGTTAAAAAAAAAAAATCTCATTTAGAGATTGGATGCATTCACAACTAAAAAATTGGGGTCCTAATTTAGACTTTACAAACATTTCTTGATGCATGGCATTTTAGGGTGAAGCAAGTCTGAGTGAAAGATCAAGTTTACTTTACACTGATATATTTCGGAAATTATAATTGCTAATATATGTATCTTGAGCATAAAATTTGAAGTAGTCGTAGCAAAAGATACAACTAACTAAATTCAGACAAAAATTTCAACTTTACTTGCAGCAAATGAAGCGCTACAAACCCTGATCTTTTTCTACTGTACTTATCTTGATAACAGTCAGTCAAAAGCACCTTTGTTTTGTGCTTGGTTTTCAAAGGTTAGAACTTCATGGAGCTCACCTATTACCAAGTTTGACCTCTAGACTTAGGGTTGACTGACAACCAAACCAATGATTCATTCTTCTTTTCGTGATTTTTTTAATTGGTAGGCCTCTTTTGTAGCTCAGAGAATAAAATAATGGCATGCATGATAAGTGTGAACTCATCCTTTCTTTGCAGCTATTTCCAGTCTCCTTCATATGTACGTACTTTCTTCTCTTCTATGTTTTCTTATTCTTCCTTCAAACCTCCACGTTTGTCCCCCACAGCCAGGGCCCACCACCACCTTTACAATTTCCCAACTCTCCCATGACAAAAAGCTACAAAGAGAATCGGAGGCTCCATTATTTTCCTGCACACGCACTGTAACAAACATTTCTACGTCATGATCAGTTGAAATATCTAACGTCATAAGGTAATTGAGGGTAGCAATCTGCTAATAAAAATAATTTAAGGTAACAATCTACGAGTCCGATAGTTGAATTTAAAGTCAAATTATAGACGTGTTATCTACTATGGGTACTTTCAGTACAAATTCAAACACAGTTGAGAATATCATAATCAATTAATTCGTCCAGTACTTGTAACTCAAGTAGAAAGTAGTACGGACACCAGATAGAGCCGGTATTTGAGTCCCCCAACCGTAAAGATGCGTAGGTGTGTGTGGATTGTAATCAAAAAAATCAATTAATTCCTCTCTCTACTAAACAGAAAAACAAATAGCTCGGGTACCTTGTTATGTATCTATACATATTGACATATACAGATATATAATCCAATTCAACCATCTACTGTATATGTGTTATATACAAATGAGGTGTTGTGGCATTGTGCATACTTGTATATATCTGTGTATATATACTTCTTTTATTTTCTTTGCGAACGTTGATTCTTGCTAGCAAATATATACAAGTTTTTTACTGAATTGTCTTCCTTTGCAATTCTCATCAATGGTGAACCATCCAAATCATTTACGCATGCTCGTGGCATTCGCCAAGGATGCCCCCTCTCTCCATATCTATTCATACTTTGCATGAAAATCCTATCTACACTCATTGATTCTATGGTTAGGAACTCTCTTTATGAGAGTGTATCACTGCGTAATTCTTGCACAGCATACTCCCATCTTGCCTTTGCTGATGATCTGTTCATCTTTGAAAAATCTTCCCTTCACAACATCTACCAGGTCAAAATCATACTGAAAACATTCGAAAGTTGGTCAGGACAACGTATTAACTTTGAAAAATCTTCTATTTTCTTCTCCAAGAAAACGAATCCTATCATGCGAGAGTTATATATTCATCTCTTGGGGGTTCAGCCTATGCAAAGTAAAGACAAATATCTTGGTCATCTTCTTCTTCAATCCAAAAACAGAGTCCAAACATTCTCTACTCTTCTCAATTCAAGCTCCACAAAACTACAAGGTTGGCGTAAGAAATGTCTGTCACATGCTGGAAGAACTGTCCTCATTAAGTCAACTTTAGCCTCTCTCCCTACCTATTACTTATCCTCCTAGCATATCCCAAAGAAGGTTACTAATAACCTTGCTCGACATCAGATGAATTTTTGGTGGAATACCATTGACAAAAAGAAGATTCATTTCACTGGTTGGAGTATGTTTACTAAACCCAAATTTCAAGCGGGGTTTGGTATAAGAGATCCTCACATTTCGAACCTAGCATTACTACTCAAACTCACTTGGAGATTCCTTACTGAACCAAATTCCTTCTGGGCTTCTCTACTTTCTAGTAAATATCTTCAAACTAATTCCTTTTGGACGGCTGTCCCCTCGAATGGTTCCTCATGTACCTGGTCGAGCATCCTTTGCAGCAGAGACTTCTTGATGGATAACGTGATATGGTCTGTAGGAGATGATGCTCATATTAACATCTGGCATGATCCTTGGGTGCTTTCCATAACAAATCATAAAGTACAAGGCTTCAATTTCAGTAGCAGATGGGTTCATAAAGTCTGTGATCTGATCAACAAAGATACTCTTACATGGAAGGCCAATCTGATTCATATTCTCTTCCCTCCTTTTGAAGCCAATGCAATTCTGAATATACAGTTATCTGCAAATTGTTCTACTTATAAACTGATTTGGAAGCACACTGTTGATGGGGTATTGACTACAAAGTCTGCATACCGAACCATTCATGACAAACTCACACAAAATCGGAGGAACACGGATGTAGATGCTTTTAAAGATTGGAAGAAACTTTGGTCTCATTCTCATATCAGTCCAAATGTGCTATTATTTGGTTGGCGTGCTCTAACAAACCCCCTTCCAACAAACGCCAACATCCATCATCGCATCAACAACATTGAAGAAACATGTATTCTGTGCAAGGTACAACCTGAGACTACTAACCATCTTTTATTACACTGTCCTATAACAGGTACATCATGGCATCACACTCCGGAGTTATACTCTTTGATCCAAGATGATTCCACAGTCTCTTCATTCATTTCTTCTATACTGAAGGAAGGCGACCAGCAAAAAACATCACTGTCTCTATCTAATGTGGAGCATATGGAAGGCCAGAAACAAATCAATCTTTCAACAACAACCTATCAATGGGAGAAGAATCTATGAAGATGCACCCAATCTAAAAGAGAAATTCGGAGCTTACAGCAACGGTATCGACCATACTAACAGCACTGCATCTAGGAATCAATACAAAGATGTCTGGATCCCTCCACATCACAACTTCCTGAAAATAAATTATGATGGTGCGTATCTGGATGGCAAAATGGCTGCAGGAGCAGTACTCCGAGATGCAACTGAAAAATTTAAACTCGCAACATCGAAATCTGCTAATGGAGGATCCCCTTTGGAAGCTGAAGCCATGGGCATCCAACTTGCACTGGATATCTGCATTAGAGAACATTTACATGCTGTTGTCATTGAAGGAGATTGCAAACCTTTAATTGACTCAATCAACATTAGTGAAACAATTCATCGAGGAGAATTTATTCGCACCGTCTTATCCCAAAAGAAAAGAAAAACGTAAGATATAAAATTATATCCAGAATTTATTTTCAACTGTTTCATCTCAAAATTATTTTTTTTTTTTTTTTTTATTTTTTTTTTTTTGCGAACACTCAGAAAACATATATATAATGTTTCAGTCAAGGCTCGTGTTCTTTATGTCCGTGTCTACTTGGATATTCATTCGGGGACAACGTTTTGTTAAAACTCTCTTTAATGAAACACGGATTTGGAAGTCTTATCTCCTTTTGGTTCTCTCATAACAAAACAAAATTTTTTTATAAGAAATAATATTTTCATCCTTGGGCAACTCATTAAAGACTAGAGCAGTAAAAGTCTTATATTAAACATACATACATATAGCTGTCATAGCTCCTTAATCCTAAGAAAAAACAAAGCACACAATAGTTAAGAAGGGGACCCTCTCCTTCCAGGAAACTATTGAAGCTCTGGGTCAATCTCCTACTAATTAGTATAAATATCCAAGCATTGGCAGCAGACTGTAGGCTTGTGTGCTCAGGAGACAGAGTGAAAGAAAACCAATACAAAGAGAGGAAGGACATATATATATCAAGTTATTGACATTAAGAGCTCTTAACATGGTGAGGGCTCCCTGTTGTGACAAGGTGGGTCTGAAGAAGGGGCCATGGACTGCCGACGAGGACCAGATGTTGGTAGCCCATATCAGCCGCTACGGCCACGCCAACTGGCGAGCCCTGCCTAAACAAGCCGGTAACTGATCTGGCAGAGATACATAAGATTGGTTAATTACCTTGCCTTGCCTGGTGCATGAATGTTGAGAAGTTATCCGAGTTTTCGGTGAATTTGTTCAGGTCTACAGAGGTGTGGCAAGAGTTGCAGGCTCCGGTGGACGAACTATCTCCGCCCTGACATCAAGCGAGGGAACTTCAGTAAGGAAGAGGAGGAGATGATTGTCAGCCTGCACGAAAAACTCGGGAACAGGTATTGATATATATCATCACCAGTTATCACTAATTAATTAAGATATGCAAATGTTCATAGATAGAAATAATTCTCCCAACATGTTTGAACTGAAACATTTACAATTTTTAGTATATTACTATTATCATTATAATTATAAAGCAAGTTTAGACTAAGCATTCAAATATAGTTAACCTTTCTCAATCAGTACTATATTAAGACCATAAACTCATACCAAGATATTGCCTAATCTATAGGGATATTTAGTAATAGGGCTCACATAATAGTTGAAATTAGAGTTTGGGTCTTAAAATCACTGCATGAACAGTGGATTTTAAGACTCAAATACTAACGTTGGACATTTTGCAGACCCAAATCCTAATATCAACTGTTATGTGAGACCCTACTACTAAATAACCCATCTATATCATTGTTTGTTCGAACAAACTATTGCAGTTCCCTTATATATTTCATGGTATCGATCGTCTACAGATGGTCAGCTATTGCTGCAAGATTGCCAGGGAGGACCGACAACGAGATCAAGAACGTCTGGCACACCCACATCAAGAAGAGACTCAAACAGAATGATCATGCGGTCGATGAATCCAAAGGAAAGAAAGTTACCATCACTACGAAGCCTGTAACCTTGAAAGCAAATCAAATGGAGGTCGAGCCGAAACCAATATTAGCCAACCCCATGTCCCCGGAATGGTCTGACATCTCTTCCTCGGGCACGGATTTTTCTTCCATGACGGTGAGTAACAATGCTAGCATCAAGGATGAGTACTGCATGTTTGATATCGACGAGAGCTTTTGGTCGGATCAGGCCCTCTCGATGGATCAGAACTCCGATGCATCGACAGATGTACCGATAAGTGCTGCTAATATGATCAATGAGCCATTGCGCGCTGCTGGTTTGCCTAAGGATGATGATGGTGATGATGGCATGAATTTTTGGTTAAGTATCTTGATGGAAGCCGGAGATTTTTGAGAGACTTGCCTGATATCTAACATACAACCTAACTGTTGTTACATATTCTTGAAACTCTCTCTTACGGGAATGCCTTGAGGGGGTGGCTGGTGGCTGCTTTCGCTGCGGAGATGGAGAGATCGGGTTGCGGGTCGAAGCGGGGCGTTTTGAAGCCAGCTTACGGGAAGATGGAGTCTCTCTTCCCCTCGTTTATATCCGAGGTGAAGAGAAGAGGATGCCATTGATTTCTCCGTTCGTTCATGGAGTTGGAGGAGGGTGTGTATCTGTTGTACCAGGGGAAGAAGCCTGAAATAGTGGTGAGGGTTCCATTTATTCGGTTTTAACCCAACTAAAATAGTCAAAACTGTATAAACTGAACTGCTAAAAATCCAAAATTGAAACCAAAATTAGTCATAACTGAAATCGAACAAATAATCGATTCGGTTTATTCTGTTTGTTTGGTCGGATTATTTTTATTGTTTAATAGGTCGGACACAAAATTAGTCAAAATTTGAGTTGTATTTCATTTGTTTTACCATAATTTAAGGTGCATCCTACTTGAAGGAGAAATTTTGTGTTGCATCCTATTTGAAAGAAAAAAATTTTGTTGCATCCCACTTGATGCATGAAACCCTCAACTTTTGACAGAAAAACCGTTAATGAGTAATAGTCAACTCCTTTGACCATCTTATGTTACACTTTTGAGACCAAAATACCCTTACATTGACACTTTTGAGACCAAAAGTCCATTGGTTCTAGTAGCTGCATACTCAGATGTGCATAGATAGATGCCATGTGGGATCAACCTATTGAGGGTATTTTGGTCTCAAATGTGTTCACGTAGGAAGTCAAAGGAGGAGATTGTTAGTCATTGACGATTTCTGTTAAAAGTGCAGGGGTTCATGCATTATGGTAAAACAAGTAGAGTGTAACTAAAAATTTTCCTTTCAAGTGGAGTGCACCGTGAATTGTGGTAAAATAAGTATGATGCAACTCAAAATTTCTTTTTATATATACGTTTGTTGTATTTTAAAGTTGGACCCAAAGTTGGATTTGTTATTAAATTACAAGCTTTAAAACATATTCATATAATTTTTATTTTCAAAATATAAACAAATATATACATTGTTAATAATTAAATATGCATAAAATTGAAGGTAGTTATATAATTGTGTTAGTCTTATTTGGTTACGGGTTTTGACCTAACCCAAAACCAAAATCAAAATCAAATAAGTAATTTTAGTATTTAAAAATTAAATCGATTTTCTTTTTCAAATCGAATTGAATCTCTTATTCGGTTTGGTTTTTGCTCAAAAATCGAATAATGCTCACCCATAGCATGAACCAACCACCAATATAATCTATATTATATGAAACTAAGTAGAGTTTATTCAATTTCAAATGACGAAATAGTCAAAATCGAAAAAATTAAATACTAAAAATTCAAAACCAAAATTAAACCGAAATCATTTAGGTCGTAAACGAAATCGAACTGAATAATCAATTATGTTTGTTCGGTTGGGATATTTATATTTTGATTTTTTCTAAGGGCACCATCATTTTTACTTGGGGGCAACCCAAAATAGTTTGAAAAAATTACAAGTTTGCCATGAGTTTTTTTTACTTGGGGGCAGCCCAAGCTTTGGTATAAAATACAGTTTTTTTTTCTCTTTCCTTCCTCTACTCTTTTCTTCTCTCTCTCAACTCGTTTCTTCTCTTCCTCTCCATTTTAGGTTAGAACAAAACCTAGCCAAAAATTTTCCCCAACCTAAATTTTGGAAAGATTGTTGGTGAAATATCTAGTAATAGTGTCAATGACTTCTCCCATTTATTGGTAAGTCATTGAATTAATATTTGTTTAATGTTTTAAACATGAATTTCACATATAAAAGTTGAATTATGTGTTTAATGTAAAAAAAAAATTAAACATGGAACAACCGGGATCATCAAATATTATATACTCTCCTTCCGCCACGTCCGAAGAACACTTTGATGCATCAGAAGCCCTCTTGGTAACTAAATTTTAACTTTTTATCGGGTGAAAAATCGGGTTGTGACACAGAGGACTGTCACCTCTCTGGCAGTCACGATCATAGATTAGGACTGCTAGAGAGGTGGCAGTCCTTCACATATGTAGGACTGGCAGGCCCCTCGCAGTCCTACTATAGTAAAGGACTGCTACCTCTCTGGCAGTCCTAATCTATGAGCATATATTGACCTATTTGCTTTATGATATTGTTTAGTTATATTAACTTTTAAGTTCTATTGTAGGACTTGAGATCTTTCGATTTTGCGGTACCTGCTCCAATCGCAGTCGATGTAGGCCATTTATTCTGGACCGATCTTTGGTTTGAATCAAGCGAAAGTGCGGTACATTGGTGTCGAGAAGTTGGACAGGAAAATAACATAGTTCTAGTGATATCCAGATCAGCCCAAAATCGCCCGAGATGACAAACTGTGATGGTTGGCTGTGAAAGAGGTGGTGTGTTCAGAACGCACAAGAAAGACATAGTTATCCAAGGTAAAGTTCCAAAAAAATGTTGGAACGAGGAAATGTGGTTATCCATTCACGATACATATTAGAAACAAAGAAGAAGGGAAGTGGACAGTAGAAGTGAAGAATGGAACCACAACCATGAGATTGCCGAGACACTATTGGGTCATCCGTATGTCAGACGGTTGAACAATACGGAGAAGAAGATAGTCAAAGACTTGTCTACCTCCGGAGTTGCACCGAGACTAATATATTTCGGCATGCATTTCTTACATCAAAGATACATGACTTGAACCGCACAAAGAACAATTCGTCTTAGCATGGTCGAATGTGGTGAAGAATTACGGCATGACAACTACCAACCGTGTCGAAGGAGCACACTCTTTATTGAAGAGACACCTAAAATCATCTATCGGCAACTTTGTCTCTGTTTGGCAAGCTATACATCTATCGGTAGACCGGACGGTGAATAAAATTAAGGCATCATTTGAGATGAGCTTAAATATAGTCAAGCATGAGCATAGAAAGGAAGTACTCTTAGATGCTTTAATGCGCGTGGTATCTCACAAGGCGTTGGCATTAATATTTGATGAGATTGAAAGGTCAAAGTTTGTCGGGTTTGAACGCAAGATTTGTGGGTGTGTATATCGACATACACTGGGCCTCCCTTGTGCACATCAGATTAATGAATATCGTCGCGAAACCATTCCTATTCCAGTAGATGCTGTCGATCAACGTTGGAGGCAGTTGTCTATGATGCCCATGGTGAAGACGGGCGATGATTTCTTCTCTTTGCCATAAGTAAAACTTCTCTACGCAAGGTGGTGTGCCTCAGTAGGAGCGGAACGGACGTCCATTGAGCTTAATATCCAAGAAATTACATGTCCAGTGACTAATAGAATGCAGGAGCCGTCCGTTGTTTTCAATCCTAAAGGCAGGCCTCAAACAAGATTGACTAGTTCACAGAAGAGAAGGCTGGAGTCGACTAAGAGAGATCCATCGTCCTTTGAGCATGTTGAACGAAGCTTACAGCAACCTCCGCCTGCACGGAAGGGCAAGCTTGTCGTTCGCCAAAAAATGGAGAAAATGGACCTCCCAAGAGAAGATATCGTTGCAAGCCAAACACTGAGTTTGTATATTGACAAATTTCAACCTGAGCTTCGCAGTTACATTTGGTCTATTATCGATGTCCCCAGTGATGGCCATTGCGGATTCTATGTGCTTACAAGACATCTTGGTTATGAGGACAAAGACGGATGGAGACAGGTGAGACAGGAGTTGTACGAGGAGTTAGAGATTCGTCTTCCATTCTACTCTCGCATATTAAGCGAAGAAACAGTTACAAGTTTGTTGTTAAGTATCCCTTGCACCTACAGTCTTACCAGGAAAAATTACTACATGTCAGTCCCGTCTGCCGGCTATTTATTTGCTAATAGGTACATGATACCTGTTGTACTTATCTCGTCGGGTATTAGCAATACATTCTTTCCGATGTGCGCTCCTCCGGCGGACCACGAACATTCTAACCTATGTACTATAGGTCAAATCGGGGATCACTTCGTTATACTAAAGATGATCGGTCATTCTCCGATTCCTCCACCTTCAACAGTTTGGTACAAAAGAGCACCGGTCGAAGCCATCGCTTGGACCGCACCTTTCGTTGATCAGATCAACCATTGTAAGAAGTTGTTGAGGTTTGAGGAGCCAAGAGACTTACCTGCTGACCACTACAACGTCAAAATCGACTGAGTATGGATATATTAACAGTTTGACATTTTGTATATGGAGGACCACTTTTGTATACAGTAAAATATGAAGTCCACTAATGTAGTGCCCCGTCCCGCTCAGTCAATCGGAGGAATCGAAACGCCGACGGCGTTCGGACTTAGCATTGTAACGGTGACTCGAAGACATCGCTTGGTCGAGGCGATCGCTCGCTCAGGTAGGGTAGTTTCGGTGAACTTGCCTCATCTTAACCTTCACATAATAAATCGCATATTTTCAACTTGCACAATAGGCTTGCTAATAAAAGAGACGAATCCACATAGCTAAAAAAATAATCCCGACGGGTCGATAGGTGTTAGAACATGGAAAAAGGTCCTACGATCTGCTTAGAAGTTGGCTCAGCGTGCTTTTAAATGACACTCGATCCTTCGTCTCGTGGCTTGGGAGAAGGAAGTTGGCCTAAGTTGCTAAGTTGCCACAACGTTCGAATTAGCCTAAGTTATGGGCGTCGCCCGCGTGAACACTTGATAAGTATGCACGGTCCCGTCATCCAAAGCTCGACATAGCCTTGATCGGTCCTACGGTTCTACGGCTGCATATAGCCATTTGTTCCCACGGTCTTAAGGCTCGTCATATAGAGTATGACTTGGACGATAGTATCGCACGAAATACATTATATTTAAGGCACGAAACACGGTTGTTTCGATAATAGAAATGCCACGGGCTATGGCAAGTATTAGGCACGTTTGGTGCAAGTTAACTTGGAAGGCTATGTAGTAGTCGTTCCCTCGATTTCAAAGAAGTAAGTTCACGCGACCGTTTGTCGCTGAGGCAGTCCCTCGGTTGGGAGTTTCACGGTTCCTATACACGTTTTCAAAGTATAAGGCAGTCCCTCGGTTGGGAGTCTCACGGTTCCTATGCACGTTTTCAAAGTATGAGGCGGTCCCTCGGTTGGGAGTCTCATGGTTCTGATGCACGTTATGCAAAGTGTGGTTTAGAGCACGAGATGCTAAGTATAGTTCCAGTCGTACCGTAACATTAGGCCATGCATTTACGTGAGTCTAGATGTCTCGTAGGTACGTGGTCATGGACAACTTGTCGACAAGGGCGTTTGTTTCTTCGAGCGGCACCCCGGGGCCACGGGACCGATTCGGCCTAGAAAGAAACACGGTAATAACCAAGCTGGGTAATAGGTAATGGTAGTTCGGGGACTTGCATCGGGGATCGCTACCTGCGGTGCAAGGATTCCATTTGCCAGGCTATGTCCACGATGGCTTGTTATGCCAGTGACCTTTCATATAGATAATTGGCGTGCTAAGCGGCGAATCCGTATGCACGGTGTCGGTCGTAACAAAGGAAGTGTAAGCACGGTATGACTTGAGTTATGAAATGTGTGCTCGGTTGCACCCAAAGTATTATGAGGCCTAAGATTTGGCTATGCGTAAGACACATGCTTCGGCATACGACGTGGCATCGTACTTGAGTTCTCAACACGAGTTCCATAAGTTGGCTTAGACGTTGCGAGTTAAGTCAAGAAGGGCCGCAGGGCAAGTTTGGTTAAGTTATGTTGAGTATCTGGGCCCGACCTCGAAATGTAAGGCACGGTCACGTCTCCATAATACAAGCATAGGCAAGACTAAGCGAGGAGGCACTGCCTCAGAGATATTGAAGCACGAATCGAGTTCATGGCACGACAGAGTCGTTACGTCCCAGAGTATGGCATGAAAGACAAGTATGAGTCGGTGCATTGATGATGCAAGCACGAGAAAGGTTTAGAGGCAAGGATATGGAAGTTCTCGGTGTGATAGCACGGTGATGGTCTAGAGACACAAATAGGCCAAGGCGTCGATCCTAAAACTGATCCTAAGGCAAGAATAGAAAGACAATCATAAAAAGGGATACGTTGAACAAGTAAATTAACGTGTTAGTTTTTTATGGGTAGATGAGGGGCTCACTCCACCAGTACAGTTGAGTACTGACACCTACATAGTTTTCATGTGCAGGCACAGGTAGAAGCTCGTGGTACGGAGCTCGCTTGGATGCGTCGAGGCATGGAGTTCCTTGGTGATTCGAAGCGTGCGGCCGCGTGGAGTCAAGACTTATATGGGACATAATGTATGGACGTCGCCTTCCGAAGCATCCGCTGGCTCAAGACATGTAATGCGAGATGAGTGACTTGTAATGTGAGAAGAGTGAGCTCGGAGTGAATTGTAATCTTGGCCCTGCGCCCCATTGTAACCTTTGTTTCAATATCGATAAAGAGCTTCTTTTGAATAATTTATGTTTGTTCTAAATTTCTGTTGCATGTTCAATGCCTCTACTTGGGACTTCTGTGTGACGACTCTGTCGCAGCCGCTGTAATCGGCCGTTATGGAACCCGTCTTGCACGAGTGCAATCTAGGCTCGTGCGGCATCACGCCTTAGCGAGGACGATCGCTTTTACGGGAGCGGAGCGTGACAACTAACCTATATAGAGTAAATTTTGTATACAGTAAATTTTACGTATTGGACTTACATATATGGAGTACCGCTTTTGTATACAGTGAAATATGAAGTTCAGTATGTTATATGTGTTTACCTGTGTGCTATATGTGTTATATGTGTTATATGTGTTTACGTATGTGTTATCTGTGTTATATGTGTTTACCTGTGTGCAAGTATGTGTGGCAAAATATACCAATTTGTTAAAGTACCAAATTAAGTATCAGGACTGCCAGCACCCTGGCAGTCCTACATTTAAGTATGACTGCCAGGGTGCTGGCAGTTCTAATTGAAACTTGCTGTGACAGAGAGTTCAATTAGGACTGCCAGCACCCATTTCATTTTCATATAAGTGTAGGACTGTCAGGGTACTGGCAGTCCTAATTAAAACTCTCTGTGACAGAGAGTTTCAATTTGAAACTCATCACAGAGACATATAAATAAGTAGGACAGCCAGGGTACTGGCAGTCCTAATTGAAACTTGCTGTCACGGGGAGTTTCAAATAGGACTTCCAGCATCCATTTTATCTTCACATAAGTGTAGGACTGCCAGGCTACTGGCAGTCCTAATTGAAACTTGCTGTCACGGGGAGTTTCAAATAGGACTTCCAGCACCCATTTTATTGGCAGTCCTAATTGAATCTCTCTGTGACAGAGAGTTTCAATTTGAAACTCATCACAGAGACTTATAAATAGGACTTCCACCCCACTGGCAGTCCTACACTTAAGTAGGACTGCCAGGGTGCTGGCAGTCCTAATTGAAACTCTCTGTGACAGAGAGTTTCAATTTGAAACTCATCACAGAGACTTATAAATAGGACTGCCAGGACCCTGACAGTCCTACACTTAAGTAGGACTGCCAGGGTGCTGGCAGTCCTAATTGAAACTCTCTGTGAAAGAGAGTTTTAATTTGAAACTCTCATCACAGAGACTTATAAATAGGACTACCAGGACCCTGACAGTCCTACACTTAAGAATGACTACCAGGGTGCTGACAGTCCTAATTGAAACTTGCTGTGACAGAGTTTCAATTAGGACTGCCAGCACCCTGACAGTCTTACACTTATGTAGGACTGCCAGGCTGCTGGCAGTCGTAATTGAAACTCTCTGTGACAGAGAGTTTCAATTTTAAACTCTTATCATAGAGAGTTTCAATTAGGACTGCCACACCCCTGGCAGTCCTACTTTAGTGTAGGATTGCCAGGAGTGTGCCAGTCCTGATACTAAATCACAACTACATATCAGACACTTTACAAACACTCCTCAAGCTTGGCCAACAACTTAAGTTTCCAAACATAAATAACAACTCATATCAGACAACTACATATCCAATAAGTACATACACTACCAAAATATATCGATTTAGCGACGGCCCGATCCGTCTCCCGTCCGTCGGCAATTTGTATTAGCGACCGATCACTGACGGATCTTGGCCAAAATAATTCGTCGGCAATCAGCTCGTCGCTAATAATGATCCGTCGCTTGGTCGTCGTCAAGCGACGGCATAGCGACGGCTTTTCGACTTCACAATACCAAGCAGTAGCGACGACTTTTCGATTGTCTTTCGTCCATTTCAGGTATTAAATACTGAACTGTGTAGAGGCTAGCGACGTAGTGGTCCGTCAGTAAACCGTCGTAATAGCGTATCAGAGTGTATCGTTCCGTCGCTATTCCGTCGATCGCCGTCGCTAACAAAGGACGGATTAGCGACGGAATACTGACGGAGTATCCGTCGACCATGTGCTGGAAATGCTTGGCATTTCCAGAACTATGGCGACGGATGAGTCGTCGCCATTCCGTCGAACTATATACCACCAGAAAGTTGTCGACGGATATTCCGTCGACCACCCGTCGATACCTGGAAACATTTGCAAATCTTCAGTTAGCGACGGATATTCCGTCGAACAGTAGTCGGAAACTGAAAATATCCGCCGCCAACCGGTCACTAGTCCGTTGCTAAATGAGATTTTTTTAAAAAAAAATTGCAGCACTTTCCCTGTTCGCAAAAATATGCATAAACCAAACCAATATATAATGCACACCAATTATCCAACAATCACATAGACCAAATATATAATGCACACAAATTATCCAAAAATCACATAGACCAAATATGCACATACGAATTTAATGCACACCAATTATCTAAGAATCATATAGACCAAACCAAATTAATATAAAATAGACATCAATTATCCTGAAGAGTAACCTAATATCCGTCGTTCTAATCCGATCATAGCACAAATATTCCAAAATTCCCACAAATATTCCAAAATTCTAAAACACATAGGAAAATCGACTTTGGCCTCAGCAAAGACCGCAAGTCAGACGATGAATCCTCACAGCCAGGGATGATAGTTGCGTTGAGGCATGTACCATTCTATCAGCCACTTTGCATACGAAGGCTCAATCTGGTTGAGGTCTTCTGTAGGGATAGGAGGGTCGGTCCTGATGCTACTACTCTCTGACGGTGGCTCCTCCTTAACTTCAACCTTGGGAGCAATCTCTTCCCTGATGGTCATCGGTTCTTCCTTGACCTCGACCTTTGGTAACACCTCTTCCTTAACAGTTACCGGCTCTTGTTTGACGATGGAGACTTCCTCCGTGTCGACCTCCAAGGGTTTCTTGCCTCGGCCCCTTCCTCGACTAGCAGCACCACCTCGGCGAGTCCTAGGAGCCATCTCTCTGACAACAGAAATTTTTATATAGGGTAAAGAAATTTACTCAAATTATAAAAAAATAAGAAGTTTATCAAAATTTTCAGCCACAGATGATATCCACCTCGGGGAGTCTTGGGAGCCTTCTCCTCTCCTCCACCATGGCTTTGGACCCATCTGTTCCTCCCTACTTCCCTTCTTCTTATTTGACTCTCTCAGCCACATATGATATCCAGCTCTAGTGTAGAGTCGGGGGAGAAGAAGTGGGCAGGAAGAGGAGGGGGAACCAGCACAGCCGACGGAATGACCTGAGGAAGTACAGAGGTTTTGCTGGAGGTGCTGGCAATTTTCCCAGGATGGTGTTGAGAAGCAAGTGTAGAGTCGGCCGAAGGAGCCATAGCTTCCTTCGGCCGACTCTACACTTGCTCCTCAACACCATCCTGGGAAAATCGCACACTTGCTCCTCAACACCATCCTGGAAAAATCGCCAGCACCTCCAGCAAAATCTCTGTACTTCCTCAGGTCATTCCGCCGGCTGTACTGGTTCCCCCTCCTCTTCCTGCCCACTTCTTCTCTCCCGACTCTACACTAGAGCTGGATATCATATGTGGCTGAGAGAGTCAAATAAGAAGAAGGAAAGTAGGAAGGAGCAGATGGGTCTTTGATTTTTGCGTTCATCATCATTAGAGGGAGCAACACTGGAAAAGTTGTAACGTTGGTAGCATGAGAGAGTAAAAATCTGTATCACAAGACTAACAGAATTACTATATAATCATGTACTCACCAATAACCGGATGTAACTGGAGTCGTTGGGCCTATCGTGCAGTAATTGGTGGATCCACTGGTATAGGCCGGATGTACTTAGTATCTAGTGTATCAGATTAGTATCGGTCTATCGGTTTGGTATAAGACGTATCAGATTGGTATTGGCCTTAACAAATTGGTATCGTCCTATCCGATATGTACATGTATCGGCCGTATAGCTAAGATTCATATTGAAAATTGGTATTGGCCTTAACAAATTGGTATCGTCCTATCCGATATGTACACATATCGTCCTATCCGATATGTACATGTATCGAGTGAGAGGTTCCTGACAGCATGGTGGTCTCCTTTGTCAAAGTATTCGTGCTCGTCCCACAACCAATATGGGACGAACACGGATACTTTGACAAAGGAGACCACCATCTGTCAGGAACCTCTCACTCGAGCTCTAAACGAAGGATGTCCACTTGAGCTCCGAGATAAAGTTTTGGCTCGGAGAAAGAATCTGTTGACGGAGCACATCCACCATGCTGTCAGAAAAAAATAGTAACGGTGAGAGACCCATCTGAGTAGGACGTATACTCTGATAATATCTCCTCCAACACTCAATTCCACTACTGATATCATTCTTGTAAAGGTGATCTCTCAGAGTATACGTCCTACTCAGATGGATCTCTTAGAGTATTCTCTCTGTTCGGTTGTCGTATCATCATTGCCGAGGGATGAGGGTCGGAGGACAGTCAACTTTATCTACGGCTACATAGTTTTTGCTCGCCAGTCGAATGGCTGCAGGGACTATGTCCTGATCACCATGTCGTAGTCTAATACAATCCAGAGATTGACACAGTACTAATTCATATATGTAGTCCAATACAAATAGTCTAATACAAAAATAACCCAATACAAATAGTCCAATACAAATAAGTACTAATAGCTAATGAGAACCACGGAGCTCACGCAAACGCTCATTGATACGATCGCGCAACCACCTTGAAAAAGTGGAATCGACGGCGTGAGGAGAGATGTAGTCCCTTGCAAGTGCTGCATGAATAGAACTCCCGGTCTCACTAGCTACCGGTGCTGGATGAATAGAACTCCTGGTCTCACTAGCTACCGGTGCCACTTCAGTAGGAGGAGCCACCTCAGCATTCACTGTTTTCCTCAAACGACGTGCCGCTCCTCGGGTTATGGGTGCCATCTGGTAAGATCGATATTCACAAATAATATAATTGTAACATAAGTAAGCTAACTAAAGGAACCATCATATAATTTGAGTACATTTTCAAAAGCAGATAAAGTACAAAAAAATCAATTTTTTGCCAAGTGTGAGAACGGATGGCTTAAAACACAACCCAAGATTCATTCTAGCATACATTAGTGTGAATCATCTATGTTCTGTACATATGGTGTAGTATATGTTCTTATCGTATCTAGTATCTGAAGAATGTAACAGAATCAAGATGAACTCACATAATGTAATACTAAGACATCATCTACTACTATATAAGATATAGTGATAGGTTGTCATATCATCATTGCCGAGGAACGAGGGTCGGAGGACAGTCAACTTTATCTACGGCTACATAGTTTCTGCCTCGCCAGTCGAATGGCTGCAGGGACTATGTCCTGATCACTATGTCGTACCGTAGATTAATGTAAATAGAGCTGGAGCCAAAATACAGTACTACTTCACCATGTCGTACCATTTTACTCTCTCACTCTCTCTCCTTCCCCCCTCCGGTGCTCTCACTCTCTCCGGCGCTCTCACACTACTAATTCCTATGTGTTTTAAGTGTGAGAACGGATGGCTCAGAACACAACCCAAAATTTATTCTACCATACATTAGTGTGAATCATCTATGTTCTGTACATATGGTGTAGTATATGTTCTTATCGTATCTAGTATCTGAAGAATGTAATAAAATCAAGATGAACTCACATAATGTAATACTAAGACATCATCTACTACTATATAAGATATAGTGATAGGTTGTCATATCATCATTGCCTGCCTTCATTTCTCACTCTCTAAAGCACACATACACATATGTATATCACAGTTAGATGTATAGATATATACATCTATATAGAAGCACACAACTGATACACTCTAAGGGTCGGTTTTTTCAGGAAAAATTTTACTTATTCAGTGACTTTGGTGAAGCGAATGTCCCAAGGATATTCTTAACAAAGAAGGCAGATGAAGAACTCGCACTGTCCTTGAGACAGTGAACATATACACCATGAATCCAAATCCCATATTCACATTTACTAATCCAAACACCACCAAACTAATGGATAACACCCAATACGGATAACACATTATTTAGCCAATATATAAACTCAGATGAATTTGAGAAGCAAAGTCCCCCGTCGTCCCCGACCAAAGTCCGCCGCCCCAAGCCCGCCGCCCAACCCCCGATGCCCCCGTCCCAAGCTAAGATCAAACTATTATCGGCAGTATGGAACATATGGCGTGAGCGAAATATAAGAGTTTTTGAAGGCATATCCATGACTATTTATGGGATTTTAAACAACACTGATACGGATGCTAACCTCATGGGAGGATAACAGCATGTAGTGCTTATAGCTTGTAGTGTATTGCTATGGGTTGTAACCAGTAGTCTTTTCGTTTTTTGAATAAAAGTACCCTTTTCTTTAATATATATATATATATATTTATACTTGTAAAGAAATCTTCAGGATTTGAGCAAAGTAGTTCGGTTGCATATATATATATGAAGAGTGCTTATGGCTGTGCGTCGGTTGCATATATATATGTGTGACAGTTCAATAGAAGAGCAGGGAATGGACTCCTGCTAAGTCCATTGTAACCTGGGCAAGAACACCGTTGGGCCAATATTAGGGTTCATAGTTTAAATGTGTGCTTATGACTGTGCATGGCAGTGAGCAAAAAACAAAAGACAGGAAGAAGGTGTAGCACCCAGTTTCTAAAAATGAGGGTAATTTTAAAATTTTATAATTATAATTATTTAATAATGATATTTAAACCATATTATGATTTTTGGTAATTTTTAGTTATTTTAAAACTATTTAAAACCACGACTTATGATTTTGATGTTTTGCTAGTGCAACCTTAGAGATTACTTAACCTAGAGACTAACCATGATCATATGAGCCTAACCATGTGATTAGGATATCAAATTATCACTTTTTAGTCAAAAAGGTATTTTGGTAATTTATTAGAATTTATTTAGATTTATGTAATTTATTATTATTTAATTAGTTGATTAGTGCCATGTTAGCTCCTAACCTAGTTTAGCACTAATCTAGAGGTTAGCAACTAACCTAGAAGACTAAGCAGAGGAGGTTGCTTATGTATAAATATCTAGTTAGAAAATATCTAGATATTACCTTCAAGGATATTCCTTTAGAACCCTAGAAATATCTATGGGTCAAAGACTTAGAGACTAAGCTTGCAAGTTGGAAATGAACCCTAAAAATCTACCCATACCCTTCCCATGGCCAGCCAACCCTACCCCCATCATATAATCACACCCCCTCATCAAAGGCCTCCTTTCATTACACCTAAATTCTAGTTTTTCCCTACAACTTCAACCCTTCACCATTTAATCATTTTGACTCCAAATTGAGCCTAGTTTTTTTACATTGGACTCCCCTACACTAGAGGATACCAGTTGTGGCTTGCTGGCAAAAAATTGTGGAGCCTTGGACATTGGGAGTTGAAGGAGGTTTTCATTCAAAAAGGCCTATTATTGAGGATTTTGCACTCATAGGTAAACACCCTCAAACCTAGTTAATATTCTGTTTTCTTTTCATAAATGCATGCATCTAGGTACCATGGACCTGTAAGCCAAGTTTGGTAGGAAGTAGGTTTGATTTGGTGTCCGTATCGGACACGTATCCATGTTTGAAAAACTGTGTTTGTTGAAATACCACAAAGAAATGAATTTTGGTTAATTGCAAAACTAATTACATTTTTGGGTAGCCCTAGACTTGTAGGTCACAACCTTAGTTGACTGAACACGATATTGTGTCGTGTCCGTGTCCAAATTGGACACGAACACGCTGTGCACAGCAGTATACTGTGTCCTGCTCATACGTATCTCGTACACACTGCATACATCACTTGGACATGTGAAAATTGGTGTGGACACGGGGGCAGTGTCTGTGCACACTTCCCCAAAATTTCATGACACCTCGTGTCGTATCGAGGACACGAGGACACGTGCACTGGTCATGCACTGACAGTGCACACACGCACAGAGTCGACTTTGCGCGCGCCGTGTCGCGCGAACACGACACTTGGACACCTCGTGTTTGCACGAGTGTGTAACCCAACATATGGGCTATACGTGGGCATGACCACGAGGCCCTACGTGGCTCGTGTCGTGTCTACGAGACACTTGCATCGCTGCACGAGACCGCACGATGCTCGCGTTCAGTCCCCTGCTGCTCGGGGCTCACGTAGGACACGATACGACACGTGGAGGGGTGACACTTGGTGGACACGAGGGGGAAATGTCTGCGAACATGCCCCCTAAGTTTCGTAGCTTCTAGTGTTGTGTCGGGCACGAATTCGTGTGTGCATCGATTTTACATTGACAGCGCACACGAAAAATTTGGGCTCTGATACGGGCTTGGACACGACACTGTACGACACCTGGACACGGGACAGGCTATCCTAACCCTAGACCAACCCTAGGCGAACCTAGGGACACGAGCACGAGACTCCTAGACACGCGTGTCGTGTCCTAGAGCTAGGTGCACGCGTGCACGACGCGGTGACAATTCACCGTGTCTGTGTTACCCGATTGGGTATTTTAACTCCTAGACACGTTGTGTCGTGTCGTGGTGGACTCCCATGGACCCATACGACACGTACACACATGGGGCTAGGGTTACCAACCACTGTTTGTGGGTATTGGTTAGGTTTTTGGTTTCGATTTGGGGTATTCCCAAATTTCTGATACACTGCACAGTAAACCCCATTTCTGGGTTATTTCCAGATTTTCCAAATGGATTTTAAATTGATTTTATTATCTATATATGTGTGTATTTGCCTGTATATACACTGTATATGTATGTATATATGTATATGAGTGTGTGGGTATATGTGTATGTGTATGTGAGTGTATATATATGTATATATAGGTATATATAAGTGTATGTATATATATGTTGTAATATATATGACTAGTTATATATATATATATATATGTTGAATTGTATATAGAGGGCTATGGATATATATTACATAGATGTAGGTTTACCTATAGATAGCTATATGCGAACCTATGTGTAGTGACTTAGAAATATTAGCCTACGGTCATAGTTACTAGCCTATGGCCATTAGGGGCTAACCCTAATTTGACCAAGTGACCCTTGACCTAGGTAGTTGACCTTGTTTGACTATAGTTGACCAAAGTCAACCTTAGGTCAAACCTTGACCTAATTGACCTAGAAATGGCTTGGATGAACTTTAAAGGGCTTGATGACTAAGGTTTGACTAAACCCTAGACTATTAACTAGTTGATTTATGTTTGACCATATGGTTATGAGGATAGTCCTATGTAATTTAAGATGTGTATGGGGTTAAGTGGGATAATTAGGAGTTGTGTCATGATTTGGGTTAGCCTTATAGAGTTGACATATAGAGTTGACCCTTGACCTAAAAAACCTTAGTTAGTCTAAGTTTGACCTAGATTTGACTAACCTTGACTTGCTTGACCTTGTTTGACTTAGTTGACTCATTATGACCTAGTATGACTTAAGTTGACCTAGTTTGACTGTTAGAGTTGACCAAGTTTGATTTTGGCCTAGATTGACCTAGAATCATGTAGTATGCATTGTATACTCTATTTTTACCATTGTGGATATATTGTGACCTGTTTTACTCTAAATAGGACTCTGTGACACCAGTTCGGACATCTATTCATATAAGTTATACAGGGTGACAGGCGAGTACATTCTCTGATCATTTCATACTTGTTAGAATTTATATTCTTGCTCTAGATTACTTTACATGATGCTGTCACGTTATTATCACGGATTGGTACTATATGGATCTTGTCATGCGATATTATCCCCCTCAGGGTGCATCAAATACAGTTATCATGTGCTTTTCACGAACATCTTGTATTTCATGTACACCTCTATTCATGTATACTCTTGTGCAATCTTGTACTCTCATGATCACGTGAGTAAACATGATAAAAACCTCTTGTGCAAGGTAACGTAACTTGACTGGATCCTTGTGTATTGATTGGGGAGGGTGAGTAGGAAATGGTTATGTGATCAAAATCCCATCTTGTAAAATCTTGTGAAATCATGTATATGTCCATGGTACACTTACGTGTGATGGAGTTACCCTTGCATTGTCCTAACCCGTTTATATAACCATCTCATGCTCTAAATCACAGGTTACCTACAGTTCTTACTTATCATATATATAGATATTTCCAGTTATCAAATCTCTCTCGTTTTTATATATATTTCTTTACAGTCCATGTATCTTACTCTTTGCATGCTTTATATTTTCTAACATGATATGAACTGCGTGAGATATATTGTGCTCGTTCCTGTCCTGACTGGACATGTTGAAAATATTACAGATGATGATGGTGACTGTCCTACCTTCTATGGGACACATGAGGGTGACCTTCAGGAGTCTGAGGACCATCTAGCTCAGTAGAGGGTGCCTAGTCTAGTCTAGTGTTTATAGTTTTCATTTTTGTATCGGATTGTTCCGATTGTTAGTTGTGACTTAGTTATATTTCAGTTCTTGTACTTATTTGTGTTGGACATCTACTTTGTGTGGTGTGATAACTCTATTTATATTCAGTTTCTTCCTTTCATCTGATTCCATATCATGCTCTATCTTTCCTAGACTTGTGTTTGAGATATAGAGTTGAGATGTTATGTTATACCTCCGTACGGAGATGACAGGTTTATATATCTTGTTGTTAGATGTTAGATGTTATAGATGACCTATACAACGTTCTACCACCGACACTGCGGTGTAGGCTGGACGTACCCACGTTCTCGTGTCCCTAATCAGGGTGCGGGTCGTGACAGAAGGGAACTGTGACCTAAGTTTGAATAAATTTTAGAGACCACATGAAATCGGAAGTGAGCCTTAGCCACTTGACCCCCGCAGCCCCGCCACCCACAACCCCCGCCCACCGCCCCAAGCCCGCTGCCCAGCCCCCGACGCCCCCGTCCCAAGCCCGCCGCCCAGCCCCCGATGCCCCCGCCCCAAGCCCGCCACCCAGCCCCCGCCGCCCCCGCCCCAAGCCCGCCGTCCCCCGCAGCCCCGCCACAAACAACCCCCCGCCCACCATCGCCCCCCCCGCTGCCCAGCCACCGACGCCCCAGCCCCAAGCCCGCCGCCCCCGCTGCCCCTACGACACCGCGAGAGAGAGAAAGAGAGAGAGATCGAGAGAGAGAGGGGATTACCTTCGGGAGAGAGAGGAGAGGACGCCGACGCCGATCACCGAAGCCGTGGAAGAGAGAGAGAGAGAGAGAGAGAGAGAGAGAGAGGAGAGAGAGTGAATTTAGGGGAATGTGAAAAGTTCCCCCCGTCGTTTCAATTTAGTCTGGAACGTATATTTAGCGACGGACTAGCGACGAATTTTTATCCGTCGTCCATTAGTCGCTCTTTTTGATACTTGCCGACTGAATATCCGTCGCTACGAAGTCGAAGAATTGTCTCGCCAATTCTCCCCATAATTCCCGCCAAATAATCGACTGCATAGCGACGGCTGAATATCCGTCGCTATATCTCCGACGCCCTAGCGACGGAAGAGCGACCTTTTCTCTCCCTAAAAATTAAATAAAAAATGTAACGACTTGTCGTCGGTAATCCGTCGGCTAGTTGCCACAAAGCCGTCGCTAACGCCGACGGACTATATTCGTCGCTAATGTTCCGTCGCTAAATCGACATATTTTGGTAGTGATAAATAACAACATAAATCATAACTACATATCAGACAACTACATATCCTTCAAAATATCCAATTTCAAAAAAACAACATAAATAACAACTACATATCCTTCAAAAGTCTGCCCAACAACTTAAGTTTCCAAACAACAAAAATATCCTTCAAGTTTCCAAACAACAAAAATATCCTTACAAAAACATCCAGATTACATCCAACTTATGCTTGAACATCCAACTACATATCATGCCGGGCCTTTGAACGAGACTCCATATTATTCATGAAGGGAAACTCGACCACGTCGTCGATGCGATCAAGCTCGTTGGCGATCGCGACACTAGTGTCACTTTGGCAACCTCTCCGGAGTGTCTTGGCCAATTCCTTCACCTTTTTAGGCTGTAAATTAAAGTATAAGTAAATTAAGTCTACAAACATAAAAATCTCAGTCTAATTACAAATACGGAACTCACCATCCTCACTAACCCAGCATACAAGATGTTTTTAGAAGGAAGAGCTCCAATAGCTCCAATGGCTACGAGACCTAGGTTTGTAGGGTTCGACAACTTAGGATGTCAGACCCCCAGAAAGTACGGCATGTAGTCCTCGCTGTAGTCGGCCATCAGGGTGACCGGTCGTCTTTCAGATTTCTGAAGTACAAGTCGTTGCCACTAGGAGTAAAAGTCGGTCACCCAGTCGAAATTTGTCGGTTTGTAATTTAATGGTTGGGTTCCGTACGGAGGCTCCAACATTCGTAGTGTGCGCTTCGGCACAGTTTGCACGAAGCCAAACTGACGAAGTACTCTATCGGGCATGTACGGCTCTGTGATCTCATAGCATGTGATCATGCCATAAAATAAAGAAACTGGTTGGATCTCACGATTCTACTCGCGTAAATCCTGGTATGGATTCCAAAAAACTATAGGAAAACAGTTAACAATAAAACAAAATTAACATAAAAAAGTAAGTCAAAATTTAGTATCTCTTCTGGCACCAAATTTTCTAGTACTTCACGAATGGAAGCCAGTGTTTGCCAATTTTTGGTTTCCAGCTGGGATGGCCTCCATCGAGACACTCTAGAAAGGTTTTCAACATACTCTGGGTTTAGGTCACCCCGTTTGAGCATCAGAAATTGCTCGTATATCTATGCCTATTCAATTTATAAATGAATAGTCAAAAAATAAACAACAAAATGAAGTATACAAAATTAAATTGTTAGAAGTTTTCTTACATATAGCAGAGTCTGAAGCCGACCATTGTCTTAGTCCCGACACGGGATGCAATGTCGAGCTCACGGTAAAGATTGGCTAGGATACCGCTTCCCCGGGATATATCAATGAAGTCATCCACTTGAGATAAATTGAGCATGTACATAGCATGTATCGACGTTCCGGACTTGTCATGAATGTCGACCATTCCTAGGACGAACTGTCACTACCACATTTCTAGTTTAAGGATATTTTTGTCATTTTTGGGGTTATTTAAATTTATTAGAATTTAGAATTTATGGGAATTTTAGGATTTATTTTAGAATTGTTTGAATGGAGGTTGACTAGGTTGACTTTGACTAGCTTTGACTTGGTAAGCTAACCCTAGTTGAGTTGGACTTGGTTAGATTATGAGACCCTAGGTTAATTTAAGTTAACCATATTCTAGTTATTAGAATCAATTAGGAAATAGAGATTAGAATAGAAAGCTTTGGTCACAAGTCATGACTTGTGATTTGAACCATTGATTAATGACTAAGCCCAATCCATTAGCCATTAGCCCTAACCTAACCCTAATCCACTAGTGGCCGGCCAACCTAGCATTGGGAATCCTTCTATAAATAGTCTCCTAGAAATTAGGGCTAGCCTCCTTAGAATTTTACAAGTTTTAGAAAGAGGTGAGTCTCCATCTTCATAAATCCATAGAAATTCTATTTTATCTCATTTTTTCCCTCAAATCAATTGCATTAGATCCTAATTTTAGTATACTTTCTATTTGTGGTGTTCAATCTCAGTTTGTGAGCAATTTGAAGAAGTTTGCTAGCAAGGAGAAACCCCTTTATTGGAAGCTTTTCTTGTATTTTGACACCAATAGGTAAATCTCTATAAATACCATTAAAATTCTAGTTTCTTTGCATATTTGGAAAACCCTAGGTCTACCCTAACTGTAGGTATGCCTAGACCTAGGTTTTGTGTCCATTTTGTGTCCTAAATGGACACGTATCAGTCCCTTCCTATAGGTGTTTGATGAAATGCCCCAAAGGGCATTTCGTTTGGATTTTCAAATTATGTTTGAATGGAAAATTAGATCTAGGTCTTGTTTATAGGTTTCCATTTGATTGAGCATATTTTAGTGTGTGTCGGACACGTAATGGGACACGAAACCCATGTATTTCTGCGCCGTACAGCTCCCCTGCTACTCGGGGGCTGTATCGGACACAACACGCAACCAGGACACATGAAACTCGATACACACCACGGGGCACTGACTGACACGCCACGTATCAAGTTTCAGATGACCACGTGGCATGTCGAGAGAGGAATCGCCATTGCATTGGTTTTACACACACACGCACACGCGCACATTCGGCCACTGACACGGGTTGATAACTCTGGACACGACGCACCGGGACACGAAACAGGGTGACACATGGGTAGACCTGTCCTAGGCGAACCTAGGTTGGTGAACACGAGGGTTGGTTTGTACTGTGTCGAGTGCACGACACGCGTGCACTTGTGCACGAGACTGCACTGCTATGCAGTGTCCTGTGTGTTGGTTTATGGTTTAAATTGTGTGGACACGCCGTGTCCGGCTATGGTGGACACGAGACACTTACAATGACACAAGTACACCCTATATTTTAATTACCAACCTATAATTTCATATTTTGGTTTGTTTTTATGTGTTAATTCTCATTTACCCTAAATTCTGATACTTAGTTATTCACTGTTAATTCCAGATTCTAAAACTGAACTTGGGCAATCTTTTTGACCTGTTTAACTGATGTAAAATGTTGGTTTTAGTCTCTAATATGGTTTTTCTATATGTAATCTAACTATAGGTCAAATTTGGGGTTGTTTGGTTGTGAATCGACTTCAAAATGAGGTTGTGAATGTTTTGGGCTGAAACTGTCATATCTGGGACTGTTTTTGTGAATACACATATAGGTTCCCTCCTATTTCTAAATCTGAACTATTTTAGGGACTCATTTGTAATGAATTGGTTTCCTTTCCCTTTCTTCCTGTGAGGCTAACAGCCCATATCACACACACATCTCTCACACACTGATTTCAGTTTCTGTGCACTCCCACATCACTCTCTCCTCTCACACACACAAGCTTCACACACACACACACTTGTCTCTCACTCTCTACACACACACACATGCCCTCTCTCTCTCTATATATATACATATGTATGTATATATTATATATGAATATGTATATGTATATAATATATGTGAATATCTATGCATATGTGTATATGTATGTATATAGTTAATATATATGAGGTGAGTAGCCTATATGTACATATATATATATATATATATATATATATATATATATATATATATATATATATATATATATATATATATATATATATATATATATATATATATATATATTGTGTATGTGTATATAGTGTGATGTATAAGTATAGGTTTATATATATATATATATATATATATATATATATATATATATATATATATATATATATATATATATATATATATATATATATATATATATATATATTGTGTATGTGCCTATAGTGTGATGTATAAGTATAGGTTTATAGAGACAGTATGGTATTCCTAATGTGTGTGTATTAGCCTAGGAATATAGTCTATGAATGCTTTGTGAAGTAGTGTAATGGTTAGAGTAGACTAGTATAGACTTGATAGGCTTGCATAGCCTTGTAATGGTATGTGTTAGCTAGTTTAGCCTTATTTAGACTAGTATGGACTAGTTAGACCTAGAATGTCTAGTTTGACCTAGTTTAGACTTGTTAGACCTAGTTTGACCATAGTTGACCTAGTTTGACTTCTAGGGTTGACCAAGGTTGACCAAGAGTTGACTTTGGCCTAGATTGACCTAGACTCATATAGAATGCATTAAATTGCATCTTGTTATCATTTTAGACTTGTTGTGACTTGTGCTATTCTGATTAGGAGCCAGACACCTCTCCTCGGACAGTACATTTCATCCGGACACTCAGATACCAGGCAAGTACATTTGCTGATCATTTCATATCCTGTTTAGAATTATTTTCCTGTTTTAAATTACTTTACTTGATACTGTCACGTTGATCACACGGATTGGTACTATATGGATCCCTTCTTGAGATGTTATCCCTTCAGGGAGCATCGGGTACTACATGTTCTGTGCGTTTCACTTACATGGCATATCACTATGCTTCATTGATCACTTGTGACATGTACTCTCATGATCACAGAGTCTTCTTTGAATCCTTATCCCATTTATTGGGTTTCCTAGAATCCCCATTTATAGGACATCCATGTATCACCCTTCGGAGGCCTTTGCATGTAATCATAACATAACCTGGTTGGATCCTTGTGTATTAATTGGGGGTACGGAAGAGTAGAAGTAGACATATGAATAATACCCAAGTAGTATCTCATCAAAATCATTCCATAGTGTCTCATCAGAATCATCCTATGTCATTTACATGTCTATATTGTACTCTGACTCACTAGCTACTGTTAGTCTCTATTTATAGTAGATATTTCTATTACAGTTCTTTCTCTGTTTACATACTGCATTTCTTTCAGAACCTGTATCTTAGTTTACTGCATGATTATATTTTCTAACCTGCTATGAACTGTTGAGATGTATTGTGCTCGCTCCTGTCCTGACTGGACCTGTTGAAAATATTACAGAGGACGAGGAGGAGGCCTGTGTGGATACCTTCTACGGGACAGCCCTAGACGACACTTGCGAGCTGGACTCTCAGTGGGACCCAGCTCTAGCTGAGGACATTACCCCTATTGCCTAGACTAGCTTAGTTAGGCCTTATCTTACTTATGTTGTCTTGAGACTAGTAGTTAGACTTTCTTTCAGTCTTGAGATCTGAGTTGTATATATTCTTTCATATTCAGTAGCTGAGACCATAAATTTCTGGATATTGCTGAGATGTTATCTTAGACTTCTGATCATCTGTATTTCTTTGAGTACTATATCATATTGTGCTTCTTCTTCCTTAGTTGTGATTGAGTTTACATTCTGCTATGTCACCCCCATTCGGAGAGTATAAACTGTTTAGAATTATATTGTTAGATGTTGTGACCTAAGACAGCGTTCTACCGTCGACACTGCGGCGTAGGCTGGACGTACCCATGTCTCGTGCCCTTACTCTAGGGTGCGGGTCGTGACACGAACAACATGTACGCACGGGCCACCGCGTCGACCATATCATCTTCATCGTCATCCACCTCCATATCCATGAAGTGGTCCACCAGAAATGACAGAAAAATTCCATATGACTTCTTGAAGCCTGGCAGAATTGTAAAACTGGTAGCCTAAAGTCAAAGGTGACGTTAGACAAACTGGACGATCTTCTCGTACCATTTCACGAATTTCTCATTGGTGTAATGTTTTTGGTCATGACGCGCCCGATCAGTGGCAGCTTCAGTATCTGGTAGACGTCGTCAAGTGTAATGGTCATCTTCCCTGCTGGAAGATAAAATGTGTTGGTCTCCGGGTGCCATTTCTCCACAAAAACGGATATGAGGGCACTATCCATTGTCCTATAGGCGTTTTATGCCAAATTGTGCAAGCCGCTTGGCATGATTTTGCTTTGGACGACCTCCTATAAGCTTCCAAACTGTCAGGACATGGTTTTCTTCCCGTGACTCACAACCCTAAAGATACGATATGTCCTCTGTATATCGAACAACAAAAAAACATAACAATTATGAAATACACATATATTTAGTATACCAAACTGGTAGCTTACAAACGTAATGTACATACCAGGTTCTTCCATATTTCATACGCAATATGGTTCTCAAAAGAAATCAACATTCAGCAACCGGACGGACGGATAGGCGGCTCAGAAGGACCGGCCTCCTCAGATGGAGCAGAACCGCCTTGACGTGATAGGAGTCGGCTAATTGGCACGTCGTCAACTTCGTCATCGGACGAACGCGTAGGAGTAGGAGCTCGTTGCTTCGACCGAGCTTGGGGTGTCGGTGGTGGCGTCCGAGACCGAGCTTGGGGAGCCGGTTCGAAAATTGTAATCGGACGCTCGAGTGGACGTCCCTCACGTTCCTTTCGCTTTGACGCGGTGGGCCGTATTCTTTTGTTAGCGGCCGGAGGACTGTAGGACAACGTACAATTATTAAATAATAGAAATGAAAATAGGACTGTTAAGCCCCCCTCCCGCATATGAGCATCATACAGTTATCCACCCTCCATATGAGCAACATACTGTACCAACCCTCCCCCTTCCCCCCCCCCTTTCTACCCCCATATCTTATTACATTAGGACTGCCACAGGCCTGACAGTCCTAATGTAATCAAACCCGACTGTAGCAGCTGAACGGCCAAAACGAGATGCTCGTTTGTCGTCTTCTAGGTTTAGGGTTTCAAGAAAAAATATGGATTTGTCGTGTTCGAAAATTCCTTTCATGTACCCTAAAGAGATTCTAAACCTAATTTATCAAAACTTTTTAGAGAATTAAAAATATTTTAGGGTTTTGAATAGAATGTAGAAAATTCTTGAAAAAATTAGGGAAGAACGTACCTAGATTCCGGTTGCTTCGACTTGCATGTCATCTCTTCGAATCTAGGAATGTTGTTGAAGAAATTTTGGTGGAGGAATTGGGAGTGGAGTGGTGGAGGAGAAGAATGTAGGGTTTTGGGAGAGGGAGGGAGAGAGCTTTTTCTTTTTTTCTTTTGGTGGAGAGAGAGTGTAATATGAGTTATGGAAAAGAATGAAGGGTTTGGGGGGTTGGGCTGCCCCCAAGCAAATTGTGGGTGCCCCCCAGCAAAATCTCTACCTGCTTGGGCTGCCCCCAAGTAAGGGCTGCCCCCAAGTAAAAAGAGTGGTGCCCTTAGAAAAAACCTATATTTTTAATAGGACGGATCCAAATTAGAATCATGGTTAAATTATGGGCTAATTAGTGTTTAGACCCTATATTTTAGAGTTTAAGTCCTAACAAATCCAATTGGAAAGTTTGGACCCTAGATTTTTGTTTTTTGGTTTCTTTTCCAATTATGCCCTCCCTCTCATGTGTGACAATAAAACTTCTCTTTATAGGCTAGCGATGGTATAATAGGAAAAAGAAAACTAAGATTAAAAGTCCATGGTTCAAACTTTTCAATTGGACAAGTCAGAACCTAAACACTAAGTTGGTATAAAATCAAGGGTAAACTCTAATTAGCCCTTAAGTTATATTAAGAATTATGATTTTTATACACATATTTATTGTATTTTAAAGTTGTGTCCAAAATTATGCTAGTTGTTAAATTTATCAAAGTGGGACTTCAAAATACATATATTGAATTGTTGTTTCCAAAATACATACAAAAGTATACGTTTTTAATTATAAAAAATGTATAGAATTGAAAGTATTTACATAATTGTACAAATCTGATTTGATTTTGGATTTTCAATTTACGACCGAAATCAAAACCGAATAATTTTTTTTTTTTTTAGTATTTTAAAACGGAAACCGACCTAATGTATTCATACAATTGGCTGTGTGAACTGATGAGAGGGGGATGTTAGGAGAATGAAAGAATTTGACAGTGTGATTCACTTTGGTTCATCGAAATGATTGCAACAGTTATGCGAGACAAATAGAATCCATATCCAGCTGCTTGATTGAGACTTTAGGGTTGATTTGGTGTTGGACTTGCATGGCTGATTGACCTTGTGCTGTGTATATGAAAATGATTAGCTTACCAAATACTTGAAAATGAGAGCCAGTGGAAGTAAGCATCCATAATTCATAAGCAAGCACCTTTGAAACGCGTTATAAATGGTAGAATTGATGTAACAGCATCAGCTCCTTTCTTTGTTTCAATTTTGTAAAGAAAAAGCATGCATCAGCTCCTTTCTTTGACAAAAATTCTCATATAAGTCTCCAAAAAAATATTTTTCTTTTCCTATAAGATTACAGGTATACATATACGGAAAAGAAATTACATGTAACATGAAACCCGCAAAATGGAAGGATTTGAATTTAAATTCTTTGACTTGTAGTCTGGTACCATCCTAGTAAAAACTAAAAAGCAATAACTAGAAATAGCGCAACAAATCTTGTTGTGTAATTTTATTTAGAGAAATTTTGATTTTTTTTCACTTGTTTTACCATAATTCAAGGTGGATTATATCGAAATTATCATAATGCATGAAACTCCTACTTTTACATAATCAAAAAGAATTTTTTTGAGTTGCACCTCCTTATTTTACCATCATTCAAGGTACACCCCACTTATTTGAGAATATTTTGGTCATAATTCAAGGTGTACTCCACTTATTTGAGGATATTGGTAATAAATAGAAAATTTCTGTTAAAAGTGAGAGATAACGTGTATTATAGTAATTCAGTGGGTACATCTTGAATTATGATAAAACTAGTGGGAGATAACTCAAAATTTAATCCATACAAACATCCTCCTTACCATACATCAACAACCTTTCTTTATTTCATTTTTTTATTTTTTGTAAAGGAAAACATGTTACAGAAATGGAACAAATTGCTTCGTTCCTCTCTTCATCTAGATTTCAATTTTGTACTCTTAAAACGAGAATCAATGATACACTTCATTTACAAGCACTGATAAACATTTACAAACATTGATAAACATTTGGGCTGTACTTGATTGAGCTTTTTTTCCCGAAAAATATTTTCATCACAAATTTTCCACCAATTAGCCCATATTTTTTATGGAATTATTTTTCAAATATCTATCGTTTTTCATATTTTTTTTTTCAAAATGATGTAAAATAAAACTGATCCAACCCATAGAAAAATATTAATTTTGATGAAAAATAACGACAATCAAATACCCAAATTAATTCAGCTGAATTTTTTCTATAGAATTTTTTTTTCTAGTATGGGTGCGTTAGATTACAAGGTGGAAAATATGTGAAAAATAAATTAATTCCATTAAATTATTTTACTAGGAAAAAAATTTCACGGAATTAGTTTGGGTGTTTGATTGTTGTTATTTTCTATGAAAAAAATAGTTATTTTTCATGAAACTTGATATATTCCTATCGGTTCGACCAATTTTATTTTCCATCATTTTGAAAAAAATATATGGAAAATGATAGATTTTTAAATATTAATTCAATGGAAAATATACGCTATCAAACACTACAATTCTTGAAAATTTAGTGATGAAAATATTTTTTATGGTAAAAAAAATCAATCAAACACAGCCTTATAAAATAATTTCGTGGAATTAATTTTTTTCAGATATTTTCCTACTTGTAATAAAACGCACCCTATGAACTTTGAAACAAAATTGACAAAAGTTCTCATAAGTCTCCAAAAAAATGTTTTTCTTTTCCTATATGATTACAAGTATAAGTAAAGAAAAAATTACATGCAACATGAAACCCGCAAAATGGAAGGACTTGAATTTAAATTCTTTGACTTGTAGTCTTTACCATCCTAGTAAAAACTAAAAAGCAATAACTAGAAATAGTGCAACAAATCTTGTTGTGTAGTTTTATTTAGAGAAATTTTGATTTTTGATTTTTACTTGTTTTAGCATAATTCAAGGTACATTCCATCGAATTATCATAATACATGAAACTCCTACTGTTACATAATAATAAAAAAGATTGAGTTGCACCCTCTTATTTTACCATAATTCAAGTGTATCACATTTATTTGAGGGTATTTGGACCATAATTCAAGATACACCCTACTTATTTGAGGATATTTGGTAATAAATAGAGGATTTCTATTAAAAGTGTGAGGTTTCATGTATTATGATAATTCAGTGGGTGCACATTAAATTATGATAAAACTAGTGGGAGATAACTCAAAATTTCTCTTTTAGCCAAAACCAACAAAACAATCCCACAAACCATTAATAAAAATTGGGCTTATTTACACTAATCATCCATATGTTTTTGGTTTATAACAAGGGGTACTCCTGATTTAAAAAAAATTACACTAACCACTCCTACCTTTAGAAAATAAAAATAAAAATAGGGGTAGTTAGTATTATAAAAATAGGGATAGTTAGTGTTATTTGGGCGTAGGAGTTGGACGAAGGGTACACGAAAGGGGAAAAGACAATAGGAGCAGTTTAGTCAAAAAAATGTTGGGAAAGAAACGCGAAAACCTTTCCCCAAACCGGAGAGTACCTGCGAGAGGACCGAGCAATACAACGCACGAACCCAAAAACAATCACACAAAAACAATCCACGCAGACACAGAGAATTTTTGACGTGGAAACCCTTGCGGGAAAAAACCACGGGACGATCAGAGTCCAACCATGAGAAGCCTCCACTAATGGAATAGAAGAATTACACCCTCTACAAACTCCTCCCGATCCAAATCGGATCCCCACAACACTCAGAGATAAGAACAATGATTACAAGGCTGCGAAGAGCGAGAACGACGAGCTCGGATACTTTGACAAAGAAGTCCACCATGCTGTCAGGAACCTCTCACTCGAGCTCTATACGAAGGATGTCCACTTGAGCTCCGGGGCAAAGCTTTGGCTCGGAGCAAGAATCTGTTGACGGAGCACATCCACCATGCTGTCAGAAAAAAATAGTAACGGTGAGAGACCCATCTGATTAGGACGTATACTCTGATAATATCTCCTCCAACACTCAATCCCACTACTGATATCATTCTTGTAAAGGTGATCTCTCAGAGTATACGTCATACTCAGATGGATCTCTCAAAGTATCCTCTCTGGTTGGTTGTCGTATCATCATTACCGAGGGATGAGGGTCGGAGGACAGTCAACTTCATCTACGGTTACATAGTTTTTGCCTCGCCAGTTGAATGGCTGCAGGGACTATGTCTTGATCACCATGTCGTAGTCCAAAACAATCCAAAGATTGACACAGTACTAATTCATATTTGTAGTCCAATACAAATAGTCTAATACAAAAATAACCCAATACAAATAGTCCAATACAAATAAGTACTAATAGCTAATGAGAACCACGCAGCACACGCAAACGCTCAGTGATACGATCACGCAACCACCTCGAATAAGCGGGATCTTTGGCGTGAGGAGAGATGTAGTCCCTTGTAAGTGCTGCATGAATAGAACTCCCGGACTCACTAGCTACCAGTGCTGGATGAATAGAACTCCCGGTCTCACTAGCTTACCAGTACCACTTCCTCCTTAATAGTAGGAGGAGCCACCTCAGCATTCACTGTTTCCCTCAAACGACGTGCCGCTCCTCGGGTCATGGGTGCCATCTGGTAAGATCGATATTCACAAATAATATAATTGTAACATAAGCAAGCTAACTAAAGGAACCATCATATAATTTGAGTACATTTTCGAAAGCAGATAAAGTACAAAAAATTTAAATTTTTGCCAAGTGTGAGAACGGATGGCTCAGAACACAACCCAAGATTCATTCTAGCATACATTAGTGTGAATCATCTATGTTCTGTACATATGGTGTAGTATATGTTCTTATCGTATCTAGTATCTGAAGAATGTAACAGAATCAAGATGAACTCACATAATGTAATACTAAGAAATCATCTACTAATATATAAGATATAGTGATAGGTTGTCGTATCATCATTGCCGAGGGATGAGGGTCGGAGGACAGTCAACTTTATCTACGGCTACATAGTTTTTGCCTCGTCAGTCGAATGGCTGCAGGGACTATGTCCTGATCACCATGTCGTACCGTAGATTAATGCAAATGGAGCTGGAGCTGGAGCTGGAGCTGGAGCTGGAGCCAAAATACAGTACTACTTCACCATATCGTACCATTTTACTCTCTCACTCTCTCTCCTCCCCCCCTCCGGCGCTCTCACTCTCTCCGGCGCTCTCACACTACTAATTTCTATGTGTTTTAAGTGTGAGAACGGATGGCTCAGAACACAACCCAAAATTCATTCTAGCATACATTAGTGTGAATCATCTATGTTCTGTACATATGGTGTAGTATATGTTCTTATCGTATCTAGTATCTGAAGGATATAACAGAATCAAGATGAACTCACATAATGTAATACTAAGACATCATCTACTACTATATAAGATATAGAGATAGGTTGTCGTATCATCATTGCCGAGGGATGAGGGTCGGAGGACAGTCAACTTTATCTACGGCTACATAGTTTCTGCCTCGTCAGTCGAATGGCTGCAGGGACTATGTCATGATCACCATGTCGTACCGTAGATTAATGCAAATGGAGCTGGAAAAATCCGTCGCTAACCGGTCACTAGTCCGTCGCTAACTGAGATTGTCATATCATCATTGCCTGCCTTCATTCCTCACTCTCTAAAGCACACATACACATATGTATATCACATTAGATGTATAGATATATACATCTATATAGAAGCACACATACACATATGTATATCACAGTTAGATGTAGAGATATATACATCTATATAGAAGCACACAACTGATACACTCTAAGGGTCGGTTTTCCAGGAAAAACTTCACTTATTCAGTAACTTTGGTGAAGCGAATGTCCCAAGGATATTCTTAACAAAGAAGGCAGATGAAGAACTTGCACTGTCCTTGAGACAGTGAACATACACCACGAACCCAAACCCCATATTCACATTTACTAATCCAAACACCACCAAACTAATGGATAACACCCAATATTGATAACACATTATCTAGTCGATATAAACACCTAATTAAAACTAGAATTTGAGAAGTAAAGCCCCCCGCCGCCCGCGACCCAAGCCCGCCGCCCAGCCCCCAACGCCCCCGTCCCAAGCCCGTCGCCCCACGCAGCTCCGCCACCCACAACCCCCCCCCCCCACCGCCGCCGCCCAGCCCCCGACGCCCCCGCCCCAAGCCCCCCCCCGCAGCCCCGCCACCCACAACCCCCCACCCACCGCCGCCGTCCAGCCCCCGACGCCCCCGCCCCAAGCCCGCCGCCCCCGCTGCCCCTACGACACCGCGAGAGAGAGAGAGAGAGAGGGGATTACCTTCGGGAGAGAGAGAGGAGAGGACGCCGACATCGATCACCGAAGCCGCGGGAGAGAAAGAGAGAGAGAGAGAGAGAGAGAGAGAGAGCGAGAGTGAGAGGAGAGAGAGTGAATTTAGGGGGAATGCGAAAAGTTCCCCCCGTCGTTTCAATTTAAGTCTGGAACGTATATTTAGCGACGGACTAGCGACGAATTTTTATCCGTCGCCCGTTAGTCGCTCTTTTTGATACTTGTCGACTGAATATCCGTTGCTACGTAGTCGAAGAACTGTCCCGCCAATTCTCCCCACAATTTCCGCCAAATAATCGACTGCATAGCAACGGTTAAATATCCGTCGCTATATCTCCGACGCCCTAGCGACGAATGAGCGACCTTTTCTCCCCCTAAAAATAAAATAAAAAATGTAACGGCTTGTCGTCAGTACTCCGTCGGCTAGTTGCCACAAATTCGTCGCTAACGCCGACGGACAATATCCGTCGCTAATGTTCCGTCGCTAATTTACTGTATTTTGGTAGTGCACTCCAACCTTTAGTAAATAAAAATAAAAATAGGGGTAGTTAGTGTTATTTGGGCGCAGGAGTTGGACGAGGGGTACACGAAAAGGGAAAAGACAATAGGAGCAGTTTAGTCAAAAAAAGATTGGTCAACGGGGTTGATCGCCACTCAATGACGATTTTCGTCAAAAGTGGAGGATGTCTTACATTTTGGTAATTGGATGATGTACACCTTAAATATGGATAACAAAAGTGAGATGTAACTCAAAATTTCTCAAAATAGAATCCATATCCAGCTGCTTGATTGAGACTTTAGGGTTGATTTGGTGTTGGACTTGCATGGCAGATTGACCTTATGCTGTGTATATGAAAATGATTAGCTTACCAAATACTTGAAAATGAGAGCCAGTGGAAGTAAGCATGCATAATTCATAAGACCATCTCCAATGGTGATTTCTAAAATTGAGTTCTTATCCTACTTGGCATTGTACTTTAAGGAGATTTCTATCCTAGTTGGAAGAGTTTCTACATAAAAATTGTAGACATACAAAAATGCTCTCCAATGGTTCTCTATTTCTATCCTATGTGTCACATAGTAAAAGGAACAATTTAATGGTGTGGGGCCCAATAATAATTGTCATGAGAGATAGAAGAATTTCTATGAGAGTTTCTACATGTAGAAACCCTTCTAGAGGGTTTCTATCCTACATCATTGCCACATAGGATAGAAATTGTGATAGAAATCACCATTGGGAGAAGTTTTTTCTAAAATGGATTTCTTCCATAGAAATTGGGAAGATAGAAACCCCCATTGGAGATGGTCAAAGCATCTTTGAAACGCGTTATACATGGTAGAATTGATGTAACAGCATCAGCTCCTTTCTTTATTTCATTTTTGTAAAGAAAAACATGTTATAGAAATGGTACAAATTGCTTCGTTCCTCTCTTCATCAAAATTTCAATTTTGTACTCTTAAAACGCGAATCAATGATACACTTCATTCACAAGCATTGATAAACATTTAGAAACATTGGTAAACATTTAGGAACTTTTAAACAAATTTGACAAAAGTTCTCATATAAGTCTGTGTTTGATTGGGCTATTTTTCCATGGAAAATATTTCCATCACAAATTTTCCACCAATTGTAGTGTTTGATAGCTTATATTTTTCATGGAATTATTTTCCAAAAAACTATCATTTTCCATATTTCCATCTAAAATGGTGGAAAATGAAACTTGTCCAACCCATAGGAAAATATCGTTTTCCATGGAAAATAACTATTTTTCATGGAAAATAATGCCAATCAAACACCCAAATTAAGTTTTCCATAGAAAAATTTTAAAATTCCATAGAATTTTTTTCCTAGGAAAATAATTCCATGAAATTAATTTCTTTTTCACACATTTTTCACCTTGCAATCAAACGCACCCTTAAGTCTCCAAAAAAATGTTTTTCTTTTCCTATAAGATTACAAGTACACATATACGGAAAAGAAATTACATGTAACATGAAACCCGCAAAATGGAAGGATTTGAATTTAAATTGTTTGACTTGTAGTCTGGTACCATCCTAGTAAAAACTAAAAAGCAATAAGTAGAAATAGTGCAACAAATCTTGTTGTGTAATTTTATTTAGCGAAATTTTGATTTTTTTTCCCACTTGTTTTACCATAATTCAAGGTGCATTCTATCGAAATTATCATAATGCATGAAACTCCTACTTTTACTTAATTAAAAAGCATTTTTTTGAGTTGCACCTCCTTATTTTAGGTTAGTTATAAAGGCACTTCACTTTTTTATCAGGGCTATCCCATTTTAAACTTTGTATTATTTACAAGTTTGCCATTGAAAAAATTGATTAGGGTTATCCCACTCTTTGGTATAAAAGTCATTTCTTCTTTTTTCTATTTTTTTCCCTCTTCTTCCTCAACCCATCCAAGAAGAAGAAGAAAAAGAAAAAGAAAAAAAAAAGGAAGAACAACAACAACAACAACAAAAATGTTAAACCCTAATATTGGTAAAAATCCTAATATTGTTATTCCTAATTTTTTTCTCATTTCCAATTTCGATGGCACCCAAAGGCTCCTCATAATATACGAACCCTAATATGGAAGGAAACCCCAATATTGCTGTTCAACTAGTGCAAATAAGGACTGCCCAATTTTCTGGCAGTCCTACAAACTGAATGGACTGCCAGAAAACTGGACAGTCCTAAGTCACAGCATGTAAAACAAAGGACTGTCTATTTTTCTGGAAGTCCTTACAGTATGTAGGACTGTCCAGTTTTCTGGCAGTCCTGAATACAGTAAGGACTGCTAGAAAAATGGGCAGTCCTTTGTTTCACATGTTGTGACTTAGGACTGCTCAGTTTTCTGGCAGTCCATTCAGTTTGTAGGACTGCCAGAAAATTGGACAGTCCTTTGTTTCACATATTGTGACTTAGGACTGCCCAGTTTTCTGGCAGTCCATTCAGTTTGTAGGACTGCCAGAAAATTGGACAGTCCTGGTCGACGCAGAGTTTTTTCGTTCGTGCATACTTGTGTTTAATTTAAATGGATAATTTCCCACTCCGAATGTAGTTTAATTCAAATGGGCTACAGACAATTGAAACAAACAATGTAATGGATGCTTGGATTTTTCAATTTACTTTCTAGGATTTTGAAAACAAATAGAGAAAGAATTTGGGTGCCATCGATCTTCTTGAGAAGGAAATTTGGAAGAGAAAAGGAAGAAGAAGAGAAAATTTCTAGGGTGGAAGAAATTTCTAGGAAATTTCAAATTAACTTCTTGCTTGGGGATGGAGAAATGGTGGAGGAGAAGGGGAAGAAGAAGAAGAGAGGAGTTAGGGTTTAGAAAGAGAGAGAAAAAATTTTACAAATGAGAGGAAAATTTTGGGTTTGGGGGAAGTTCACTTTGGGACAGCCTTAGATTAAAAAAATGGGCTGTCCTGAGTAAAACACAAAAAAAATCTGGACTAGCCTCAATCCGGGCTAGCCCCGATCAAAAACTGAAGTGCCTTTATAACTAACGTTATTTTAACATAATTCAATGTGCACCCCACTTATTTGAGGTTATTTTGGTCATAATTCAAGATGTACTCCACTTATTTGAGGATATTTGGTAATAAATAGAAGAATTCTGTTAAAAGTGGGAGATTTCGTATATTATAGTAATTCAGTGAGTACATCTTGAATTATGATAAAACTAGTGGAAGATAACTCAAAATTTCTCTTTTATTTAAAACCAACAAAACAATCCCACAAATCATTAATAAAAATTAAATATATGATTCATCTAAGTTAACAAGGTTTTAATTTATTAATTGTCCAATATGGCAGCAATTGGGAAACATTGTACTCAAACCCAAATCTCTGATTGTTTATCTGTTCCTAGAAAATAAATAATACAAAAACAGTAGGATTGTGATTAGAGTCAGAGACTTTCAGTACTGATATCGGAAATAATTTTTTCCCCTTAATTTTAACCAATGTATTGTTGCTTTAAAAATGTTCAAAAAGTCTTGCAAAATTATAATACATGTATATTGATATGTAATAGTCAGTATAATTAATTTGTACGTAAGCGCTGGAATTTACTTTGATCAAGAAGCCGACTTTGTCTAATTAACAACAGCTAACGTACAACCTTTGTGATGAAATCCCCAACTTACCAATAATTCAAACTTTACTGCCACGTTTGGAAATCATTTCCTTGCTTCATCCATGGACATAGAAAATTGTATATCAATTTTTTTTTTTTTTTTCTGTGTTTGGAAAGTTAAGAATATAGTCAGAATATATGCAAAATAATTGGAAAAAAAAAGTAAATCTTTGGAGTGGGCGGATGAATAATTTTCCTCCATTAGTATATATGCATGTGCGTTGTGCAGTGTTTATTATTCAAATATTATTATTAGGAAGACTAAAAGATAATTGGAGTGGATAATGTTGATGAATTGGTTTAACTTTACTGCTTTTAATTATATAGCTTATGGGTTCAACGCTTTGAATTTTATGGTGACAATTTAGAAGACTTAGGAAGTAGCATGAACCCTTCGATTTTCATAGTATATTAACTTCTCCAGAACGCATCGCTTAAATGGTTGTCAACGAAATTTATTGCATATTTTTTTAAATTATTACTAGTATATATGCACGTACGTTATACGTATTTTATAATACTTGGAAAGAACAAACAACCTTTCTTATTTTTTTTCATATGTGTAATTATCATAACTACCTATATTAAAATTACTGCACAATTTTAATTAGTAAATATAAACGAGGACATTTTTGGAAGAAAAATTTTCACGGTGCAATATACTTTTTTTTTTATTATATAGTAGTATAGTTGTATATTGAAGGGTATTTTTAGAGAGAGAAAATTCACTGTAAAGCCTACTTTTAGTATATATATAAATATTCCGTGAAGAATATTAAAGATAAATATTGGTCAAAAGCATAAATAGCTTAGCTGTATTAATTTGAGGAACTATAGTTGGTATAGCTATAAAACATATGACTTGTACTTACAGTGAACACAGCTATAGAACAAAGCGAGAACACCAAATTGGAAGGCTTTAGTAGTAAGTAGTGCAGAAGAAAAGAAAGTGTGTGGTCAACTCGAGCATAGGAAAGAAAATAGACACTCACTCTCATCACTTCCACCATGCAACCTGTGTTATAATTTGGGGGCCGGCTATACACACCCCATGACATGCTAAGGACACCCCACATAACTTAAATTTTATGTTAAAAGACCAATATACCCCCAAGTCTTTCTAAGAACACCCCTAAAAAAAAAAAAAATTCTGCGACAAGCACGACAAATACTTGTCGAACGGACAATGGTCTGTTCGACAAGTATTGGTCGAACATGTCTTATTCTGTTCGACAAACACTGGTCGAACGTGTCTTCTTGTGTTCGATAAAAACTGGTCGAACATATTATAATCGAACATGCCATCTTCTGTTCGAGATATTCTGGTCGAACGTACACACTATAGTTCGACTGTCTCGGGTCGAACATTGCTCTGTGTGTTCGACAAACCAGGGTCGAACCTACCCGTGAATACACCCAAATTTTTTTCTAATTTTTTTTTGTTTTAACAACAATTTATGGTCGACGGAGGGGGGATCGGAAAGCGGGGGGAGGAGGAGGAGGAGGAGGCGGGTCCGGGGGGGTCGGCGGAGGCGGGTCGGGGGAGGAGGCGGCGGCGCGTCGGAGGAGGAGGAGGGTCGGCGGAGGGGGGAAGGGAAGGGGAGGGGGTGTGCTCAGCAGCAAGGATAGAATAGGAAATTTTTTTTTTTTTTTTTTTTTTTTTTTTTTAAAATGGAATGTCCTTAGCAAGTGTGGGATGTGTATAGCCGTGCCCTATAATTTGTCCTTTCAGTCATTGTACATGGATATTGGGAAGAAAACAACGCTGACAAGTCTCTGTCTGACTAGTGACTAACCATGCATGCATGCATGTATCTAAAAGCTGTCAATGTAAAACTATATAGGTTTTATCAAAAGCTTGGCAGAAGGCAAGTCTTATCGAGTCATTGACTATTGAAATATGCTTGTATACATTGTCAAACACTTTTACTTAAGTGGCTGAGGTGCGAGACATTTGTCAGAATTTGAAAGTGAGATCTTTTGAACGGCTAAAAGAAATGAGTCTATTTTTGTTCACCCATCTATGCTATAATATTTGTTCATCCTCCAATCACATGAAAATATATGGCAAATAAAATCACAATGGAGACATGTGGCAAATAAAATTACAAACCTATTTTAGAGAGCGTACAAAGTCACTCTTAAAGTGATTTTATTTGTCATATGTCTTCATGTGATTGGTGGGGGTGGGGGGAGGGAGGGGTCAATAAACACCATGGTATTGATGGGTGAACAAAAATGGACTCAATGGAAATAGTCATTTTTTGTGTCAAACGAAAGTAACCTTACTGATGTTTTTTCTAATAGCATCGCTATTCGGTACTTAAAGAGATAGAAAAAGCCACCTGATGAGTCTTACCCAAGCTAAATAGCAGATGGAAATCCTATGCGTCGGTCAGTGGTAACTTAAGCAGCTAAATGGACAAGAGAGTCATTCATTTACTACGTGGTTCATTCGGTACTCTCAAGGAGCATTCCAAGGTTCATCGCCTTACTTATCCAAGTGCCTTGTCCATAGTTGCATATAGACAAATAAAAAAAAGAGATCATTTGGAGACAAAATGATAATTAACTGTTAGAATAAAAAAATATTTAAATAGTTTCATGGTAATGGTTCTCTCAATGCATTTCTTGGTCTTTGATTCAAATCATGTCATTGCTATTTTGGTTACAAAAGTTTACTATGTATAAGTAGCAGGTATAGGCCCTCCGCCTTCATATTAAATTTATTATTACGGAGTACTATACTTAAGTGGGTCTAGAGTCTGTTTGGACCTTTCCTTTGCAAGGGTTGGTCGGACTAGTAAGTAACCTTGGGCTATGTTTGCAGGACCAATCCAAAGGTAAATCCAACAAGACTTCAGGCTAAGATAATCCTCCATTTAATTTGTTAGAGCAACCTCACAGATCCAGCGTGACCTGCAAGAGGTTGGGATCGCAAGTGACTCCCCATGACTATAGCCCACAATTGTAGTGCCCCGTCCCTACATCGTGCCCCGTCCTCCGTCCACGGGGTGCGCGAGAAAGGAACACTGTCGCTATCGACTCGGTCGGGACCGATAGGTCGGGATCGATCGAATCGATCGAACGGGAACGGTTGAATTAAGATCCATTCTACGTTATGGAATGGCTTCTTCGGAACCATGTCCCATATTCAGCGGGTAGCGCCTCGAGGATTGACTCTGCAGCTGAGTCGGGAGAGACCTCCCGTTGCTCTGCTTTTCACGCCGCTTGCGTTGGTTTTGGCTTTGTTTCCTGAATGCGTTTTTGTGAATATTTTTGATGGTTTTCATGGCTTGCGTTTCGAACTTCGCATTCGAATTGAATTTCCTTGAATAACACAGTGTTCTAATCGGTTGCTTGTGCGATTTCAGGTAATCGCGTAGGCGACGTCTAGCGCGGCCAACCAGTTCCTCGCCTCAAGTAAATACTCAGGTGAGTGGCTGACCTCCTTCGTCTCGACCCTCCATTTCAAAATGTGAACTCAGGTAATGATATCGTAATTGAATGAATTGCTTAAAGAATACAAGTCCTATGGGTTAGGCAAGAAAAGATGTGTTGCGTAGAAAAGAGATAGAATTATTACAAGCCTGCAAAACAAACAAGTAAATGAATCGATTGCGGTCTTGGACAACTTGTCGACAAGGGCGATGGTTTCTTCGAGCGGCAACCCGGGACCACGGGACCGACTCGGCCTAGGAAGAAACAGGTTATAGCCGAGCTGGGTATGAAGCAACCGGTAAGACGGGGACTTGCATCGGAGCTCGCTACTTGCGTTGCAAGGGTCCCATATTACCAGGCTATGTCCAAATGGCTAGTTATTGCCAGTGACCTTCGCATCAAACCCTTGGTATAATTGTTAACAATGAACATGGAAGGTAATGGTAACGTCAAAATGCTTTGTATAAAAGGTTTAGGGTGGCTAGAAAGATCATCAAAAAGGAAGTCATATGATTTTTTTTATCTATTCTTGAACCAAATGAGAGCCTGGAAATTAATTAGTCACTCGCCAGTACATGTTGATTGTACTGATCCTCGCTCTCTCCACAGGTACGATAAATCAGGAGGAGCGTGCCACGTAAAGGAAGGAAACGCTCGTGTGTTTTGAAGCTTCGTTCGTGCGGTCGAAGCTTGGATCCAATCTCTTTTGAAGACTCCGCTGTTGAAAGCTAGAAGACAGATGGAGCGACTGCCCACCATCCCAGGTGGTTTTGAAATGCTGGTTGTAATCAGGAATGAATTGTATGGAATGGCTATCTCATCGGCCTTCAATTTGTAATGGAGTCAGTTTGTAAAAAGCCCACGCGGCATCCTTATATCGAGTCTGTAATATGATGTTCATTATCAATAAAGCTTGAGTTTTTCTTCTATATGAATGTGTTCGATTTCTCTGCGTACTCTTATATATATGCTGTTGTATCGGATAACCTTATGAGCCGCCTTATGCAAGCGCAACTTAGGCTTGCACGACATCACGCCCGGGGGACGACTATCGATTCTACCGAATCGGGGCGCAAGCGTCCGAACAATGGGCAACAAGGCGGGTACCAAGGGCGTAACCCATGGCCATACTGCATCCGCTGTCGCCGGAACGGTCACACTATCGTCGATTGTCGGATACCAGAGGATGGATGCTGGCACTGTGGCAAGAAGGGCCACGTTCATTTTGATTGTCCAGCCAGAAGGCCGAACCCAATGGCACCTCAGCAACACCGCCCAGGGAATCAAGTTCCAGCGCCTCGAGCCCAGCAACCTGCACCACAAAATGGCCAAGACCGCCGCCCCAATGCCCAGGACCGCGTCTACGCCATGACTCGAGATGAAGCGCTGGCATCAGACACGGTCGTGACAGGTATACTTAGTTTTAATAATGTGCCTGCTCGCGTACTATTTGATTCAGGTGCTTCGCATAGTTTTATAGCGGCGGACTTTGTCGCCGAGCACAAATTTCCGTTAGTATCATTAGACCTCGACCTTAGCGTGAGCACACCTTCGGGCACACCTATCCTCACTAATTCAGCATGCACCGACGGGATTATCTGTATCGGCGATCAAAAGATCAGTCTGGACGTGATGGTCCTAGACATGAATGACTTCGATATCATTCTGGGAATGGATTGGCTCGGGCCGTACAACGCAACCATAGACTGCGCCAGGAAGACGGTCACTTTTCGCATACCAGGAGTGCCTGAATTCTTCTTTTCGTGTGGTGAGGCGTCGTCGACCTGCATGTTGATCTCGGCAATCTCTGCTCGGAGGATGCTGCATTCTGGGTGCGAAGGCTACTTGGCATCCGTCCGAGACATGCGACAGGATGGTGCAAACGTAGGTCAGACCGACGTTGTGGCAGAATTCCCCGATGTGTTTCCGGACAAGCTACCCGGCATGCCCCCCGACCGAGAGATCGAGTTCAGCATCGATACATTTCCCGATACTCGACCGATTTCTAAGGCCCCGTACAGAATGGCTCCTGCTGAACTGAAGGAACTCAAGGTCCAGCTACAAGAGTTACTCGATAAAGGGTTTATTCGGCCTAGTGTTTCACCGTGGGGAGCGCCCGTATTGTTCGTGAAGAAGAAGGATGGATCCATACGTCTGTGCGTCGATTACCGAGAGCTGAATAAGGCCACCATCCGGAACAAGTACCCATTGCCCCGCATAGACGACCTATTCGATCAACTGCAAGGCGCCTCGGTATTTTCGAAGATTGATCTCCGCTCGGGCTATCATCAACTCAAGATCAAGTCAGACGACGTGCAAAAGTCAGCCTTTCGCACCCGTTACGGCCACTACGAGTTCCTGGTGATGCCATTCGGCCTGACGAACGCCCCTGCCGCCTTTATGGATCTGATGAATCGGGTATTTCGACCCTTCCTTGATAAATTTGTGGTAGTCTTTATTGATGATATTCTCGTCTACTCGAAAGACAGGGCGCAGCATGCAGAACATCTACGGGCCGTGCTCCAGACACTTCGAGAACATGAGTTGTATGCGAAGCAGAGTAAGTGCGAATTTTGGCTAAGCAGCGTATCCTTTCTTGGTCACATCATTTCGTCCGAAGGCATTGCAGTCGACCCGAAGAAAGTGGAAGCTGTTGCTGATTGGAAGCGGCCTGCGTCTGCTAGTGAGATTCGAAGCTTTCTTGGTTTGGCGGGATACTATCGACGCTTCGTGAAAGACTCCGCGAAGATTGCATCGCCACTGACTCACCTCACTCAGAAGGGAGTCGTGTATGAGTGGTCGGATGACTGTGAAGCTTCATTCCAGGAGCTAAAACAGCGACTAATTTCGGCACCTATACTCGTACTTCCGGATGGGCCAGAGGGTTTTCAGATATTCAGCGATGCTTCAGGCCAGGGCTTGGGATGTGTGCTCATGCAGCGAAATAAGGTGATATCCTTCGCCTCCAGATAGTTAAAGCCGCACGAGAAGAACTATCCTACGCACGACTTGGAGTTAGCAGCGATTGTGTTCGCGTTGAAATTGTGGCGTCACTATCTATATGGTGTGGCGTACGTGATCTATACCGACCACAAGAGCCTCAAGTATCTCTTCACTCAGAAGGAGTTGAACTTGCGACAGCGGCGCTGGCTCGAACTGATCAAAGACTATGACTTGACGATCGACTACACTCCGGGCAAGGGAAATGTGGTGGCGGACGCTCTGAGTCGAAAATATCTTGCCTCGCTATCCATCAACCGCAGACTATTACAAGATTTAGAAGAAATGGGCATCGATCTCCGGATTCGATTCAGGGATATACGGTTGGCGCAGCTGCAGTTAGAGCCGAATTTGCTGGAAAAGATCAAGACCGCTCAGAAGGATGATCCGTACCTGAAGAAAATGCACGAACGAATTTCAACAGGTAGTGCGACCGACTTTGCGGAAGACAAGACCGGCGTGCTGAGAATGAATGGCCGACTATGTGTTCCGGATGATTCAGAACTACGAAAGGAGATAATGTCGGAGGCCCACTATACGAAATATACATTGCATCCAGGCAGTACCAAGATGTATAAGGACCTCCGTACGACCTTCTGGTGGCACGGGATGAAGAGAGATGTGGCGCTCTTCGTGTCGCAATGCATGGCCTGTCAGCAGGTGAAAGCTGAGCATCAACGACCGGGCGGGAAGATGCAGAACCTTGCCATTCCAGAGTGGAAATAGGATCATGTCACGATGGACTTTATTGTTGGCCTGCCGAAGACACCACGGGGAAGCGACGCTATCTGGGTCATCGTCGATCGACTAACCAAGTCAGCGCACTTCATGGCCATTAAAGTTACTTGGAGCGTTGATCGCCTGGCACGGATTTATCTTGACGAGATAGTACGGCTGCACGGAGTTTCAGTATCCATCGTCTCTGATCGGGATTCACGGTTCATGTCGCGATTCTGGAGTAGCCTTCAGTCGGCACTGGGTACCAAGTTGCAGTTTAGCTCAGCTTACCATCCTCAGACCGACGGCCAAACGGAGCGCGTTAATCAGATTCTCGAAGACATGCTACGGCTCTGCGCAATTGACTTCAAATCAAGCTGGGACGTCCACCTACCGTTGGCAGAATTTGCATACAACAATAGCTATCAGTCCAGCATCCAAATGGCGCCGTATGAAGCTTTGTACGGCCGGAAGTGCAGATCGCCCATTTGCTGGAATGAAGTCGGGGAACGGCAGATACTCGGCCCGGAGCTGGTGGAACAGACTGTGGAGAAGGTCAAGCTCATTCGGGAAAGACTGAGGATTGCACAGAGTCGGCAAAAGAGCTACGCCGATATCCATCGAAGACCGCTTGAGTTCCAGGTGGGCGATCATGTGTTCCTGAAGGTGTCGCCTATGCGAGGAGTTACTCGGTTCGGCGCGAAGGGGAAGCTGAGTCCGAGATTCGTTGGGCCGTTTGAAATACTCGAGCGGGTCGCCCCAGTGGCCTATAAAATTGCCCTACCGCCGGCGCTCGAAGGTGTGCACAATGTTTTCCACGTCTCCCAGCTGCGGAAGTACGTGCACGACCCTAGCCACGTGGTAGATTTTGGCCAGCTGGAGCTAAAGTCCGACTTATCCTACGTCGAAGAGCCCGTTCAAATCTTAGAACGCAAGGATAAGCTACTGCGGAATAGGGCGATCCCTCTCGTCCGCGTACTCTGGAGGAACCATGCGGCAGAAGAGTCGACATGGGAACTCGAGTCAGAGATGAAGGAAAAGTTTCCTTCATTGTTTTCATAGAGGTAGGCTCTATTCTTAAGTTTCGAGGACGAAACTTTTTCTTAGTTGGTTATGGTGTAGTGCCCCGTCCCTACATCGTGCCCCGTCCTCCGTCCACGGGGTGCGCGAGAAAGGAACACTGTCGCTATCGACTCGGTCGGGACCGATAGGTCGGGATCGATCGAATCGATCGAACGGGAACGGTTGAATTAAGATCCATTCCACGTTATGGAATGGCTTCTTCGGAACCATGTCCCATATTCAGCGGGTAGCGCCTCGAGGATTGACTCTGCGGCTAAGTCGGGAGAGACCTCCCGTTGCTCTGCTTTTCACGCCGCTTGCGTTGGTTTTGGCTTTGTTTCCTGAATGCGTTTTCGTGAATGTTTTCGATGGTTTTCATGGCTTGCGTTTCGAACTTCGCATTCGAATTGAATTTCCTTGAATAACACAGTGTTCTAATCGGTTGCTTGTGCGATTTCAGGTAATCGCGTAGGCGACGTCTAGCGCGGCCAACCAGTTCCTCGCCTCAAGTAAATACTCAGGTGAGTGGCTGACCTCCTTCGTCTCGACCCTCCATTTCAAAATATGAACTCAGGTAATGATATCGTAATTGAATGAATTGCTTAAAGAATACAAATCCTATGGGTTAGGCAAGAAAAGATGTGTTGCGCAGAAAAGAGATAGAATTATTACAAGCCTGTAAAACAAACAAGTAAATGAATCGATTGCGGTCTTGGACAACTTGTCGACAAGGGCGATGGTTTCTTCGAGCGGCAACCCGGGACCACGGGACCGACTCGGCCTAGGAAGAAACAGGTTATAGCCGAGCTGGGTATGAAGCAACCGGTAAGACGGGGACTTGCATCGGAGCTCGCTACTTGCGTTGCAAGGTCCCGTATTACCAGGCTATGTCCAAATGGCTAGTTATTGCCAGTGACCTTCGCATCAAACCCTTGGTATAATTGTTAACAATGAACATGGAAGGTAATGGTAACGTCAAAATGCTTTGTATAAAAGGTTTAGGGTGGCTAGAAAGATCATCAAAAAGGAAGTCATATGATTTTTTTTTTATCTATTCTTGAACCAAATGAGAGCCTGGAAATTAATTAGTCACTCGCCAGTACATGTTGATTGTACTGATCCTCGCTCTCTCCACAGGTACGATAAATCAGGAGGAGCGTGCCACGTAAAGGAAGGAAACGCTCGTGTGTTTTGAAGCTTCGTTCGTGCGGTCGAAGCTTGGATCCAATCTCTTTTGAAGACTCCGCTGTTGAAAGCTAGAAGACAGATGGAGCGACTGTCCACCATTCCAGGTGGTTTTGAAATGCTGGTTGTAATCAGGAATGAATTGTATGGAATGGCTATCTCATCGGCCTTCAATTTGTAATGGAGTCAGTTTGTAAAAAGCCCGCGCGGCATCCTTATATCGAGTCTGTAATATGATGTTCATTATCAATAAAGCTTGAGTTTTCCTTCTATATGAATGTGTTCGATTTCTCTGCGTACTCTTATATATATGCTGTTGTATCGGATGAACTTATGAGCCGCCTTGTGCAAGCGCAACTTAGGCTTGCACGGCATCACGCCCGGGGGACGACTATCGATTCTACCGAATCGGGGCGTGACAACAATAAGGATCAAGAGGCAACCAAAATAAGCTTCGGCTCAGACAATCCAACCTCCCAGGCCGGTCCTATCTATTTTGGGGCCTTGCCTATTGAGATGCCTGGGGCGGTCATCCAGCTTGCTCACCCTCTCGGCAGGCCATGTGCCCCATATACCCGCGTTAGACCTAATCTTTCATATGTAATTATTAATTTCAACTCTGTATTTAGAATTTGAAAGTAAAAGATAAATAAACAATCTAACCGAGATCAAGACTTGAACTTGGTTCAATGTCCTTAAAACAATATTTGTTCCGGTGCAGGTGCTTACGGTTTCATGACGATTAGTCTTACAGGTAGACATGTCAATGGATAGTCGAAAATTTGAATTCGATTCAATTTGGTATCCGAATTTTCGGATATTATTCGAAATTTTGGATACCAGATTCGGATATTATTTTTTTTCGATACGGATTCGGATATTAAGGTATTCGAATTCGTTAATATCCAAACCGACTTTAAATTGCAAATTTCGAATATCGGATTCGGATATCCGAAATTTTATATATATTATAGTATAATGTATATCTAATATATGTTAATTAATAGAGAAGATTAAAGATTTTATTCTCAATTGACTTTTACATAAATCATTCATTTATTACTTTTTTACCTATATTATAATATAATTTATATATAATAATAATTTATATATTAATTACAATTTACAACAGAAGATGAAATGAGTACTCAAATAAAGCAATATGTAGAGCAAGTCAATTGAGCATTCTTGAAATTTTTAACAGAAGACGAAAGGGCTCAAATAGAGCAATCGAATTTGGTTTTTGGATATTCAGATAATAACTAAATTTTTAATATTTCGGATTTTTGATATTCAAATAATAGCATTCGAATTTTTTTACCTATTCGGATCGGATATTATCCGATATCTGTTAAATCAAACGGATACAAATTCGAAGTGTCAAAAGAGAGATCCGTTCGGATATCATATCGAATTCGAATATTACAAAAAAAATTCGGATACGGATGTGGATATTGTCCTATCCGTATCGATAAGCATCCGTTGACACCCCTACTTCCAGGATACAACGGTACTTTTCCTTCGATAGCAGTACTTCATTAATGGTGATTAGTCTCTCTCTCTTGGACTGAATGCTTGATGTATGAATGAGTGAATGAGTTACCCATACACTAACATGACTGTCCTTTTTATAAATGATGAATAGACACACCGTTGAAACGGGACACACCTTTTCCAATAGATACAACCATTATAAAATGGAAACACCTTTTTCCAATAAACACAACCATTGTAATTATTCATTCAATTTTTTTGATTATTTCCATCATCATCTAGATGCATATGTATACAAATATCGCAGATAGATTCATTAACTACTGTTAACTATAAAAAAGAAGAAGAAGAAAGCATGCATACCTGCTATTAGGAATCAGGTTCTTAACATTTACAATACTGTGAAAACAATATTGACAAGTTGGTGTTTCCAAAAGACAAAAGAAGAAGTTAAGCACTCAAGATTACAAATGCATTTGTAAAGTAACCAAATCCAAATGCCGGAAAGTTACAAGATTTCATGTTGACATGGTTACTCCTGCATAGAAATTAACGGGCAAATATTTGAAGGGCATTGGAACCTCTATATATATATATATATATATATATATATATATATATATATATATATATATATATATATATATATATATATATATATATATATATATATATATATATATATATATATATATAATAACAACATATCTTTAATTTGTATGAAAAGTTTCATACTGTGCCTATAAAACAATTGAAAATTGCTGTGGAATTAATTTGAAGAATTCCAAATAGAGATTAGCACTTGATCCGTACCAATTTCTGTATAATTATCAATCATTGTCAAGGTTACCCAGTAATCCAGAGATCGATGTCGATCAAGAACTTTTCCAATCATGTTCAACGTTTCATTATAAAATACCCGTCCAAACGGTCAGAGATTAACACTAATTATTCTAAATTAGCTCCAAAATTGAATGACAAGTTTTTCTGCATAATGCTAAAAGCTTCCTTAAAAAAAGAGTGATGCTACGTGGACCGCGTTTTTGGCTCGCAGTTTTGGCCCGCGGTCCACGTGGCGCTTCTTCATTGGCAGGAACCCCGTGGCCGGGCCCACGCAAATAGGGGTGGGGTGGGTGGGAGGGCAATGGGTTTGGAACATGTACACCCGACGGGCAGAGACCGCAGGCTCTTTAGCATTTTGGTAAAAAAAAAAAAATCTCATTTAGAGATTGGATGCATTCACAACTAAAAAATTGGGGTCCTAATTTAGGCTTTACAAACATTTCTTGATGCATGGCATTTAGGGTGAAGCAAGTCTGATTGAAAGATCAAAGGTTTTTACACTGATATGTTTGGAAAATTATAATTGCTGCATTCACAACTAAAAAATTGGGTCCTAATTTAGACTTTACAAACATTTCTTGATGCATGGCATTTTAGGGTGAAGCAAGTCTGATTGAAAGATCAAAGGTTTACTTTACACTGATATGTTTGGGGGAAATTATAATTGCTAATATATGTATCTTGAGCATAAAATTTGAAGTAGTCGCAACAAAAGATACGAGTAATTAATTCCTCACAAAAATTTTAACTTTACTTGCAGCAAGTGAAGCACTGCAAACCCTGAACTTTTTCTGCTGTACTTTTCTTGATAACAGTCCCAGTCAAAAGCACCTTTGTTTTGTGCTTGGTTTTCAAAGGTTTGAACTTCATGGAGCTCACCTAGCAACAGGGATATGACAGTAATTCAGCATTACCAAGTTTAACCTCTAGACTTAGGGTTGACTGACAACCAAACCAATGATTCATTCTTCTTCTTGTGATTTTTAATTGGTAGGCCTCTTTTGTAGCTAAGAGAACAATTTAATGGCATGCATGATCGTGAGGTGTGAACTCATCCTTTCTTTGCAGCTATTGCCAGTCTCCTTCATATGTACTTTCTTCTCTTCTATGTTTTCTTATTCTTCCTTCAAACCTCCACGTTTGTCCCCCACAGCCGGGGCCCACCACCACCTCTACAATTTTCCAACTCTCCCATGACAAAAACTACAAAGGGAATCAGAGGAGAGATCTCCATTATATTCCTGCACACGCACTGTAACAAACATTTCTACGTCATCAGTTGAAATATCTAACGTCACAATTGAGGGTAGCAACCTGCTAATAAAAATAATTTAAGGTAATAATCTACGAGTCCGATAGTTGAATTTAAAGTCAAATTATAGACGTGTTATCTACTATGGGTACTTCCAGTACAGATTCAAACACAGTTGAGAATATCATAATCAATTAATTCGTCCAGCGCTTGTGGCTCAAGTGGAAAGTAGTACGGACACCAGATAGAGCCGGTATTTGAGTCCCCCAACCGTAAAGATGTGTAGGTGTATGTGGGTTGTAATAAAAAAAATCAATCAATTCCTCTCTCTACCAAACAGAAAAACAAATAGCTCGGGTACCATGTTATGTATCTATACATATTGACATATACAGATGTATAATCCAATTCAACCATCTACAATATATGTATTATATACAAACTAGTAAATGCACGTGCTTTGCACGTATACTAACGTATAATAAGAATACTATCCAATTATAATCAAATATTTTTTCTAATTCATGTGGTTAAGGTGGGAGGTATTCTTCTTGTTTGGTTGAATTCGATTCCCCATGTTGAATTTGATTCCCCATGTTGAATATATATAAAAATTTAAACTTTTTTCAAAATAAATTACATAATTTTTTTAATTAAAATGGACCATGATATACATACGGATTAGAGACTCACTTTTGAGCCTTTTTGAAGGCCCATTATATAGTGGAAGATGTGGAAGATGAGATGTTGTGACATTGTGCATACTTTGTATGTATCCGTGTATATATACTTTTTTTATTTTCTTTGCGAAAGTTGATTCTTGCTTGCAAATATATACAAGTTTTTTTTTTTTACTGAATTGTCTTCTTTGTTTTGATTTGATGATATGTATATTTATGTAATTTTGTGCGAGGAGAATTTATTCCCACCGTCTTATCCCAAAAGGAAAAAAAAAAAAAAGTAACATATAAACTTATATCCGGAATTTATTTTCACTGTTTCATCTCAAAAAACTTTTTTTTTTTTTGCCAACACTCGAAAAACATATATATAATGTTTCAGTCAAGACAACGTTTTGTTAAAACTCTCTTTAATGAAACACGGGGGCTCGAAGTCTTATCTACTTTTGGTTCTCTACAAAACAAAACAAAATTATAAGAAATAATATTTTCATCCTTGGGCAACTCACTAAAGACTAGAGCAGTAAAAGTCTTATATTAAACATACATACATATAGCTGTCATAGCTCCTTAATCCTAAGAAAAAACATAGCACGCAATAGTTAAGAAGGGGACCCTCTCCTTCCAGGAAATTATTGAAGCTCTGGGTCAATCTCCTACTAATTTGTATAAATATCCAAGCATTGGCAGCAGACTGTAGCCTTGTGTGCTCAGGAGACAGAGTGAAAGAAAACCAATACAAAGAGAGGAAGGATATCATGGTGAGGGCTCCCTGTTGTGACAAGGTGGGCCTGAAGAAGGGGCCATGGACTGCCGACGAGGACCAGATGTTGGTAGCCCATATCAGCCGCTACGGCCATGCCAACTGGCGAGCCCTGCCGAAACAAGCCGGTAACTGATCTGGCAGAGATACATAAGATTGGTTAATTACCTTGCCTTGCCTGGTGCATGAATGTTGAGAAGTTACCTGAGTTTTCGATGAACTTGTTCAGGTCTACTGAGGTGTGGCAAGAGTTGCAGGCTCCGGTGGACGAACTATCTCCGCCCCGACATCAAGCGAGGGAACTACAGTAAGGAAGAGGAGGAGATGATTGTCAGCCTGCACGAAAAGCTCGGGAACAGGTATTGATCACTAATTAAGATATGCAAATGTTCATAGAAAGAAATAATTCTTCCAACATGTTTGAATTGAAACATTTACAGTTTTAGTAGTACACATCATTAGAATTATCAAAGCAAGTGTAAGAGTCTATTTTCAATGGGTTGGTGGCCACAAGCATTGGACTAAGCATTCAAACATAGTGTTAGTTTACAATATTTACTAGGTATAGTTAACCTTTCTCAATCAGTACTATATTAAGACCATAAACTCGTACCAAGATTGCCCAATCTATGGAGATATTTAGTAACAGGGCTCACTGCTCGCATAATAGTTGAAATTAGAGTTTGAGTTCTTAAAATCACTGTTTACTTACCTACGTGAACAATGATTTTAAGACTCAAATACTAACGCCGGACATTTTGCAAACCCGGATCCTAATATCAACTGTTATGTGAGACTCTATTACTAAATAACCCATCTATATCATCATTTGTTCGATCAAACTTTTGCAGTTCCCTTATATGTTTCATGGTATCGATCGTCTACAGATGGTCAGCTATCGCTGCAAGATTGCCAGGGAGAACCGACAACGAGATCAAGAACGTCTGGCACACCCACATCAAGAAGAGACTCAAACAGAACGATCATGCGGTCGATGAATCCAAAGGAAAGAAAGTTACCATCACGAAGCCTGTAACCTTGAAATCAAATCAAATGGAGGTTGAGTCGAAACCAATATCAGCCAACCCCTTGTCCCCGGAATGGTCTGACATCTCTTCCTCGGGCACGGATTTTTCTTCCATGACAGTGAGTAACAATTCTAGCATCAAGGATGAGTACTGCATGTTCGATATCGATGAGAGCTTTTGGTCGGAGGCCCTCTCGATGGATCAGAACTCCAATGCATCGACAGATGTACCGATAAGTGCTACTACAATGATCAATGAGCCATTGCGCGCTGCTTGTTTGCCCAAGGATGATGGTGATGATGGCATTAATTTTTGGTTAAGTATCTTGATGGAAGCCGGAGATTTTTGAGAGACTTGCCTGAAATCTAACATAAAACCTAATTGTTGTTACATATTCTTGAAACTCTCTACAAAACAGACTACACAATAACTTCATTTGAATTGTGTTCTTTTTGATCTCTCCCTATTAATCATTTATCCTTCCTTCCCCCATCTTGTCATGTTAAGGAGAGGAAATGGTCTTTGCTTCTTCGATTTAGACTCGAGCAATGTATTGCAAGTTCTTTCTTTTTTTTGTAGTTATACTAGACTATTGAATTCTCATGTGTTGGGGTTTTTGAATAGAGTAATATTGCTATTCGTACATCCTCCAAATTGTTCCACCAAACCATTTCTCCTTATGTGACAGTTGACGTAACATGTTAAATAATACTGAAAATTGCTGGGAAACCCAATTTCGGGATTGGTTTGTATGAAAAACCCACCAGCAAGATGGGTTTTATGAAATGTCCAGAATTATATATTTCCACGTTAAATATTCTAAGATTCACTTTAGATGCTCTGTATTTACAAAATTGCCATCTTTATAATACCATAACTATCCTTCGCACAAACTCAGATTTGGATTACGATTTTCGTCTTCTTCTTCACAAGAGATCTGAATTCCATTGCTTTCATCTTCAGCAGAGATCGCAAAGATCGTTCGTAGTTCACTGTATTTTTCTTTAGTCGAACTCCGACCATCGCTCATCATCATCATCATCATCATCATCATCATCATCGTGGAGAGATTTGAAGTTTTTCGATGGTTAGGTCAATTGTGGAGAGAAGATCTACTTTTTCTTTTTCCATAAGAGTTAGCATCATTTTGAAAGAAGAACGAAAATTCTTGAATTTTTGTTCCTAACAAATTTTTTTCCACCAAAAAAAATAAAAAATTAGGTTTTAGATTTTTGTCGACTGTTCTCCATCATTCTCCGTATTAAAATGACGGAGAATGACCATTCTCCGTGTTAAAATTACGGAGAATGACCATTCTCCGTGCTAAAACCACGGAGAATGGCCTTATCCATGTCAAAATGATGGAGACTGGCCATTCTCCGTGTCAAAATGACGGAGACTGGCCATTCTCCGTGTTAAAATGACGGGGAATGATCATTCTCCGTGTTAAAATGACGGAGAATGGCTCCGTGATAAAATGACTGAGAATAGTCATTCTCCGTCATTTTAACACGGAGAATGGCCATTCTCCGTGTTAAAATGACGGAGAATGACCATTCTCCTTGTTAAATTGACGAAGAATGGCCATTCTTTGTCAATTTTGACACGAAGAATGGCTATTCTTTATCAATTTAATAAAGAGAATGGACATTCTCCTTGTTAAATTAACGGAGAATGACCATTCTCTGTCATTTTAACACGAAGAATGGTCATTCTCCGTGTTAAAATAACGAAAAATATTCTTCTTGTTAAATTGACGGAGAATGACCATTCTTCGTCATTTTAACACGGAGAATGGCTATTCTTTGTCAATTTAACAAGGAGAATGGCCATTCTCCATGGTTTTAGCATGGAGAATGGTCATTCTCCGTGCTAAAACTACGGAGAATGGCCACTCTCCGTAATTCTAATATGGAGAATGGCTATTCTTTGTCAATTTAACAAGGAGAATGGCCATTCTCCGTGGTTTTAGCACGGAGAATGGCCATTCTTCGTAGTTTTAGCACGAAAAATGGCCATTTTTCGTGATATTACCACGGAGAATGATCATTCTCCTGCATTTTTTGTCCAGTTAAAACTTTAAAGGACCATAACTTTTGATTGGGAGGTCGAAACGAGGTCCGGTTTATCACAAAATGAGTATATTTCCGAGGAGCCGTTAGTCGCTTCTCCGTTAGTCGGCCTTCCAAAAATTTAGAATCGCAAAAAAATGATGTTTTGACCTCCGTTTTAACAGTTTTACCATTTGTCCGTCGTTCCGAAATTTTCGACGAGTTTTTGAAGTAAAGTTTGAAGATTTTGGAGAAGAAAACCTAGATTCGAAACTGAGCGGCGTATGGAAGAAGAGGAAGTATCGAAATTTTTTTTTTTGAAGAGTAGGGTTCGGGGGTGTTTTCAATAAATTAGAAGGGTAAAAAGGTCATTCAGAACCCCTTTATATATTTTTCGCTAATTCCGGACACGCGATGAAATGTTATTTTGCGGTGGATTTTTCATAAAACTTTTACAATTTTTGGATATTTCATAAATTTTCCCTAAATAATATTATGTGCCATCTGACATGACAAATGACATGACAAATTTTAAAAAGAAATTATATTAATATTATTGTTAATGTTAACATTAATATTAATGTTAATGTTAGTATTAATGTTAATTTTAATGATAATGATAATCCTAATCTTAGTTTTAGTTTTAGTTTTAATTTTAATTTTAATTTTAAAAAAATTATGTCAATTGTCACAGCAACGTGCCACGTCAGCTGCCACGTAAGGAGAGATGGTTTGGAGGAATAATTTGGAAGAACAAATAGCACTATTCTTTTGAATATATCACATAACATGTTTTATTCTAAAATACACTTTGGGTTGGATCAGGGTCTACTTGCTATTTCTGTTGGGGTTTATTGAAACTATTCTCTAGAAAGTGGTCCCACACCAATGTGACAAATCTCAAGTGTATATCTCAATATAAGATTATTATTTTATCGACCTTTACACATGTGGAGTAGTAGTACCATGTGGTTGGTATGGTAGGATGTTTTACTAATGGGCATGTTTAAATCCTCCTAAAAATATTTGTTTTTGTATTACCCATTTCTTGGGAATTTTTATTTGGAGTGCAACTCGGACTCGAGCGTGACAGAAGTGCAAACTGGCGCTTTGATGACGTACTTCGCACGTATATGTCGGACGCGAGATAGTGCTTTTATGCACCGTACGCATCAGACGCGAGATAACGCTTTTGCATGCAAATATGCGTCGGGCGCGAAATAACACTTTTTTTTGAAGAGTAGGGTTCGGAGGTGTTTTTAATAAATTAGAAGGGCAAAAAGGTCATTCAGAACCCCTTTATATATTTTTCGCTAATTCTGGGCACACGATGAAATGTTATTTTGTGGTGGGTTTTTTATAAAACTTTTGCAATTTTTGGACATTTCATAAATTTTTTCTAAATAATATTATGTGTCATCTGACATAACAAATTTTAAAAAGAAATTATATTAATATTATTGTTAATGTTAACATTAATATTAATGTTAATATTAATATTAATGTTAATATTAATGTTAATATTAATGATACTGATAATCCTAATTTTAGTTTTAGTTTTAATTTTAATTTTAATTTTAAAAAAATTATGTCAATTGTCACAGCAACGTGCCACGTCAGCTGCCACGTAAGGAGAGATGGTTTGGAGGGATAATTTGGAAGAACATGTTGGCCCATTGGTCATGGTCAAACATGATTTTAATAATTGATCAAACTCTGTCTCGATATAAATGCAAGTCTACTCAGATGTTTACCTACGACGTTTTGGACACTGCTCAACAATGGTTATCAACAATGTTCAAGACTGAAGCCGTTTGCCATTCAGAATATACATCCTGCTAAGCAATGTAATTTTTCATTTTATTGAGTCTAGGAATACATTGTACACCGAGTCATACTGGCAAATAGGCTATCCGAAAACGTTTTTCAAAACCATCATATTCTTTTACAAATGATCCATATTTTTGAAAAATATTCTTTTTACAAAAAGCCTTTCAAGGATTGTTCAAAAAGCCAAAATTTATTTTCTCCAAAAATGAACTGGCAGAACCTCAGGAGAACTCGGCCCGAGTTCGGCCAGAGTTCGACCATTTGGAACGTTAGTGAACGTTGGGTTTTTGAACTTGGTCATCCTTCAGTTACGGGTTGTTACAAAGAGTTCTGTCCGAATTCTGCCCGAATTCTGTCAGAGTTCTGTCTTTGGAAAAGCTATAAATAGAGAAGCATTTCGATCATTTCAACATACCAATTCACTTTCAATCTTCTCTTCTTAAAGCTTACAGTCTTCCAAAGAGTTCTTAAAAAGCTTTCATTTTCAAATCCCAAGCCAGTTACAATCCTCTAGTCGATTTGCCAGTGCGGTACGGTCTAGAAGTTTCAGAGTGATTGTAATCAGAGGCTTGATAGAAGATTCAACTCTTCACAATTGAAGTTGGACGAGTTCTTCGTATCAAAGCTCGCGTCTGTAGAAGTTGCAAGGACTTCGTATGAAAACTTGCGGGATTTTCCAATAGTGGATTCAACTGGAAGCTAGAGTTCTTCCGACTGGACTAGTCCTCACCAGAGGGAAACCAATATAAATCTCGGTGTTTACGTTTGCCTTCTGATCACTTTTAAATTCTGTCATTTACTTCGTGTGATTATTATTATATCTGTGATCTAACTGCTAACAAGCTTTTAATTAGCAATATTCCGTTGCCTACTCTATTCACCCCCCTCTAGAGTATTCTGCTTTACGATTTCGTTCCTACAATTGGTATCAAAGCGGGTTATACAGGTAAAGCAAGGTAAAATAGCAGTTATATTCAATTTTATATAGATCACAGTTTACACATGGCAACTGTAAAATTCATAAGTGAAGGCCAAGCCACAAACAGACCTCCACTGTTTGACGGCACAAACTACACCTATTGGAAAACACGTATGAGTTTTTTTTTAAAATCTCTTGATTTTGATTTATGGTCTGTGGTTATTGATGGCTATAAAAAGCTACCCTCGTATAAATGTTGATGGAGTTTTAACTGAAAAACCCCATGACAAATATACAGAGGAAGAAAAAAAAAGGCCAGTCTTGACGCACGTGCTATTAACGCTTTATTTTCTGCTTTAGACAGAACTGAATTTAACAGGATATCTATCTGCACAGCTGCAAATGAAGTATGGAAACTTCTTGAAGTCACACATGAGGGCACAACTCAAGTCAAAGAATCAAAGGTCAGCAGACTTACTCAAGAGTATGAGGCGTTCAAGATGAAGCCCAACGAAACAGTTACTCAGTTGTTCGAAAGATTCTTGGATATTGTAAATCCTTTGTCCTCCCTAGGCAAAGATTACAGTAACCATGAAAATTAGATTCGCAAACTCCTGCGAGCACTTACAAAGAACTGGATTCCGAAGGCTACTGCAATCATTGAAGGAAACGACCTCACAACTATGACACTTGAAGTACTCATGGGTAAGCTACTCACTCATAAACTAGAGTTACAAGACTTTGAAGAGCCTGCACCAAAGAAGAAGACAGTCGCTTTCAAGGGTCAGCAAAGAAGATCTGCTGAAGATGATTCAGACAACAGTGAATCTGATGCTGAAGATCAAGCACTCCTTGCAAGAAAATTCAAAAGATTCTTGAGATATGAGAAGAAGACAAAAGAGAACAATGGTGGCAACAGCTGGTATCAAGATGACGCTATCTGCTACGGCTGCAAGAAGAAAGGACACATGGAGAAGGACTGTCCTACAAACACATCATCAAGCAAGAAGAGCAACAGATACGAGAAAGAAAACCTGAAAAGATCAACATCTCAGAAGTATGCCAACACCAGCATATGGCATGAAACTGAAGCCAGCGACTCAGAAGATGAACAATCAGAAGACGCTGCAAATGTATGCTTTATGGCATCTGATCAGGTACTCTCTGAACCTATAGTTGATACATATGATGACTTCACCTTTGAGCAATTAGGAGAAGCCTTCAGTGAACTGTTAAGTGATTACAGAAAACTGCGTAGCAAATATCAGACCTCTAAGAAGGTACTCAAAGAGTACAAAGGTAAAATAGGAAGACTTACCGACCTACTAGCTAAGGTTAAAGATAATGTTAGTGAGCCTGGTGAGCTTTCTTCCATTAAGCTCTTATTATACGAGACTACCAAGTCATCCGAAGAAAAAGAAAAGGTTATTGACCAATTAAAAGAAGAACTTTGTAAAGAGAAGAAAAGTCCTCAAAGTGCACAAGTCAGAATGGAAGCACTCACTTCTGACTATACTAAGTTATATGACACTTCCAAAAGATTGGAAATTAGGTTAGGAAAACAGCCTGAGACTGCTGCTTCCTACCCTAACACATGTCACTTACCGAAAAATCGGAACATTCCCAAACCTAACACTATCAGACCTAATCCTATCAAACCTTTGCCTAAAAAGGTTATGCCCAACCAGGATAATAGGTAGGCTTTCTTCTATACTAGAAAACCTAAACCTACCAACCATGCACACCACTCAGCTTTCAACACTCAACATGCTAAATGTCATTATTATGGCCTCATTGGTCATATATCTTCTGTATGTAGAATCAGAAAGCAAGTAGATCTAAATATTTATGCATGGATACCGAAAACTAACCAGTCAGGACCCTACAAGAAATGGGTACCAATAGTTTTATCTACAAATTATTTTGTAGGTGGGACACCCTTCACATGCTAGGAGCAAATAGATCCTCGACAGCGGTTGCTCACGGCACATGACCGGCGACGCTTCATTATTCGCAACACTGTCGAAGTGGAATAAAGAAGGATACGTCTCCTTCAGCAATAATTTAAAAGGGTATATAATCGGTATTGGTGATATTGGTAAAGCTCCCTATCCAGTGATTAAAGATGTTTGTCTTGTTACTGAGTTAAAATATAATCTGCTCAGCATAAACCATTTAGCTGATCACGGTTATGGTATTAAATTCGTAAAAGACAAATGTACTATTATTGATAGTTCAACTGGTAATACTATATTTGAAGGCATTAGAGAAGACAATATATATGTTTTCTATTTGTTGGAAGATACTAACATTTCAGGTAGATGTTTAATGGCTAAAAGCGATGAGAGTCATCTGTGGCATATGAGACTCGGTCATGCAAATATGGATACAATTTCCAGATTATCCACAAAGAAGCTAGTACGCGATTTACCGGACATTACATTCAAGAAAGATTCGGTATGCAGTCAATGTGAAAAGAACAAAGCTACTCGATCCTCTTTCAAGTCAGTAAACGCTGTATGTACTACTAGACCTCTACAATTACTACATATGGACTTATTTGGTCCTAGCAGAGTTGCTAGCCTCGGAGGTAAGCTATATGCTTTTGTAATTGTAGATGATTATTCTAGATACACGTGGGTATATTTTCTGACAACAAAAATGATGTATTATCGGAATTTGTCACCTTTTGGAAGAAAGTACAGAATGAAAAAGGTTACATGAACACTCGTATTAGAAGCGATCATGGAGGTGAATTCTAGAATGCAGAGTTGAACAATTTTGTGACACACACGGTTTTGTACACGAATTCTCCTGTCCTAGGACTCCACAAAAAAATGGAGTTGTGGAACGTAAGAACAGAACTCTATCCGAAATAGCCAGAGTAATGTTAAACCAGTTTAGTCTACCCAAGTATTTCTGGGCTGAAGCTGTCAATACAGCTTATTTTGTTCTCAATCGAGTTCTAATTCGACCCAAATAGAAGAAGACTCCATTTGAGCTATGGTTTAATAGAATTCCATCAGTTTCATATTTTAGAATATTTGGTTGTAAATGCTTTATTCTTAATACAAAAGATAATTTAGGAAAGTTTGACGAAAAGGCCGATGAAGGTATATTTTTAGGTTATGCGGGCAAAAGTAAAGGATACAGAGTCTTCAACAAAAGAACCATGATCATCGAAGAGACGATCAATGTCACCTTTGATGAACTAAATCAAACGATAATCGATGACAATGACGAAGATCTCAATGTACCCAGCAAAGCACCAGCTGATCCTCCTAGAGAAGATCCAGGAACCAGCTACCTTCGGAGTCTGCCAAAAAGATTGAAGTTCACAGATGATCATCCAAAGGACTTGGTAATTGGTGAGATTACCAAGGGTTGTAAGTATTCGCTCCTCTAATAAAGATATAACTTCTTGTGTTGCTTTTGTCTCACAGTTTGAACCCAAAAGTATTGATGAAGCATGTAGTGATAATTTTTGGATAGATGCTATGCAAGAGAAATTAAACCAATTTGAACGGAATTAAGTTTGGGAACTTGTTCCCAAGCCTATTGATCATCCGGTCATTGGCACCCGATGGATATTCCGAAATAAACTGAACGAGAATGGTTTAGTGACTCGTAATAAGGCTCGACTCATAGCTCAAGGATACAATCAAGAAGAAGGTATCGACTACGATGAGACTTATGCCCCAGTTGTGAGATTAGAATCCATTCGCATGTTATGTGTATTTGCATATTTTCATAATTTTAAATTATTTTAAATGGATGTCAAAAGTGTATTTTTAAATGGTTTTATAAAAGAAGAGGTTTATGTAGCTCAACCACCCGGTTTTACTGATTTCAAATTTCCTGAATATGTTTTCAAGTTGAAGAAAGCTTTATACGGTTTGAAACAAGCCCCTCGTGCTTGGTACGATCGTCTAAGCTCTTTTCTACTTGATAACGGTTTTTTAAAGGGAAAGGTTGACACTACTTTGTTTATAAAGTCTTTAAATAATAATATTCTTTTGATTCAAGTCTATGTAGATGATATTATCTTTGGATCTACTGATGAATCTCTTTGTCAAAAATTCTCAAAGTGTATGCAGAATGAGTTTGAGATGAGCATGATGGGAAAGCTAAAGTTCTTTCTCGGACTGCAAATCAAACAAACCAACAATGGGACGTTCATAAATCAAGCTAAGTACACAAAAGATCTACTAAAGAAGTTCGACATGGAAGCAGCAAAGCCACTTAGCACTCCAATGGCGACTTCAACCAAGCTTGATATTGATGAACAATGCAAATCTGTCGACATACGTAAGTATCGAGGTATGATCGGTAGCTTACTCTATTTAACTGTCAGTCGATCAGACATTATGTTTAGTGTTTGCTTATGTGCTCGTTTTCAAGCCAATTCTAAGGAATCACATCTATGCGCAGTTAAGCGTATCTTTCGATACCTTAAAAGTACTTCTTCTGTCGGCTTATGGTATCCCAAAACCACGTCGTTTGACCTAACCGGTTATTCCGATACTGATTTTGTCGGATGTAAAGTAGATAGAAAAAGCACCAGCGGCACATGTCATTTCCTAGAAAAAGCTCTAGTCTCTTAGTTTAGTAAAAGCAAAATTTTGTTACATTATCAACAACAGAGGCTGAGTATATCGCCGCAGGACGTTGTTGTGCACAAATTTTATGGATGAAACAAACCTTAGAAGACTATGGATTGTATTTTACACATATACTCATTTTCTGTGATAATACTAGTTCTTTTAGTTTGACTAAGAATCCAGTATGTCATTCTCGTACTAAACATATCGAGATTCGACATCATTTTCTTAGAGATCATCAACAAAATGGAGATATAGACCCTGTATACATAGACACACATAATCAATTAGCTGACATATTCACAGAACCTTTAGCGGAAGATCGTTTCAACTATTTACGTTGAGAATTAAAAATTTTAGATATCAATAATATCAATTAATTTTTGTTTTATTAATTATTTATTCGATACTCATAAACTGTTTTCGAGACAAGCCTAAAAAGAGTCTGTCTGTCACCACGACTACGGTCGAAGCGAAGCGGTATTTAAGAGTTCTCCGGTGAACCTCTGTTAGCTGTGACAATACTCCTACAGCTAATCTGAGACAGATGCTGAGTAAAGAATATTAATTTATAAAATAATATTAATTATATTATTTTGAGATTTAAAATTACTAAACTTTGAATTAAGCATTTGAAACGAATTAATGAAAAAGAATGTGGTCTCATTTGATTTTTATATATATATAGCCAGGCAACCCTAGGCAAATTCGTCCCGAGTTCGGTCCGAATTCGGCCAGAGTTCGGCTGGGTGTTTATATATAACAGCAGCAATCCGAGGCCTCCTTCTTCTTCATACTTCCCACATCCTCATAACAGCAGCTCCGCCCTCCGAAACCCTAGTTCTACTCCCTCATTGTTCTTCCAATCCTTGTGGAGTTTTTATCAAAACTTTATTCGTGCGGAGATCGTCATCCTCTACAATATATCCAACTCTTGAAGGTATAATCCCTTCTTTCCACCACTTTTAATACTTAGGATTTGTAGAAATTTTGGGAAAGAATGCCTAAGTTCAATCCCTTCAAGAGAAGAAACCAATGCCAGTGAAGAGGCATCGTCTTCAGATCCACATACGAATTGCCTCTTTTCTCTGGTCCAATCGGACGATGGTGCGTCGGATGAGTTTTATTTTAAAACTTCCGATCAAGCGTTATTGTGGTACGCTGATTTTAACATGTGTACTATTTGCACTAGATCACCAATTAAGTGGACTATCTTTCCGGATCAACGTCCTTATTTTAGGCATTAGGGTTACAATATTTTGTCACCTTACAATTCTCATTGCCACTAATGCCATTAGATTATTCTACTGTAATTTCGTGTTAGACACTTTTACAGCGAGACACGTGTCGGAGGAATTGATATCGAATTCACTGATGACACGTTAGCGAAAATCCTTGATTCCAAACGAAGGTGCCCCGCTAATGACATCACTGATTTTGATTTCCCCGATGGCACGACACTCGTTAGTTTCAAGAATGAACTTTGTGCGCCCGCACGCGTTCTTCCTGGAAAGTTCAGGCTAATAAGTTAACTTGTTTAACTACGAATTACATCGCATCATCTATTCCACTTTACTTCCAAAATCTACTTCTAAAGATGATGTTACTGCACTTGAGCTCTCTGCTCTTTATCATATTCTTAAGGGAATTCCTTTTTCTGCCCTAAGACTATTTTCAGATGATGGATAGATGTCGCGGAGAGACCGCAACCTATCTTATGGGATGTCATTCCTCGCATTTTTCAGAGATTTGACATTGATTTATCTACTTGTGTGTTGACCCGAGCCCAAGTTTCTCAAACTCTCTCGTCGCAGCATTGCATCTGTTCCTCCACCCACTGCACCTACTCCTCCTGCACCTACTCCTACTGATCCCAACACCTGTTCCTCCTCATTCTTACCCTATGACATTTGAGGGTATCCATCAGCACTTATCAAATCTGCAGTCTTTTTATGTTGAGACCTCTAGGGAACACGAGTTCCGTGATGTGACTCGGTTCCAGGTGATTGCCAACTCCTTCGCCGATCTGAGGTTTGCACAGACGGGACATTCTGCTAGTCTTTGCCTCGAGACCCTTCTATTTCTGGCTACCGCATTGACGACGAGGTACACTCTCTGTTCAGCCAGGGAACGCATATGATTGGTATCGTACTGCTCGTGCCCCTCCTTGAGACTATGTCGGTGAGTTTTATGCTGGCGCCACTCCTCACACTTCTGGCGCTGGTACTTCTAGAGCTGGTCCATCTGGACATGCTGGAGCTGCAGCTGATTACATTGATGATGATGATGAGTTTTGAGATGTTAGATTATTGAGACTGTTACTTTTTGTCTTATATTTACTTGGAAATGCTCCGACATTCCACGATTTTATCAGTATTTTTTTAGTTATTATCAGTAATTTTTTTCTTATTCATGGACATGGTTGTTTTTTTGTTTATGCCTCAGTTTTGGCATCTTAGTCTATTATTCACACTCTATTTGTTTCAGTTTATCGTAGCACTATCTATCTTTTTTGCTTCATTCTTTACAAATTGCCTGAGACAACATGCCGTGTTGTTATTCTATTTCTCTTACTGTTTCTACCTGTCATGATTATTTTTTTTATGTGTTTCTTCCTGTTTGTTACTTATGCATTGATTGCGGGGAGCTTTCTCTTTTGCAATTCTTTTGCTAAGTAACAACGGGGAGAAATAAGGATCTAACATGTTTGTGAAATACAGGATATGAACAATTTTTCTTTACTATTTTGATTTGATTCCAAGCTTAGATGTTATATCGGCAAGGTTTGTCAATTATCAAAATGGGGGAGATTGTTGGCTCATTGGTCATGGTCAAACCTGATTTTAATAATTGATCAAACTCTGTCTCGATATAAATGCAAGTCTACTCAGATGTTTACCTACGTTTTGGACACTGCTCAACAATGGTTATCAACAATGTTCAAGACTGAAGCTGTTTGCCATTCAGAATGTACTTCTGTTAAGCAATAATTTTTCATTTTATTGAGTCTAGGAATACATTGTATACCGAGTCGTACTGGCAAATAGGCTATCCGAAAATGTTTTTCAAAACCATCATATTCTTTTGCAAATGATCCATGTTTTTGAAAAATATTCTGTTTACAAAAAGCTTTGAAGGATTGTTCAAAAAGCCAAAATTTATTTTCTCCAAAAATGAACTGGCAGAACCTCAGGAGAACTCGGCCCGAGTTCGGCCAGAGTTCGGCCATTTGGAACGTTAGTGAACGTTGGGTTTTTGAACTTGGTCATCCTTCAGTTACGGGTTGTTACAAAGAGTTCTGTCCGAATTCTGCCCGAATTCTGTCAGAGTTCTGTCTTTGGAAAAGCTATAAATAGAGAAGCATTTCAATCATTTCAACACTCCAATTCACTTTCAATCTTCTCTTCTTAAAGCTTACAGTCTTCCAAAGAGTTCTTAAAAAGCTTTCATTTTCAAATCCCAAGCCAGTTACAATCCTCTAGTCGATTTGCCAGTACGGTACGGTCTAGAAGTTTCAGAGTGATTGTAATCAGAGGCTTGATAGAAGATCAACTCTTCACAATTGAAGTTGGACGAGTTCTTCGTATCAAAGCTCGCGTCTGTAGAAGTTGCAAGGACTTCGTATGAAAACTTGCGGATTTTCCAATAGTGGATTCAACTGGAAGCTAGAGTTCTTCCGACTGGACTAGTCCTCACCAGAGGGAAACCAATATAAATCTCGGTGTTTGCGTTTGCCTTCTGATCATTTTAAATTCTGTCATTTACTTCGTGTGATTATTATTATATCTGTGATCTAACTGCTAACAAGCTTTTAATTAGCAATATTCCGCTGCCTACTCTATTCATCCCCCTTTAGAGTATTCTGCTTTACGATTTCGTTCCTACAGAACAAATAGCACTATTCTTTTGAATATATCACATAACATGTTTTATTCTAAAATACACTTTGGGTTGGATCAGGGTCTACTTGATTTCTGTTGGGGTTTATTGAAACTATTCTCTAGAAAGTGGTCCCACACCGATGTGACAAACCTCAAGTGTATATCTCAATAAGATTATTATTTTATCGACTTGTACACATGTGAGTAGTAGTCCCATGTGGTTGGTATGGTAGGATGTTTTACTAATGGGCATGTTTAAATCCTCCTAAAATATTTGTTTTTGTATTACCTATTTCTTGGGAATTTTTATTTGGAGTGCAACTCGGACTCGAGCGTGACTGAAGTGCAAACTGGTGCTTTGATGACGTACTTCGCACGTATATGTCGGACGCGAGATAGTGCTTTTATGCACCGTACGCATCAGACGCGAGATAACGCTTTTGCACGCAAATATGTCAGGCGAGAAATAACACTTTTGCGCATCATTGCATCGTCAATGCCAATTCTTGCACTTGTTCAATAGGGCTGTCAACGGATGCTTATCGTACAGATAGGACAATATCTGTATTCGTATCCGAATTTTTTGTAATATCCGAATCAGATCTGATATCCGAACGGATATTCTTTTGACACTTCGAACGTATCCGTCTAGTTTAGCGGATATCGCATAATATACGATCCGATCAGCTAAAAAAATGAATGCAATTATTCGAATATCCGAAATCTGAAAACTGAAATACTAGAAATTTTGTTGTTCTTCGAATATCTGAAAACCAAGTTCAATTGTTCTATTTGAGCTATTTCATCTACAGTTGAAAATTTCAAGAATACTCAGCTAACTTGCTCTACATATTGCTCTATTTGAACCATTTCATCTTCTGTCGAAAATTCTAAGGACAGTCAATTCGTGGAGGCTGTATATATTGCTTTACATATTTGAACCCTTTCATCTTCTATTGTAAATTTTATTAATATATATAACTATTATATAAACATTATATTATAATATAGGTTGAAAAGTAATAATTAATGAACTGAATTATACAAAAGTCTTTTGAGAATAAAATCCTTTAATCTTACTCTGATAATTAATATATATATACATTATACTACAACATATATAAAATTTCGAACATCCGAAATTTGCAATTTAAAGTCGAATCGGATTATATTAACGGATTCGAATATCTTAATATTCGAATTCGTATTTGAAAAAAGATAATATCCGAAAAATATTCGGACATCCGTATCCGATATACGAAATTTCAGATAATATCTGAAAGTTCGGATACAGAGTCGAACCGGATTCGAATTTTTGACTATCCATTGATAGTTCTAGTGTTCAACACGGGAGCAGCAGGGCGCACGTAGCTGCGGTTTCGTAGGAAGTCTGCACCTGCTGGACCTTGGTTTTAGCGAAAAGTCAACTCACGTTGGATCTAGGTAATTCAGCGTGAGGCTACTCCTGCGGTACCTTGGTTCCAGCAGGGAGGCCATTCCAGCGGACCTTGGTTCCAATGGGGAGGCCATTCCCGCTGAACCTTGGTTCCAACAGGGATTTGGCTCCCACTAGACGTGTGCTCCAGTGTGACTGTTTCGTGTTTTCAGCATGGGTGTTCTAGTTTCATAACTTTCCACTTAGTGGGGTTACTGTTGTAACCGCCAAGTTAATGAGGAGTTGTTCTCCACATTAATTAACTGTCCAAAATATATGAACAGCAAGGAGCTTGGGCGCACCCCTAGATATTCATTAGTTGTTTTCTTTTGGAGAGAGACTTAGAGGTATATGCTACGAGAGGAATGTTAAAGTAGCGTTTTGAAGCCACGAAGTGTTGTCCGACCGAAGTGTTGTCCATACGAAGTCCATTCCATGGGTGAAAAAGGAACGTTCCAGAAGTTCAGCTCTTCGAACTTGATGGTTCCTGTGTGTGAGACTCGTCTCACAGTATCGGTATTTATATACGGATAGTATTTTTGTACTGTATTTCATGTTTTCTTGGTTTTCAGAACGCTTTAAATTTTTTTCAACTTATAGATTTTCTTCTTGATCGGCATACCGCCAGTATACCAGTGTATACCGATGGCATACATGTCACTCTTGTTTTCCGTTATACGTATTTTCGATGTATGTATCGGAATTCTGACATTTGTCAGGTGACCCGTGTTTTGACTTGTCTTTCTTAGTCTTGCCTTGGTTTAATCTTGACTTGGTTTAATTTGGTTTGGTGCAACTTGGCATGGCTTTTTGGGTTGGTTTTAGATGAGAGGGTTGGTATATAAACCAATTTATCTCTCTCTCTCTTCATTATTTCTCATTTATTTCTCCATCTTCTTCCATTTGCTTCCCCCAACCCTAGGCAAGTACATTTTGTCAAATCTTGAACATTATTATTTTTTTATTTTGTTTGTTCTTTTCTCTTCCTTACATGATTCTAGGCCTCTTTAGAACCTAGAGTTTTTTTTTTTAATGTTTACATTTTTGTAGATCTAAGTTTTTTTTTTTTCGTTTTTCTTGGTTTTGATCTCTTAAACTTTGTTATTTTCGAAATCAAAGGGTTTCATATTGTAGGAAATTTTATTCTACCCAATTTTGGCTTTTGAACCACTTGATTTCGATTTATTTTGAGTTACTTTGGGCATTTGATAAATTTTTCCTTTGAAGATTTTGGAAGAGAAAACCTAAATTCGAAAGTGAGCAGCGTATGAAAGAAGAGGAAAAATCAGAACTTGTTTTTTGAAGAGTAGGTTTCGTGGGTGTTTTCAATAAATTAGAAGGGCAAAAAGGTCATTCCGTAGCCTCTTATATATTTTCGTTAATTCTGGACACGCGATAAAATATTATTTTGAGGTGAATTTTCATAAAATTTTTGCAGTTTTTGGACATTTGATAAATTTTTCCAAAAAATAATTTTAATTACTATATATGTAGTCTTCATAATGTTGAATCAAGACCTAATATGCCGACATTACGTTAGGCAAAGAAGCACGGCAAGTGAATAACCTCTTTCTTAAGTTAAGCAGCACAAGTATCACACAATTAAATTAAGCATTCATATTGCCTTGGATTTATTCTTAATGAGAATTTAATATCATGATACCAACCGGATTCCAAAATGAAACAAAAAGTAAGACATTAAATTGACAAATTGTAGATGAACAAGAAAAAAAAAAAAGACCTGCTGACTTATCTTCGTCTTTATGTAAACCTATTTCCATTATTCTGTCTCAAATTAAATTAATATATTTTGATCTCAAGTCGATCCACACCAAACGGAGTTGACCTAACTAATGGTTAATTAGGTTTCTTGCTTGCTTGATAAAAATGGACCAAGTCTCTTAATGCATAGAAACCTATATATTAATACAACAATATTAAGGAAATGATCATAGGGAAATATGAACATACGGTTTAAATCAAACTATACAAAAGAAACATCCTACAAATTACATGCATGCATGCACTATTTAATATATAGATAAAACTTAGATTAATCCCTATGCATCATCAAAATATTAAACCTATGACAGCCGAGAAATCCCAAATGACATACAGTCGTTAATAATAATAATAAAGAATATATATTATTATTATTATTATTATTATATTATTATTATTAGGTACATTGTTGTTTTCCAAAATTATCACCTTTTTCTTCATTATAATTCTCAATGACCTTGCTAGATTTTTAGAGAAAGAATCGTTGAACTTGTTGTAATGACACGGATCAAAACCTTTTCCACAACGCACTGATCTTAATTACTTAATTCTGTGTAAATGATCAATGCTTCGACGTAGGTGACGCAATTTATGTACCAGTTCTTTGTGTGTCAAAAAAGAAAAGAAATTATATAGAAACTAGAAGTCGCACACATGTTGCATGCGTCTTTTCTGGTTTGTTCTAACTTTTTAATTGTATACGTGTATGTAATTATTAGTAATTATTAGTGATCAGTAATTACTAATTATGTTGCCAAAAATGTATGTAATTTACGTATTCTATTTTTAGTTAATTTAAACATATATTGATATACAAGGCTAGAGAAGGGGAATTTTGGAACACATATGATGAAGCCTATAAAAGTTTTCCTATATATATATATAGGGAGCGGATCAAAAAGCCCCCTTAGAAAGCCCCCCAAAAATTCCCATCTCTAATTCGTAATATTAATGTTAATATTAATGTTAATGTTAATGTTAATGTTAATATTATGTTAATGTTAATATTAATTTTTTTTAATTTTTTTATATATTAATGTTAGTGTTAATGTTAATGTTAATATTAATGTTAATGTTAATGTTAATGTTAAATTATTTTAATGTTAAGTTTAATGTTAATTTTAGTATTTAACATTAATATTAACATTATTAACATTAACATTAACATTAATATTAACATTAAATTATGGGTTAGAGTGAGGGGAGTTTTTGGGGGACTTTCTAAGGGGGGCTTTTGATCCGCTTATATTATATATATATATATATATATATATATTATATATATATATATCTATATATTTTTATTTTTTTTTGTGTGTGTGTGTGGTGTGTGTGAATTGAAATCGTCTATCCATGTAGGTGTACGTGTATTTTTCTTCTTATTTTTTAAATATATACTTGCATGACAAATCTATGTTAGATTTATGAAATTGATCCTAAATAGTCGCACATACATGTGGCAACTCCAAGTGTGTATTTCAATACAAGATTATTTTGATTGACTTGTCATACGGGGAGGTATGTAGTCCATGTGGAATTGGCATGGTGTGGATTTTTACTAGGACAAGTTTCAAGGTCCCCAATAAATAATTGTTTTTTGTCACCCATTTATTAAAAATTTTATGTTGGAGGTAGGCCCCAGAATGTAGACTAAGGATGCAAAGTGACAATTTGATAGCGATTTCGCATCGTGCGCGGGATGGTGCCGCTTCATTGCGCTCATTCCCGTACGGGCACAGCAGGGTCAAACGGGTACTTGTGCGGGCACAACAGGGTCTAACCGACTGCCTGTGTCAAATACTCTGGAGTCGCTGACGCCACCTTCTTTCCCTCCTCCTCCGAACCCTTTGAAGAACATTTCCTTTTCTTATTTCTCACCGCAGTGGGTCACTCCTGCGAGCTCCCCTTCGTCAGGGTCAAGTAGCTAGGCATGTAAGCAGGAAGAGAGGCCACGGACGGCCTTGCCTCTTTTCCTCCCAAGGTGGAACCATAGAAAACGTGGTTCCCAATATTATATCTAGTGGATATCCCGTGCCATAATGGCAGGGACACGAACCCGGCCTTCTCGACGTAGGCAGGCACAGGCCAGCGCCAGGGAGTTCCGGACGGAGACGCGGCCTCCGAACCCGGCCTTCTCGACATAGGCGTGCAGGCACCGGGCCAGCGCCAGGGACCCGAGCCGACGGAGGCGGACACGGCAAAAACCACGATGGCGGCGTTCGGGACGGCGTGGGGCCTCATGGAGGCGAAGATGCACAGGGCCGTCGCGGGGCGTCCGAGGGCGGCGAGGTTCGAGACGGCGGTAGTCCTGGAGACGATGTCCCTGTGCGGCATTCCGTCGAACACCCGCAGGGCGTGGTCGGCGGAGCCGCGTGAGTAGGCGGTGAGCAGGACAGTCACTACTAAAATAAGCCAAATTAGCGACGTCCAGATACGTCGCTAATTAAGAAAAATACGTCGCTAAAGGTAATTAGCGACGACTTTAGCGACGAAAAATGAAGGTCGCGAAAAAGCTAGTCGCAGATGACAAATTCGTCGCCCAACGTCGCTGTTTGCGACGTCACCACAATGTTGCTGGGTCGTCGCAAATTGGCGACGGAGGGCGACGAATAGTAACGTCGCCAAATTAGCGACGTTGTGCGACTACGTAGCGACGTCGTTCCTTTTATGTGCTGACATGGCATGCATGCCACGTCAGCAGTTTAGCGACCTATGGCGACCAATTAGTGACGTCACGTCAGCTACTGAGCGACGGACTGCGACGGATAGCGACGTGACGGCGCTAATTAGCGACGTCTGTTTACGTCGCATACGTCGCAGATATTATGAAAACAATTTAAAAAATATGTTTGGTATTTTTGTTATGATGGTGTCTGTGTTTACACCGACACACATCATCACAAAATACCAAACATATTGTCATAGCTGCTTTTCAATAATTAATGTTGTATTATATTTCCATCTAATTAAATGTTTTGCTCTAAAAAAATTTTTATGATATAAACAATATGATAATAATAATAATAATAAAGTTTTCATTCTTATTTTTTTAGAGATTTCATTTAGTAACCCTAAGAAAAAGAAAGAATATATAATATATATATTTAGAGAAAGGGAGAGGGGCAGCCCCTCACCCGCACCCTCTCTTCCTTTCTCGAACACTCTCTCTCTCCGAACTCCCTCTCTCTCTCTCTCTTTATCTCTCACTCTCCCTCTCTCTCACGACACTCTCTCATCTCACCATCTCTCTCTCGGTTTTCCCTCTCTCTATATCTCTCCCTCTCTCACTCTCCTCTCCCTATTCCTCTCCATCTCTTCCTCCACTCTTCTCTTCTCCTTTCTCTTCCCTTACTATTGCTACTGCTGCTACTGTTACTGCGCTGCTGCTGCTGCCGCGGACTTTCTGCCGCCGCCACCGTCGCCCGCCTGCCGCCGCCGCCGCCGCCCCCTCTCCGGACCACCTCTTCATCCTCCTCATTCCTCCTTCATTTCCACCTCCAACACCATCATCTCCATCTTCATCTCCATCCCCACCATCATCACCACCACCATCTTCAAAAATCTAACCCTCTATTCTTCAAAAAGAAGAAGAAAGAAGAAATTGGAGAATAAGATGAAGAAGAATGGAAGAACCAAGCCCTAATCCCCAACTCCATCTTGGATATAAATTTTCTTCTTCATTATTTTGTTCATCTTTGATAAAATTGGTTATAATTTTCTGTAATTAATTATTTGCTGAAATTATCAATATTATGGGGTTAATTTAGAAGAAGTTTGGAGAAATCATAGGTCCCACTCAAAAATCCAAGGCAAGTCCTCTTCCTCTTCCCTACTTTAATTTGTTCAATTTTGTCAAGTTGCTATGATCCATTCGAATTAAATGATGTTTACTATATATCAGTGTTGAATTATATATATTTCACGGAGTAGTATCATGGACACGCGAATTGGATATGATTCAGACACGTGGACACGGTTAATTAGGGGTTGTAGCATGGACACACGAATCAGATACGGTTCAGACATATTGACACGGGTGTATTTGCATTTATATAGTTTAGATAAATATATATTTGAATTCCATCCTTTCTTCCTATTTCAAATCAAGAAATTTTGTTAAAAACTCTATTATAGGTTATAGGCTATGGTAGATATAAATTAATATAACATGGATATATGATTTTGACTGAATATAAACACTCGGACACGACCGTTGGACACAGAATCGATACGGTTCAGTTTTGTAATTATATGTATATATTAAAATGGTGTATTATTAGTGAATCATGTTTATTCAACCTTTAACTTTAAATTTTGATCTTTTATAAATTTAAAAGGTTATTTATATGCCAAATTTTGAACACATATTTAGGATACAATATGGACACATCTACACAAGAATATGAGTTATGGTATACGTTAGGCCTTTTCTTTGGTTAATATTCAAGTTAAATTAGTTTAAATTCTGGATATTATGAATTTATGTATACATACGTATGCGTGGTACGACACAGACACCCGACCTATGATTCGGCATGACTCGCCAATATGATTTTGAACATAATTAACTCTTGAGTTTTAAATATATGATATGTTAATGCTAGACTTGATATGTATTCGGATATATATAGAGATTTGAATGTTATGGGTAAATATTATGATATATGTAAGCAATTATGAAATTGTGAAATGGCTAATTATGTTCATTATTCAGGGTGTAATGATACATGTGTGTTATATTTAGTAAGATTCAAATTTAAGATAGTAGAACGAATTACTAGATTCAATATGGTATTGTTTAAATTCTACTAATCGATTTTGAATTTATATTTATTAGTCACTGTATAATTTTTTTTTCTTGGAATAGATAATGGCTTTCCAAAATTGTTTTGGGCATAGATGGCTAGTACAAGATATTTTGTTTTGAAACACTAAAGTAGGAATTTATAGAGGTCCTTAGAATTATTTTATGCATAATACAAGGTTGTGTCATTTATATTATTTTTTTAAACTATCTGATTTTTTATTTCAACGTTCAGTAAGTTTGAATTGTTGTAATGGATCTTGTGGGATTAGAGAACTCCACAAATGACATATAGGTACTATTCAATTTATTGCGAATATAATTCATTCTTGTGAATTATGGTTACTAACAAGCAATGCTAATTTTTCTTGTGTTTGTAATAAGAGTACCGAAGTGCTAACTAATTGCTCTAAATTATTGCTGTAAATTGGTAAGGAATGCTAAGCACGCTTGCTAGGTAAGAAACAAGAAACTTTTTTGGCTTTGAATTTTAATTTATATATATATATATATATATATATATATATATATATATATATATAATATATATATATATATATATATATATATATATATATATATATATATATATATATATACACCTGCGTGGTTCCGGTGTTGAGAGTTGCTCCACCGAAGGGGTCGGCGAACCCGATATAAACCTGCGTGGTTCCGGTGTTGAGAGTTGCTCCATCGAAGGGGTCGGCGAACCCGATATATACTTGCGTGGTTCCAGTGTTGAGAGTTGCTACACCTAAGGGGTCAACGAATCCGATATATACTTGCGTGGTTCCGGTGTTGAGAGTTGCTCCACCGAAGGGGTCGACGAATCCGATATATACTTGCGTGGTTTCGGTGTTGAGAGTTGCTCCACCGAAGGGGTCGGCGAACCCAAATTTTTAATTATATATATATATATATTGTCTCATGTCAATTTTCGGAGTCACCCTATACAAAGGAGACTCTGCCGAAATTTTTAGAAAATTCACGAGATAGTCAAATTCCTGATTTTCGGAAAATATCGGATTAGCCCTTAAGACCTAAAATCATTTAGGAAGCATTGGGCGGGGGAGAACAAACTGAATGTCCCTAAATGTCCCGTAACATAATTACAACAAAAAGCTGATCAATATTTTGTTTCCTTAAGGGAGGCAAACTAAGCCCAAGGGAGGCTCGGAAATTTAGTTTGCTCAAGGGAGGCAAACCAAGCCCAAGGGAGGCTCAAAAATTTATTACGTCTATTTCGACAGTAACATCGAATAGATGATTGATAAGCCCAAGGGAGGCTCGAAATTCATAGCCTGATCCCGGATTAACGGGATTGTTGACGGGAAATGTTTAGATGAATATTTATGGTTGTTCTCCAAATTATATTGCATTTTTGTTCATTAAGTTGCATCTCACTTTAAAGGCATATTTCAATTTTGCCCAAGGGAGGCATATTTCAATTTTGTCCAAGGGAGGCAATTTTTATGATAAGCTCAAGGGAAGTTCGGAATTTTTACATCTACATCGACAGTAACATATCCTTCAAATTTTATTTCATTCTAGGAGGAAATTACTCCCATTTTTGTTAAAGCTGAAAGGATGTTTATACTACTTAAATGAATGAAAACTATAACAATGTAAAATTTCATATTCCTATTTTTTTTAATAGAAAATCCTTATGTTTCATTCCTTATTATATTTTTCTTAAGCGTTTTTGGCCGAGGACTTGCGTGTCGTTTCTAAACGACCTAGTATTGTTCACTAGGCTTTGTAGCAGTGTACCAAGTGAAGCCGCTATCAGGTACTGGAGGACAACTGGAGATCAAGGACGTGTTGATACCATTGAAGACGTTCAAGTTAGAACAAGAATTCTTTTTCTCTACTTGTTTAAGGTATAATTGTATTATTTATAGTTGGGCTCAAAATTGTACTGGGTAGAGATAGTGATGTTCATGTTCAATTAATTAGAATGTCTTAGTTTTAGATTATTGCTGACTTAAAATTATGTAAATTATGACCTGCTTTTACCTATGCACGAACCTTACGGGCGATAATCGCAAATTCGGCGCGTAGCCTGGGGATGTGTTTATGACATCACCGTTTGAATCTGGAAAGCGGGATGCGACACATATTTTTTAAAAAATTGGGCAGCACCTCCTTTGTATATCAGATCATTGCTTATAACCCAGCGTAGGTATATTTGTCATCCCCGTCGCAGATATTACAAAGTAAATATCACAAAGTAAATATCACAATGAAAATACCAACAAAGTAAATATCACAAAGTAAATATCCAACAAACATACATGTCCACAATGGAGGGCAAATAAGAATGAAAATCAGTGTACAGAACGGTCAATGGGCCCATAGGGCTAATACATACAAAGATGATAAAAAATATCTACTGGATCACTGAGGACCCCTGCCGCGCATTTGGGATAGCATGTACTCATACTGCTCCTGTGTGAGCTGCACCGTAGGGGCAATAGAAGGCAGTGCAACGTCTGGAGTCGGTACCGTCGATGGACCGGGAGGACGTATCTGCTCCAGCTCTCGCAGTCGGTCACCATGTGCAGCAAGGGTACTCACCATCCTATGAGTACTCTCCTCAAGAAAAATATGTAGCTGTATGAGTGAGGCAGCCACGGTCCTCTGCGATCCCTCCAGCTTGACCTGTCTACGCTCTGTGCGCTCCGTAGACTCGGTGAGCGTGCACAAGCTGGCAGCTGTAGCCTGCAGTAGACTCATCAGCTCCTGTATACTGCGTTCGACCGTATCAAATCGTCCGATGATCATCGGATCGTCGGATCGTCGCTCTGCGGCCTGGTGATCAGAAATCTGCTGCTGTAACTCGCGACGCAGCTCGTCGATCTGACGACCAATATCCTGAGCTCGTGATGACGCCTGCGAAGCTGGAGACTGCACACTGACAGAGGGCGCCCGGGATGACTCTGAAGCCAAATAGGCGCTATAGGATCCCGTACCGTAGTACGTACCCTTCTGAAGACCGCCAACGGCGGTCATCCAGAGGTCGTCCGACGATGGAGCTGTAGACGGCTGGGAGGAAGTACCAGCCCCTCCCTCTGCTGGCGCACTAGCAGCAGCAGCCGTCTCCTCTTGTAGCCGAAGAAACTCGGCCTAGAATAATGTTTGCTAACGTGTAAGTGTTTGCTAAAGTCTATATTGATATCTATTTTCATGTTTTCTAAATTATAGTAAATTAATATAAAGAATAGAACGTACATATGCCTGCGTCGCCCTCTCGTCAATGAACTCCCCAGCCCTCCGATGGGTGACCAGGAAGACGATCACCATGTTCGGGTCCTCACCCTTTTTTACCTGTTAAAATATATTATCTATTATTAGTATTAAACATTCTATCCAACTATATATAAAATGATGTCCGTCATAGGAAATGTACCAGACGACGAAAATGCTCCGTCATCGGAATGGAGCCAACACACCACTTACTGGCGCTCAACCGCGCCACCTTAGCCTTGTCAGACCGCTCCTGGTACCTGGCCTCGTCGAATCTAGCCTTCATCCCAGTCCACTGCTCTGGCATGATCCAACCATGGATCGGCTTTTCGGAGCGATCACGAGACTTCTGGTCGTGGATCGTATCACGGATGAGCTTGCCTGCGACGGCAAAAAATTGGGCCTCGATCTTCGTCGTCTGGTGTGGTGGATAGAAATAGGTCCTCTACAAGAAATAAAATAGAAAAGTTATATAATATACACAAATGATTATTAAAATTTAAAAATAAATAAATTTTTTACCTTGAAGTGGGCCAACCAAAAGGCCTTCCTATCTGCGGGAGCATCTGAGTAGTTAATCCAAGGCCCACCATAGTTCTGCCTCAGAAATAACCCCAGCTGTCTCTGTACTGCTGGAGGCCGATATCTATACAATAATAAATTTTATGAATATATATGTACATATAATTATTTGAGAAATATATATTAACTAATTAACTTACTTCGTAGGCCCGTCCGTCCAAATCTCCATACGCGTCTCGTCCGGGGGAGCGCATGAAGGGTCGCTCTCACCTTCTGCCTGGGCAGGATCAGTCTGATCGCCGTCCTCCATATGCTCGGTGTCGGCTCTTCCCATGGATTCATCGACAGGAGGAATGTTGGACGCGGGATCAGGAATGCTGGACGACGAGGAAGGAGTCGCCAACCTGCTGGAACTGCCCAGTCCCGGTAATGGACCGGGAACAGAACGGTATACTGGCATACTCGGAGATGAGAATGCGGGTACAAAATCTGCATCCCCAGCCCGAGGCAGACGGGACTGCCTAATATAATATCCTCCACGTCGTCCTCCTCCTGGTCTAGTCATACCTGATAATAACATATGACAATAAAACAAATATACATATTTATATGATAGACATCACAGATTTTTGAAAAATCTCATAGTCACAGATAAAAGTGTCACTAAAGTGTCAAAGATTTATTTGATAAAAGTGTCACTAAAGTGTTAAATATGATGATAAAACAAACATACAGATTTAATCCTTTTCTGAAATTCATCTAGTTCGTTTAGCTCTTCTTCTTCTTCTTCTTCTTCTTCTTCTTCTACATCTTCACTTTCATCTGCATCTTCCTCTTCAGATAATTCTACTTCTTCTATACAATTAGATGTGTAATGAGGAACTTCCGTCGTGTCCACTTCTATAATATTTGTTACAAGAGGTAGTTCATCCTCCTGATAAGCTATATCGTCAACCTCAAAGGTATTTCTAGCTTTGGTATTGCATACTGCCCACCAGTCCGACCTTGTTGTTCCCCGTTTAGGATAACTTGTGAAGTACACGAGCTGAGCCTGACTTGATAGGACAAATGGTTCATAGTCTTGATATCGACGCCGATAGTTTATATCCATAAGACCGTACTTGTCTACTTTCCAACGTTGACCTTCAATCGGATCGAACCAATCACACCTGAATAACACAATCTTAGCAGGCTCTATTCCATAACTATATGTCAGCTCCACAATCTTCCGTAGGACGCTATAGAAATCGTTGCCCGCATCAACATCTTTGTAGTTCGAAGATCTGATACACAAACAGCTGTTTTTGGTAGAATCGAGATCCACAAAGTTGTCTCTGATTGGACAAGTTGTTGACTTGAACCTAAACCCATTAACACAGTAGCTTGGCCATATTTTTGTAGCATAAATTGGTCCCTTGGCTAGCATTCTAATAGACTCATTCTCAAGTCTTGCGTATGGACGATCGACCTAAATACCACGAAAAAATAAATTAAGCCCATTCTCAAGTGCATATACAGAAAGGTAATTACAGAGTTCTCAAGTCTTACATATGCACTCAACCATGATGGAAAATAATGCCTCATTTCTTGTTCTAGTTCTTCTTCTGTTATGTGTGGCCTACCTGACCTCACATCATCATTAAATATGCTAAAAACAACATCGTTCAATTAATGTAATAGTATAATAATCAACACTATTAAAATAATGTAGACGTATTAATTACTTATCCCTCCAGCTTCTCTACTTCATCATCGTCGCAGTTGAGTAATACATACACCTGAGCAGCCCTTAGCTCATCATCGTTCAGATATCTCATCTTCATTTTACCCGATGGCTTTCCTGGGGCATTGAATACCTTCAGTATTATATCATTACATTCATGATCTCCGTCGTCGTTTCTGGAAGCTATCGTTCTATTAGTTGCAACATGAGGCTTGAAATACATCGAACAAAAGTTTGTAATCTCCTCGAGAACATAGGCTTCACAAATAGAACCCTCGACCCGTGCCTTATTTTTCACCTTTCTTTTTAGGTGATTCAAATGTCGCTCGAACGGGTACACACGTGCCTCATAGGATAGATGAATCGGCAAATGCTCCATAGAGTCGAAGAATCCAGGAGAAAATACCCTCTCTAGCTTGCATAGTGTTACCGCAATGTCCTTATCTTGCTTTTCTAGACGATCAACGAGCAATTTCTTAGAACAAAGATCCCTGAAGAATATGCTAAGCTCCGTCAATGGATCCCAAACTGCCTGCGGTAAGAATTCCCGAAATGCAATTGGAATTAACCTCTCCATGAATACGTGACAATCGTGGCTCTTCATACCCGTCAATTTGTTTTCCTTCGGATCGACACATCTTCTCAGATTTGACACATATCCGTCTGAAAATTTTAGGCCCTGGATCCACCGACAAATTCTCACTTTATCCTCCTTATCCAGTGAGAAAATTGACTTCGGTAGGAACTATTTTTTATTCTCCTCTATCAAATGCAACGCAGGGCGTTTGCATATTTCTTCTAAGTCCAACCTGGCCTTGGGATTGTTTTTCGTTTTTTCTTTTACGTCTATCACAGTATTAATTATGTTATCAAACACATTCTTCTCAATATGCATGACATCAAGATTATGTCTGATCAGATTGGTACTCCAATATGGCAGATCCCAGAATATGCTCCTCTTTGTCCAGTTATGATCTCTACCAAATCCATCGTACTTGTACTCAGTTGTAGGATCTTCGATAGCACTTAGAAAATCTCTAACCTCCTCTCATATCGTGGCTCTGTACCACCTTGGCGGTGGATCACCCTTCTCTACAACGCCGGCACGAAATGCATTCATGTTCCTTCTGAACGGATGATCTTTTGGCAGAAATTGTCGATGACAATCAAAGAAATACGATTTTCCTCCGTATTTCAAGCGAAAAGCCTTAGTACGGTCCATGCAATACGGACGTAAGAGACGGCCATGAGTGCTCCATCCAGATAACATTCCATAGGCCGGAAAGTCGTTGATGGTCCACATAAGGGTTGCCTTCATCTGAAAATTTTGCTTCCTGGAAACATCGTACGTGTTAGCGCCTACTTCCCACAACTGATTCAACTCATCTATCAAAGGCTGTAAGTACATATCAATGTTCCTCTTGGGATTGTTCGGACCAGGAATTATAACGGTTAGAAACATGTACTGAGTCTTTATGCACATCCAAGGCGGTAGGTTATACGGAGTGACAATCACAGGCCAGCACGAATACTGGGATCCCGAAAGACCAAAAGGAGTAAAACTGTCAGAAGATAGCCCCAACCTGACATTATGCAGATCTGAAGAAAAATCAGGATACACTCGATCAAAGTGCTTCCACATTTCTCCATCGGATGGGTGATCCAACACTCCTTCAATCTGTTCTCGCATGTGCCAACTCATATTTTCGACCGTCTCTTTCACCATAAATAATCTTTGCAACCACGGCGTTAAAGGCAAGTAGTTCATTGAATCGGTCGGTCTTCTTGCACCGGTAGACCTTTCTGTACTAGTTGTCTTATAGCGATCAGCACCACAAAATCTGCACACATCTGCGTCCTTGTCGTATTTGTAGTACAGCATGCACCCATTGTGACAAGAATCGATTTTCTCGTATCCCATCCAGAGCGATCTCACCATCCTCTTAGACCGATAGAAGTCTTTAGGTAACTTAGCACCCGCCGACAAGATCTCTATAATCAACTCCAACACTCGGTTGTAGTATTCTTGCGACATGTTAAAATCTGACTTAATGCCCAACAGTCTTGTAACCACCTCCAACGATGAATAATCCTCACAACCAGGATACAATGGAGTCCTTGCATTCTCCAGCAACTCCATAAACTTTGCAGCATCGACATTTGGTGCCTCCTCAGCTGCATCATGAACGAAACTAGGCCCCGCAGCGTCGAAAATCATGTTCACGCACCCGTCGTCATATGCATGATTATCTGAAACAAAATTAGGTCCCGCATGCATATACGGCTCAACATAAGGCTCCGGCTCTGATGCTAAAGACACTAGTTCTCCGTGTGCGGTCCACTGATAGTAATTAGGCATGAAACCTCTCGAGTACAAATGATATATCACTTCCACTTCTGGATAATATTTCACGTTATGATATTTCACACACGGACACTTAATTTTGGTGTCGTTCATGTACTGAGGGAACGTCTTAGCAAACTGCAGGAACTGCTGTACTCCCGCTATGTATTCATCCCGTACACCACACATATCATCAGGACGACGATTGTACATCCATGAACGATTTCGCAAGTAGTAATTCATATCCATTTGGAAATAATTCTGCAAAGATGGACACACATTATCCAATAGGCACAAATTCGTATATTATGTCTTATTATGGGACACACATTAGTAGCCGTACAGTTACTAATAACCATGCTATATCGCATATAAGTTCTTGTGCATCCAACGTGTACACATATGCTATTGATTCTTACTGATGCCAATCTCATTCAGACACACTAGATTCGTTTCGATATCGCCAGGGTCAAGTTAAAAATTATCTTAACATCAATTTTTAAGACTTGAATATAATGTCACCTACAACTGATATCTAAGACCCCATGACAAAGTCAAAGACCCCATGAATATAATGTCACCTATAACCGATATCTCATTCAGACACACTAGATTCGTTTCGATATCGCCAGACCATATATATAATGTCACCTACAACCGATATCTAAGACCCCATGACAAAGTCAAAGACATTATTGACAAGACTTGAATATAATATCAACTAATTACAACCACAACTAGTACTAAATAAGTCTCCTAGTATGATATAGAGGTAAATAAATAGTATACTAGATTGAATGACACTCGACTGAACACCCTCTGGACACATACTCAAATCAGATACTATCATGTACTTTAAAATATTATGCATAAGCCTACTCCAGTGCCTAATATCTTGAGGCTTAGCTAGATAGTCAAACCTTGGTAAACTAGTCAAATGGGTCCACTAGTCAACTTGATTTCATTACTCAATATCTAGGTCAACTATAGCTAAACCATGCCAAACCTCACAACCAGAACATTAACCAAGCTAAAACTATCCAAAATCCCCAATCAACTACAAATCTTATACATATCTTACTAGTACACACTGATTTAGGATGACCCCTGCCTGCCTACTGGCTCTTGTACACACTCATCTCACTCTTCGTAGCTGCTTCCTTTAGAAAACAGGGACAGACACTATTTCCTATACACAACTATACACCCACACCAATTTAAGCTCTTTCTTCATACACACAGATAATTAACTTACACACGCACATATACCTTACTCCCCCCTAACCTTACCACTAGTCCTTGCCTAAGAGCAGTGAGCATTGGCCTTCTCTTGCCTGCAGGGCTTCCCTGGTATCCCCCAACCTGTTTCATTGCATAAAAGGCATGGCAGACCCTACTACTGCTGCTCTCTTCTATATTCTTATTACACTAGCACCATTCTCACATTCTAAACAGAGTGCACTAACCAAATCTCTTCATCCATTGCCTATCATGAACCATCCATTCCCATTCACTATACTCCACTATATACAATATATATATATATATATATATATATATATATATATATATATATATATTTTTTTTTTTTTTTTATATATATATATATATATATATATATATATAGATATATATATATATATATATATATATATATATATATATATATGTATATATATATTCTAAGTACATATATATATATATATATATATATATATATATATATATATATATATATATATATATATATATATATATGTACTTAGAATATATATATATATATATATATATATATATATATATATATATATATATGTAATTAAAACTTATGTATCTATTACATGCACATCTTGCACCATGACACCCTTACTGATACCATCACTATAGCTAACTGATACTAACACTACACTCTCTAATTTTTCTTATCCACTCTCAAGCCAAATGGCCAAGTGGCCGTAGCCAACCCTTCTCCTTATGACTAATTTCCTGCTCCTACTACTACAGGTTCTTCACTGACACTCTCACACTCACTCACACAAGCATCCTTTCTATCACTCAAGCCCAGAATTACCAACTTCCTCTAACCTTATTCCCAAATTTCCTCTTTATCTCTCCAACACTCACACACGTATGAAAGGAGAAAGATCTGTCAAAGAGACAGTACATGGTTATTAAGTATATCAGGAATGAGATCAATGCAAGAAGTGGCTTCATACCAAGTACCCATGGTCTGCACAAAGTCTGGATAGTACAAGGTCAGGCCCCCTGGTATATTATCCCTCACCAAAACCATCCAAATCTCATACTGAACTGTAAGGAGTAATCAGTACATGCTCTTGGTAGTTAAGACACTTAAATAAACTCAAGCCCCCAAATCTCATCACTAAACCAAATCTCCAAGAGGACAGATACTAGGCAGTGCTAAATCAAGATGGATAACCCATTACATATATACGTTAATACCTATTCCTAAGGCAAGGCAAGACAATCTAATACCTGAATGATATCAAGTGCCATCCCTACTCAAACACACACAATAGCTGTGTGTGTGTTCGTGTGTGTCTGTGTGTGTGTGTGTCCGTGTATGTGTGTGTGTGTCTTTGTGTGTGTGGGGGGGGAGAGAAGGAGGAGGAGGAGTTAGGTTAGGGTTTACCGGAGAGGAGGAGTAGCTCGGATTGGGGAGGAGGAGCTCGATGAGGAGGAGCTCGACGGGAGGGTAGGGGTCGCCGGGGGGGGAGGAAGTTGCCGGGGGGGAGGGAGTCGCCGGGGGGGGGGGGGAGGGAGTCGCCGAGAGCTCGAGGGAAAACGAAAAGTATGAAATTTTCGAGTGAGGTAAAAAAAGGAAACAACACGGTGCCCTAAGTAAAAAAGTTAGCGACGTCAACAGTCGACGTCGCTAAACGTCGCAACCATTTTAATATATGGCGACATATTTTAATAATATGTCGCTGAACGTTGCTATTCCGCGACGTAATTTATCTACTGTCACTGAACGTCGCTACTCAGCGACGTTTTGCGATGTCAATAGAAGGGAGTCGCTATATTACATATTTAGCGACGGTATTTTATTCTGCCGCTAAACAACGTCGCTAATATAGCATATTTTAGTAGTGAGTCTGCACGAAGGGGTCGGGCCGGAATTCGAGGAGAAGGGCGTGTGCGTGGAGCGACCTAGTGGCGGCGGCGACGGTGGTGGTGTTGAGCAAGGAAGAGAAGGTGTGGGAGTCGGAAGGGACGCGGCGGCGGAGCATTTGGGAGTAGATAGAGCGTGGGTCGGCGGAGATGGCGATGGCGGTGTTGAAGGAGAAGGGTTGGGGTTGGTCATAGCGGAGAAGAGGGAGGCGGCGAAGGAAGGGTCGACGTCGGCGGCGCGGTGGAGGAGGCTGCATGCAACGAAGGGGTTGCGGAAGAGGCCAGCAACGACGGCATGGGCGAGGATGGAGCGGAGGCGGCGGAGGGAGGGGCGGTACAAGAGGAGCTAGAGACGGGGGTGCCGTTGGAACAACCGGTTGCTCCGCACCCAACATTGGACCTCCTCCTCTCTTATAGAGAGAGGGACAATTTAGTCCTTTCATCATCTTTGAACCAAAGCACATGGGTCGGACCAAAAATCCACTGTGCTTTATATTATAGATTATATATAGAACCAACTAGATCATTGGATCATAAACCCGTGGTTAAAATCCTTGTTTGTATTGATACAATTTTTTTTAGAGTTTGTAACCCAACCCCCCCCCCCCCCCCCCCCCCCCCCCCCCGTCTCTCTCCTATTATATAATAAAAAAAATTTGGTGGTAAAACTTTTGAATTTCTAAAACATGATATTATTATGTCAAGTTGTATGTCTTTTATGTTTAAGAGTAAAAACAAAAAAATTTGCATGCAAGTTTTCTTTTTCCATACAACTCTTATCCAATGGTAATAATTTTTTTTTTGTTTTTACTATTTTTCAAAAGTTATTATTCTCAATAGAAAATAAATAAAAATGTACTTTGAATTTCTTGGCACTGTAAAAAAAAAGCGCACACACACATGAATAGTCACATGGAAAAGAAAGAAAGACGACAACTAACCTTATGATATTCTAAATAAAATACGTGCATATATATATATATATTTTTTTTTTTTTTTTTTTACGTGCATATATATATATATATATATATATATATATATATATATATATATATATATATATATATATATATATATATATATATATAATATATATATATATATATATATTTTATATATATATATATATATATATACTAATAAAAAATATATATATATATATATATATACTAAATAAATTTAGGTATATTTACTTACTATATATATTAAAAAAGGCGTAAATAAACCGAAAAAATGAACCGATTTAATCCGATTTGGTTTGATTAGGTTATGGGCCTAGGCGCAAATAAACCGAAAACCGAACCTATTTAATCTGGTTCGGTTTCATTAGGTTATGGGCCAATTCGGTTCATTTTCGATTTTGCGTATTCAATATTAGGTCCAATTCAGTTTTCGATTATTCGGTTCAGTTTGAACCGCATTAACTGAATGCTCACCCATAGGCCTTCTCCTCTATTGGATGTGGAACTAAAACACATAACACTTTCATGTATGTAGTTGGTCATTTTTTTTATCTGAATTCTCTTTCAAAAAAATGTTAAGGGCTAGCAGAATTTTCCTGTCTCATTAGCCCTAAAACATAGAATTATATTACAATTTTCTGTCTTATCAGCCTATATATATATATATATATATATATATATATATATATATATATATGGGAAAATTTATGAAATGTCCAAAAAACAAAAAAGTTTTATGAAAAACCCACCGCGCAATAACATTTCATCGCGTGCCCAGAATTAGCAAAAATATATAAAGAGGGTTCCGAATGACCTTTTTGCCCTTCATTCTAATTTACTGAAAATACCCACGAAACTACTCTTAAAAAAATGTTTCGATACTTCATCTACTTCCATACGCTGTTCACTTTCGAATTTAGCTTTTCTCCTCAAAAATCTTCAAAAACTCGTCGAAAAATTTCGGAAAGATCGAGACAAACGACAAAAGTGCTAAAACGGAGGTCCAAACATCATTTTTTGTGATTCTAAAATTTTGGAAAGCCAACTAACAGAGAGGTTGTTAATCTCAGGCTCCTCGAAAATACGCTCATTTTGCGACAAACCGGACCTCGTTTCAACCTCCCAGTCAAAAGTTACGGCCCTCCAAAGTTTCAAATGACCATAAAATGCAGGAGAATGACCATTCTCTGTGTTAGAACACGAAGAATGTTAATTTCGCATGAGGGTGGCCATTCTCCGTGTTAGTAACACGGAGAATGGCATTCTCCGTCTTAATTTACACGAAGAATGGCCATTCTCTGTGTTAGTAACATGGAGAATGGCATTCTTCGTCTTAATTTACACGGAGAATGCCATTCTCCGTGTTAAATTACACGGAGAATGGTCATTCTCCGTCTTAATTTACACGGAGAATGGACATTCTTCGTGTAATTTAGCACGGAGAATGGTCATTCCAGTGTTAATATGCAGGAGAATAGCCATTCTCCGTGTTAGAAACACAGAGAATGCCATTCTTCGTATAATTTAGCACGGAGAATGGTCATTCTCCGTGTAAAGACGGAGAATGCCATTCTCCGTATAATTTAGCACGGAGAATGGTCATTCCAGTGTTAATACGCAGGGAATGGCCATTCTCCGTGTTAGAAACACGGAGAATGGTATTCTCCGTATTAATTTACACGGAGAATGGTCATTCCCAGTATTAAAACGTAGGAGAATGACCATTCTCCGTATAATTTAATATGGAGAATGACATTATCCGTGCTAAATTACACGAAGAATGGTCATTCTCCGTGCTAAATTACACGGAGAATGGCCATTCAAATGTTAAAACACAGAAGAATGGCCATTCTCCGTGTTAGAAATACGGAGAATGCCATTCTCCGTTTTAGTAACACGGAGAATGTCTAATTTACACGGAGAATGGCATTTCCCTTGTTAAAATGCAGGAGAATTACTATTCTTCATGTTATATCGATGGAGAACAGTTGACAGAAACCTAATTTTTTTTTATTTTTTGTTTTGTTGAAAGAAATTTGACATAAATAAAGATTCAAAAGTTTTCGTTCTTCTTTCAAAACGATGCTAACTCTTATGAAAAAGAAGAAGAAGATCTTCTCTCCATAATTGACCTAATTGTCGGAAAAGAAGAAGAAAAAGAAGAAGAAGATGATGAAGATGAGCGATGATCGGAGTTCGACTGGAAAAAACACGGTGAACTACGAACGATCTTTGCAATCTCTGCTGAAGATGAGAGCAATAAAATTCAGATCTCTCGTAAAGAAGAAGAAGAAGAAGAAGAAGAAAAAGAAGACGATAATCGCAATCCAAATCTGAGTTTGTGCGGAGGAGTAGCTATGGTATTAATTTTGTAAATACAGAGCATCTAAAGGGAATCTCGGAATACTTAACGTGGAAATATATAATTCTGGGCATTTCATAAAGCCCATCCTACGGGTGGATTTTTCATGAAAACTAACTCCGAAATTGGGTTTCTCAGCAATTTCCTGTATATATATATATATATATATATATATATATATATATATATATATATATATATATATATATATATATATATATATAATGTGCAAGTCTCAAACAAAATATATATATATATAAAAATATATATATATATATATATATATATATATATAAAATAAATAATGTGCAAGTCTCAAACACAAACTTGGACCGGACCCAGCATCACACAGGCTGCACATATTTGCTAAATCCCTGTTAGGAAAGGCTTATTAGCATCTCAGCATACAGATCCATAGCTTTTAAGTAGCAAGATGGGTAGAGTTTCCAGAATGGCTAAGTAAATACATCAGATATCAGTCACCGACGGAATGGTTAAATTAGTACAATCTGACAGTCCCATGAAGATTGGCAAAATATTTCACAAGGAAAATATACTCTTTCATAAAAACCATCTCATGTTAGTAGGGGTTTCTTTTTTCGGCTCCTCACCAAAATTGTCTCCCACTAATCCGCCTGGCTAACTGTATATCCTTGATCATAAGAGTAACTCGCTTTGCATGAATGGCACACAGATTTGCATCTTCGAATAACTCTTGCAAAAACTTTCTGCAGCCTCTTAAATTGCAACCAAAGCTTTTCAGGCATCCATCGCATAGCTTCCCTGGACAGAAGCTTAGTAATCTCTCTCACGACTCGGATGAAGGGGCGGCGGGGATGAGCAGCTTCCAGGTCTTCTGCAGCCTGCGTATCTCGCGGAGCGCGACCTGCCCGGCCGGAAACGCCGCTTCTTCCTTCCGGTTCTGGCTGCGGCTCGCGGCGTCGCGGCGCCGGCGCTAGGTTTCTTCTTTCGGCCTCGCTTGGTTGGTGCCGGTGGTGAAGAGGAGCCGGTTGGGGTTCTGCTTCTTCTTCTTCTTCTTCTTCTTCTTCTTCTTGTGGAGGAGGGCCGAGCAGGAGCTTTTCTTCTGGGCCGGGGCCGGTTGGAAAAGTGCTTCGTCCTCGCCATGGATTTGCACAAGATATATATATATATATATATATATATATATATATATATATATATATATATATATATATATATATATATATATATATATACAATAAAATAAAATAGTAAATTGTTACCGGCCTCCGAGGAAGTCGCGCACGTAGCACTGTCCTAAGAGTTAGTCCGGGTCTATGTGCAGACTGTATCCGAATGCTCCTAGTGGTAAAATCCCCGTTCCACCGGAATCTCCTTGCCGCACACGACGTAGAGAGAGTGACCCCGACTTAGCTCTTTCCAGAGCAACAACGAAGAACGGAAAGTTCGTATCGGAAAAGACGAGATTAAAGAAGAGAGTATTCGTAAGGGATTTCAGTGTGTATATCTTTTGAAGAAGGGAAAACAATACATTATATAGGCAGCCCTATACCCAATGAAATGAATGGGGTTTAAAGGAGAGCATTAAAAGTTATTAAAAGAAAAATTAAGAGGCATCAGCTAGCCGTTGGAACGTTATGAGATCATTGAGGAATTGATACGTTGAGGAATTGATTTTTTTTTCCTCTAATAGATGCAGGTGTATTCAACAATCCCCCCAAAAAAAAATCAAGTTTGGAATAAAAAAAAGATATAAGTATAAAAGATCTGGGCAGTTGTATACTATACATAAATGAGATGGACTACAGCCTTGAATCTCACGTAGTGATTATTGTCTTTGTCTGAAGAAGAGCTTGATGGACTACGCCTTGAATCAGTCTTCTTAAACCATACTCAGAAAATAATACACATAGTACGCTAGAGGTACTTGGGTCTATCGGGTGGCACGTTTGGTTGGCCATGCGCACTTTTATATATTCATGAGAGTTGTCTAGGATCGCCCTGTCCTATAGTCACGGCCCTCACGACCTCTCATATAGGTAAGTCCTCAAGGGTTGGTGATATGAATCAACCATGCATATCATGCTTGGACTTATTAAGAGTTTAAACTCACCCTATCCATATCACACAAGGAACACTGTCACCATAGGGATGGGATATCAATGTACACATGTACAGCCTCTTGGGCTTTTATTTTAAAGAGAATTTAATCTCAAGGTCAGTGTTCCATAATAGTTACCTAGTCCAGCTTGTTTCTACCCATTGAACCGGCTTCTTGGGATCTCCAGTCAGACTCGGTTGGGTTGCCACTACTGGTGACTAAACTATGGGCTTAACCCCATCCCCCTCGATGATTCTAGGATCAATGTCCTAGACAGACCCTTTATCAAGTGGTCTGAAGATTCTTTTCTGACTTTATATAGTCAAGAATCACATATTTGCCCAATAGGCTCTTTATTGACTTGAAGTGCAGCTGCAGGTGCCTGTTCATCTTAGCATTCACAGAATCATGCTTTAGTAGTTCAATAACAGACTTATTATCACAGTTTATGGAAATTGCAAGAACAGGATGAACAGAAACAGGTATATGCATAATAAGATTTCTGAGCCATTCGGCTTCTGTACAGGTAGTATCTAAAGCTATCATCTCAGAGTCCATAGTACTTCTGGCAATGATAGTCTGTTTATATGATCCCCAGGAGATCGCAGCTCCTGCTAGGGTAAACACATATCCAGTAGTGGATTTCATATCATGTGAATCAGTTACCCAATTTGCATCGGAGTAACCTTCTATGATATCAGGATGTCTAGTATAATGAATTTTATAATCTAGAGTACCCTTAAGATATCTAAATATTCTATCTAATGCAGTCCAATGAGATTGGTTTGGGTTACTAGTGTATCTGCTTAGTCTTCCAATCGCAAATGTTATATCAGGTCTGGTCCTGTTAGTTATGTATATGAGGGACCCAATCATTTGTGAATATCTATGTTATTCTATAGGAGATCCTTCATTCTTCTTGAGAACAACATTATTATCATAAGGAGTAAGGGCAGGTTTCTTGTCAAAATACTCAAACCTCCTTAGCATTTTCTCAATTGAATGTGCTAAGGATAGAGTATATCCCTCATTGCATTTAGACACTTGTATTCCTAGAATCAGGTTTGCCTCACCTAGGTCTTTTATATCAAACTGGTTAGATAAATAATTCTTAGTATTATTTATCAATTCCAGTGAAGATCCTAAAATAAGGATATCATCAACATACAAGCATAAGATAACACAACTTCCATTTGTATTTTTAGAATACAAATATTTGTCATATTCATTTGGTACAAAACCAAATTCTATAATGACTTTGTCAAATTTGTTGTGCCAATGCTTGGGAGCTTGCTTTAGGCCATAAAGAGATTTTACTAATCTACAAACCTTCTTTTCTTGACCTTTAGCAATAAAACCTTCAGGTTGCTCCATATATATTTCTTCATCTAAATTTTCATTTAGAAATGTTGTCTTTACATCCATTTGATGGATCAGCAAGTCACAAATGGAAGCTAAGGCTAGAAGGGTTCTAATAGAAGAAATTCTAACAATAGGATAATAGGTATCAAAGTAATCTAATCCTTTTTTTGGATAAATCCTTTGGCCACTAATCTAGTCTTATATTTTTCTATGGTACCATCGGCTCGAAGTTTTTTCTTAAAGATCCACTTACAACCTATTGGTTTGCTGCCTAAAGGAAGGTCTGCTAAAAACCAAGTATTGTTCTCCATGATGGAGTTGTACTTAATGTTAATAGCTTCTTTCCAGAAAGGGGCATCAGGAGAGGATATGGCTTCTTCATAAGTTGAGGGATCACCCTCTATCAAAAAAAAAGAAAAATTCTTCTCCTAAGTTCTTTTCAATCCTTTCTCTTTTACTCGTTCTAGGTTCTATGACTTGTGCAGGTTGAGAACTGGGTACTGGATCATGAGAACTAGTAGAAGGAATGAGAGAAGGGTTAGAGGAAGATGAAGGAGTTCTATCCTTGAAGGGAAAAATGTTCTCAAAGTAAACTGCATCTCTAGCTTCAATAATTGTGTTATTAGAGATTTCATTTACTTCAGAATGGGTTACAAGAAATCTATTGGCATTACTATCTAGGGCATATCCTATGAATACAGCATCTATAGTCTTAGGTTGTAACAACTACTTTTCTAAAATAAGGATAATTTTAAACTTTTGTACAATTAATTATTTAATAATAGGTTTAAATCATGTTATTAATTTATTGGTGATTTTGATTATTTTAATTTAATTTAATTAGTGTTTTGTGATTTTGTTCTTTGGCTAGTGTAACCTTAGAGCTGCTTAGCCTAGAGACTAACCATGACCATGGAGGCCTAACCCATGTGACTAGATTAGCTAATTACCACTTTTTAGTCTAAGGATATTTTGGTCATTTTGTGACTTTTGAATTATTTAGGATTTTGATTAATTGGTGAGTTTTATATTATTTTAATAATATTTAAATTGATGTATTATGATTTTGGTCATTTTATATTTTAATATTGTATTTTGGGGTTTTATTTGATCGGGTTTGAGTTTTGTCTCATTTCGACTTGTGTAGTGACCCGGATCAGTTTTGGACCCAACTGGAACCAACCAACTTGTCATGACCAAATCCAGATATTTATATTTGACTAATCCCGTTTGATTTTGGTGGGATTAGGGATTAGAATTAGATTTAGAACTTGAAATTAGGAGTTTCCAATTTACCATTTTGACCACAACTCAAAACCTTTCTATTCCTTGACTTGGAGGGCATTTGTGACTTTGCACAAATGCCCTAACACCCTCAAATTAGTGGCCGGCCAGCAGCTCACTCCCTCTCTTCTTCCCATTTCAAGAAAAACCCTCTCTCTCTCTCTCTTCCTTTCTCTCATTCTACAAAGATCTCTTTCTTTCCCCTTTGGATTTTAGGCTCAAAAGTAAGTCAAATCTCTTCCAATCTTTTCCATTTCTCTAGATATCTCTCTCTAATCTTGGTGCTAACCCTTGTTTATCTCTTATTTGTAATTTTTATCTAGGTAAAACCTAGCATGGAGGGGTTGGAAGCATAGAATTAGCTCTTGACCCAAAAAGAACCAATTTTGGGACTTTTCTTGGGATTCCAACTCCCAAGAGGTAAATCCTAACTCTAAATCTTGTAATTACTCCTAATTAGTTTTATTTGCATATTAGAGGATGCCTGAGGCGTAGGACAATCCATTAGAAGAGATTTGGAACTCATTGGACTCAATTCGGGACTTTCGGGCTAGGTTTAGTGCCAATTTTGGGGGAAATTCTAAATTGACATGTTTGGGTGTTACTCCTAACCTAATTAGACATAATTAGGTTAGTTTGGGTGAGATGAGGCTAGGTACGTGTCCATATTTGGATACGTGGGGTCGTTTTGAGAGAAATCATAAAAATAGGCTTTTTCGGGGTTTTCGGGTTCCAACACACGGATGACTTTTTGCACCGATACTAGAATCAGCAAGTTAGTACTTAGAATAGGTTCTAATCATTATTTAGAACTCGTGGGTAGAGTTTGGGTCGAATCCGGATAGGTTTGTTGTCCGTATCACGCGGTATCGCGAATCGGACACCCCAGAGTCGCCAGAATGGCCATTTGGCCATTCGGACCTCGTTTCTCGTTTCCGCTCGCGTGCGCGAGTTAGATTTCTTGTGTGGGGCACGTGTCTAGGCCCTAGAGGGTAGAATTGTATGGATTGGATATTCGGATAAGGTTTTGGGTCGTTTAGGAGTATATGTGTATATATGTATATATTTATGTGTGTGTGTGCATATGTATATATATATATATATATGTGTGTGTGTGTGTGTGGTTTTTTGTTGAGAGTATTAGAGAGTTTGAGGTTGTGAGAGTGATAGAGAGTGAGATATTGAGAGAGTTAGAGAGTGATTCGAGAGAGGGATTAGAGATGGGGATTAAGAGGGAATGAGGGAGAATTAGAGAGTGTAGAGAGGAGTGTTTGAGTGTAGAAAAAGAGGGAGGAAACCTGCTGTGAACAGCAGCTGCAATAGCAGCCTTGTACTGCTGCAAATTCAGCAGTGAAAGGAAGGAGAACAGCCCTATATTGCAGCCTTAATCAGCCCCCTTGGCAGCCCCAATTCAGCCCATTTTAGTCCCCCATTCAGCCCTACATTTCAGCCCCTATATCACATACAATTCAGCCATATATTCAGCCCTATGTTCCATTCAATTCAGCCTTGTACAGCCCCTTTGTTCAGTCCTATAGCTGTCCCTATTCAGTCCAAATGGACAGCCACTTGGCCCCTAAAACCTGTCCAAATGACAGCCCCATAGCAGTCCCAAATAGTCCCAAACCAGTCCAAAATTCAGCCTACAAGTGACACCCAATTCAGCCCCTAAACCAATCCTTAATTGTCCCCAAAATCAGCCTATAAGCACTCCTAAACCAGTCCTAAAACAGTCCCCACATTCATTAACCCATTTCACCATTCACGCACTCATGCCCTTACTCCGGGTGCGGGTCGTGACACGTTTTTAGTGGTGGCCCATGCAGGTCAGAGTCGCAACTAGTGCAATTTCGTAGTGGTGCTCGACTTAGAGTGCTGCTACGTGCCTGCTGTTAGGATGTAGGATTAGGCAGTATAGAGAGTTACTCAATCACAGTTAGGACTACTTGAGAAGATTCCTAAGATGACCCTTGAGAATCTCATTATAAACTATCTCGAAATTCGATTTCGGCAGTTTCTGTCTACTTCCTTGTTCATCGTTGAATTTGATTATTGGTATTCATTATTGACTTGATTTTCTACCAAGATAACATTATCGGCTAGGTGCCTTAGTCATGGAATCTAGAGTCTTCTACAGCCATATTAGCTGGTTTGGCGATGAGATAGAGTCTGATTTTAGATGTATTTCTCGGGTGTAGGAATTTAAAGTTTTCGCAGCCAAGCTAGCGGCAATACAAAAATTTTAAATACCATGATTCTAGAGGTATGTACATTAGTTGCAGACTCTATGGATTATCGCAGCCATACTTACTGGTGTGACAAGGATTCTGGTAACATGGTTCTGGATAGAGGGTATGATTATCAGATTGCAGAATAGATACCATATAGATGGCGCCCTCGTATAATGGAGTGGAATATCAGTATGGATATTACTTGAGTATTATGGATTAGATAGAGGGAGCTAGGCCACCTGTAGCACAGCACCGTGTCCCGCACAATTAGAAGGATATACCCCAGAGGGACAGGACTTTTGTGCTGATAGTCGAGTAGACCGACGCTACGGGTGACGGGTTAGCAAATCTGTCTTTCTTGTTCTTCTTTTCATCTTGTTGTGTGATTCCATTAGTACCTGTCAGGATGTTTTGTACTGTGACAGATAGTATAGTGACCCTAATCAAGACCGTGATATCACGACCAGTAGGACCACAATTTGCATTTTAGATATAGTTTTCTTGACCTTGATTGTTGGGGGGTTTAACCTAGAAGGAGTACGACCATCTTAATTTCTAGGACAAAATTTTCCTAAGAATGGTAGATTTGTAACCACCACTTTTCTAAAATGAGGGTAATTTTGAACTTTTGTACAATTGATTATTTAATAATAGGTTTAAATCATGTTATTAATTTATTGGTGATTTTGATTATTTTAATTTAATTTAATTAGTGTTTTGTGATTTTGTTCTTTGGCTAGTGTAACCTTAGAGCTGCTTAGCCTAGAGACTAACCATGACCATGGAGGCCTAACCCATGTGACTAGATTAGCTGATTACCACTTTTTAGTCTAAGGATATTTTGGTCATTTTGTGACTTTTGAATTATTTAGGATTTTGATTAATTGGTGAGTTTTATATTATTTTAATAATATTTAAATTGATGTATTGTGATTTTGGTCATTCTTATATTTTAATATTTTTGGGAATTTTTATATTTTAAAATTGTATTTTGGGGTTTTATTTGATCGGGTTTGAGTTTTGTCTCATTTCGACTTGTGTAGTGACTCGGATCAGTTTTGGACCCAACTGGAACCGACCAACTTGTCATGACCAAACACAGATATTTATATTTGACTAATCCTATTTGATTTTAGTGGTATTAGGGATTAGAATTAGATTTAGAACTTGAAATTAGGAGTTTCCAATTTACCATTTTGACCCCAACTCAAAACCCTTCTATTCCTTGACTTGGAGGGCATTTGTGACTTTGCACAAATGCCCTAAAACTCTCAAATTAGTGGCCGGCCAGCAGCTCACTCCCTCTCTTCTATCCATTTCAAGAAAAACTCTCTCTCTTCCTCTCTCTCTCTCTCTCTCCTCTCTCTCTCTCTCTCTTCCTTTCTCTCATTCTACAAAGATCTATTTCTTTCCCCTTTGGATTTTAGGCTCAAAAGTAAGTCAAATCTCTTCCATTTCTCTATATATATCTCTAATCTTGGTGCTAACCCTTGTTTATCTCTTATTTGTGATTTTTATCTAGGTAGAACCTAGCATGGAGGGGTTGGAAGCATAGAATTGGCTCTTGACCCAAAAAGAACCAATTTTGGAACTTTTCTTGGGATTCCAACTCTCAAGAGGTAAACCCTAACTCTAACTCTTGTAATTACTCCTAATTAGTATTATTTGCATATTAGAGGATGCCCGAGGCGTAGGACAACCCATTAGAAGAGGTTTGGAACCCATTGGACTCAATTCGGGACTTTCGGGCTAGGTTTAGTACCAATTTTGGGGAAAATTCTAAATTGACATGTTTGGGTGTTACCCCTAATTAGACATAATTAGGTTAGTTTGGGTGAGATGAGGCTAGGTACATGTCCATATTTGGATACGTGGGGTCGTTTTGAGAGAAATCATAAAAATAGGCTTTTTCGGAGTTTTCGGGTTCCAATACACGGATAACTTTTTGCACCGACACTAGAATCGGCAATTTAGTACTTAGAATAGGTTCTAATCATTATTTAGAACTCGTGGGTAGAGTTTGGGTCGAATCCGGATAGGTTTGGTGTCCGTATCACGCGGTATCGCGAATCGGACACCCCGGAGTCGCCAGAATGGCCATTTGGCCATTCGGGCCTCGTTTCTCGTTTCCGCTCGCGTGCGCGAGTTAGATTTCTTGTGTGGGGCACGTGTCTAGGCCCTAGAGGGTAGAATTGTAAAGATTGGGTATTCGGATAAGTTTTTGGGTCATTTAGGAGTATATGTGTATATGTGTATATATGTATATATTTATGTGTGTGTGTGTGCATATGTATATATATATATGTGTGTGTGTGTGTGTGGTTTTTGGTTGAGAGTATTAGAGAGTTTGAGGTTGTGAGAGTGATAGAGAGTGAGATATTGAGAGAGTTAGAGAGTGATTCGAGAGAGGGATTAGAGAATGGGATTAAGAGGGAATAAGGGAGAATTAGAGAGTGTAGAGAGGAGTGTTTGAGTGTAGAAAAAGGGGAGGAAACCTGCTGTGAACAGCAGCTACAATAGCAGCCTTGTACTGCTGCAAATTCAGCAGTGAAGGGGAGGAGAACAGTCCTATATCACAGCCTTAATCAGCCCCCTTGGCATCCCCAATTCAGTCCATTTTAGTCCCCCATTCAGCCCTACATTTCAGCCCCTATATCACATACAATTCAGCCATATATTCAGCCCTATGTTCCATTCAATTCAGCCTTGTACAGCCCCTTTGTTCAGTCCTATAGCTGTCCCTATTCAGTCCAAATGGACAGCTACTTGGCCCCTAAAACCTGTCCAAATGACAGCCCCATAGCAGTCCCAAATAGTCCCAAACCAGTCCACAAATTCAGCCTACAAGTGACACCCAATTCAGCCCCTAAACCAATCCTTAACTGTCCCCAAAATTATCCTATAAGCACTCCTAAACCAGTCCTAAAATAATCCCCACATTCATTAACCCATTTCACCATTCACGCACTCATGCCCTTTCTCCGGGTGCGGGTCGTGACATAGGTCCTATCTTTCTCTTTTTGGGTTCAGGAATTCCTACTTTAGCTAGACATCCCCAAACTTTGAGGTAATTAATCCTAGGGGTTCGACCTTTCCATAACTCATATGGGGTCTTATCATTAGTCTTACTGGGTATCCTATTAAGAATATAACATGCTGACAATAAGGCTTCTCCCCAAAGATTATCAAGGGCACCTGAGCTGAGAAGCATGGCATTGACCATATCTAAAAGAGTACGATTCTTCCTTTCAGAAACTCCATTGGATTGTGGTGAATAAGGAGCAGTTACCTCATGAATAATTATGTGCTCTTCACAGAAGTTAGTCATTTTATTTGAGGTATACTCTCCACCACGATCTGATCTAAGGATCTTAATCTTCCTATCCAACTGGTTCTCAGCTTCAGATTTATAGACCTTGAATCTGTCTAGAACTTCATCTTTGGTCTTAAGGAGGTAGGTGTAACAATACTTTGAATGGTCATCTATATAAGTAACAAAGTATTTCCTACCGCCTCGGGTCAAGACCCTATTGGAATCACAAACATCACTATGGATAAGTTCTAGGAGTTCAGAATCTCTATAGACAGATTTGAAAGGTAATCTAGTGTGTTTGGCTTGAACACAAATCTCACATTTGTGTTCATCATCTATAGGAGTCTTAGGGATGAGATCTAAGTTCATCATCCTTTTAATAGATCCTAAGTTCACATGACCTAATCTACCATGCCAAACATTTGATGATTCAACATTTGCAATAAAAGGAGGATTTGAAATATTATTCATGGTACTTAAAATAAAGAGTCCATCTTTCATAAATTCTTTACCCACAAACAGATCATTCTTAGAGAAAATTACTTTATTTGCCTCCATTACAATTTTGTATCCTGAGGCTACAAGGAGGGATCCACTAACAAGGTTTCTTCTGACAGACGGCAAATAAAGCACATCATGAAAAGGTAGAATTTTTTCTGATGTCATCTTCATATCTATTCTTCCTCTTCCTATAATTTGTGCCGTTGAGCCATCTCCTAGAGTCACGCCTCCTCCACCTGATTCCTGATAGGTTGAAAAACAGGAGCGATCAAATAAAATGTGAACATTAGCTCTAGAATCCAACCACCAATCATCATAATAGAAAGACAGGTTTACTATAGGTTGAAAGCTTACATACCTGAAGGAGCTGGAAGACCCATTCAGAATCATGTTAGCCTCTGGCTTGTCTTTTCCTTTGAAGGAGTTCTGGATAGGTTCTTTCTTCCTTTGAAAGCAGTTGATGGTTGTATGGTTGGTTCTACCACACACAAAACAAAATCTTCTTTGATCCTGAGTCTGACCAAAGTTTCTAGGTTTTGGTGGTGATGGTTTTGGTGGTGATGGTTTTGGTGAGGAGGTTGAAAACTCTGCTTCTTTTTGAAGGAGTTTTTCTTGGATTTGAGATGGTTGTTTGACTTAGGTTTTACAAGGCTTTCTACAAGGTTTACCCTAGCTGTGGCATTTGACCTAGCTTTGGTCTTGGACCTATATTGCTCTTTTTTCTAATTCTCTGTAGAGCTTGAGAGTATGTAATAGATCCTTGTAGATGTAGTAGGTCCTTTGCCACTTTAGACCAGGAAGGAGGGAGTTTATCTATCAAGCATCCTATTTTGTGTTCAGTAGAAAAGAAGGTTCCCTTGGCTTGAACATGCCTAAGGTGTTCTTGGAACTCATAGATTTGGTCATTGATAGGTTTGTTATCTACCATGACATATTGGTTGAATGTGGTGGAATTGAATCTATCAATTCCAGCATCATCACAACCATACTCATCTTCCAAAGCATCCCAGAGTTCTTTAGCGCTTTTATATTCAAAAAATATGTCGTAGAGAGACTCAGACATAGCGCTTAAGATTCTGTGGAAGCAATGGTAGTCTATTTCCTTAGGGGTCTTAGGTTTAGAGGAGGAGGATGATTTGAATACCCCTATGTCAGACTCAGTCTCATCAGAATCATTTGAGATGGGTGTGGACCCATCAATAGCTGAAATCAGGCCTAAGGTGGTAAGCCAAAATTTCATCTGGCTCTGCCACCTCTTGAAGAAGGTGCCATTGAATTTAGCAGGCTTTGCAGAAAAAATATCTTCCTTGGAAGTCATGTTTTCTAAAGTCTGTAAAATTATATTTACTCAATAAGATGGCTTTAAACTAAAATTAACAATTAAAATAATTTTAGTAATAGACCTTTAAAATTTTAGTTTTTCAAGTTTTTGATAAGGTTGGGTTAGCTGTAGGGGCCGGATCCCAGCAAGCGGAGGTTCACTAGGAACACTTAAGTACCGATCGCTTAGACGAATTTTCGTCTTGTTGATAGAAGGGCCCTTTCGGCTTGTTCCCAAATAAATCTTAACTTTAGAACTTTAAAATTAAAGGAATTTTACTAAATTAATTAATTGTTTGTTTTAGCCAAAAATAGAAATATTGAGTAAAGAAAATAGATAGTAACACAATAATGATTGTAAAATATGTCAATTAACCAAAAGGACAATTTGCTGCTAGTGTGACAATTATACAAATATGGCACTTATTGCAAAATTGAATGCTGGTAAAATGTGTACTTATTGTAATCAACACATTCAATTAATAATAACAAATGACAATTTATTGTTGTAATGGAAAATTATGGTCTTTTAATAAAAAAAGAAGAAGAAGGTACCAGCACTAAGTATGTTAAATAGGGCTAAAGTACAAATGTAAATATCTAATAGTGAGCTTTTTCTAACAAGCAAATGAAATAACCCAATAGCACGAACAAACTTGTAACAGCAAGTTTGGAAAATAGTCCGATTGCAAGAAATTATTACTAAACTGAATATTTGTAAATAACTAATAGTGATTTTGTATGCTATTTGTGGAGCTTTGGCTTTGGCTATGGAACAATATTTACTTGGATAACAAAGTATGAAGCTTTGGCTTTGACTGTGGAAATGATTTCGTATGCTGTTTAGAACAGCAAAGGGAAGTAAATGATTTTGTATGTTGTTTTGCTAAATAAATTAGCAGAGCAAAAAAAAATTTGTTAAACAAAATAATCTGTTAACAGAATATAAAAACGTTCTTAACAAAATATACAATTGTAAATAATAGAATAGACAATTTGATCTAACTCTTAGATTGTTGGAATTTCTTCAATTTTCTTGCTTTTAATATCTGCAATAAAATAAAATAGTAAATTGTTACCGGCCTCCGAGGAAGTCGCGTACGTAGCACTGCCCTAAGAGTTAGTTCGGGTCTATGTGCAGACTGTATCCGAACACTCCTAGTGGTAAAATTCACGTTCCACCGGAATCTCCTTGCCGCACACGACGTAGAGAGAGTGACCCCGACTTAGCTCTTTCCAGAGCAACAACGAAGAACGGAAAGTTCGTATCGGAAAAGACAAGATTAAAGAAGAGAGTATTCGTAAGGGATTTCAGTGTGTATATCTTTTGAAGAAGGGAAAACAATACATTATATAGGCAGCCCTATACCCAATGAAATGAATGGGGTTTAAAAGAGAGCATTGAAAGTTATTAAAAGAAAAATTAAGAGGCAGCAGCTAGCCGTTGGAACGTTATGAGATCATTGAGGAATTGATACGTTGAGTAATTGATTTTTTCCTCTAATAGATGCAGGTGTATTCAACATGGACTGCCCTTGAATAAAAGTGGAGTGCCTTTAGAATTTACGTATCTCAAACTACACAATCCATCTTAGTAGTTGAGTGACGAGCATTATTTTGGTATGTTCAGGAGATGGATCTTCCAAGAAGCAAGTACAAAGAAGACACCTACATCTTAGTAGTTTATGAGTAACGCATTTATGTTTAAAATTTTGTTATTGGAGACGTCTTATAACATAATATGGCATGGGATGGGAGATTAAAGAGAATTTTTTTTTCCTAAGATTGGTATTCTCTATGCAAGTGTCAGTTTCTAGTCTGTCTCTAGGTTTCTTTGTCCCCAATGGTTGCTTTTTGTTCAGCTATAGAGATACAAATGAATGTAACTCCCTAAAACAAAACTGTCTACACCTTAATTATGATTATTTATAAGGGCACAACAAAAGTTGATCAGGACTAGCCAATTTCTGGCAGTCCTAGATACTTTATGGACTGCCAGAAAATGTGGCAGTCCAGTCAAACACGAAAGGAACTGCCAGAAAATGCCAGAAAATGTGCCATATTTTCTGGCAGTCCATAATGCTACTAGAACTACCAGAATTTGGCTAGCCCTGATCAACTTTTGTTATGCCCTTATAAATAATCTTAACTATAGGCCTTAGTTTGTCTTTTGACCACTTGAAAAGTGTAGTGTCCCGTACCGCTCAGTCAATCGGAGGAATCGAAACGCCGAAGACGTTCGGATTTAGCTTTGCAACGGCTGCTCGAAGACATTGTTCGATCGAGGTGACTTCTCGTTCTGGTGGGGTAGTTTCGGTGAACTCACCTCATCTTAGCCTTCACATAATAAATCGCATGTTTTTAACTTGCGCAAGTAGGCTTGATAATAAAAAAGACGAATCCACATAGCTAAGGGAATAATCTCGACGGGTCAAATTGAGTTAGAATATGGAAAGGTCCAACGGTCGGCTTAGAGTTGGTGCACGACGTGCTTTGAAAATGACATTCGATCTTTCGTCCCGTGGCTTGGGAGAAGGAAAGTTGGTTGAGTAGGCGAAGTTATGAACGTAGCCTAAGTCATAGGCGTCCCGCATGCATGCTTGATAAAGCATACGCGATCCATTGTCCAAGGCTTGGCGTAGCCTTTGCCCGTCCTGTTGGTTAAGTTGTATTACACAGTTTGTGGCATAAGTCTAGGCAACCAAATAACTTGTCTGTTCAAGCCGGACACGTGCTCAGCACGTTCCATCAAGGCAAAGCTTGACACAACCCTTGCTCGTCAAGTTGTTGCAATGTTAAGTTAGTCAAGTTATGTTAGGCTATCGGAGTAGTAGCAAGCACGGTCTTACGAGTTCTACGGCTGGACAAAACCACATAGTCTTACGGTCTCAAGGCCCGTCATATAGATTATGACTTAGACGGTGGTGTCGCATAGAGTTCAAGTTGGTTTAAGATACGATGTCACGGACTTAGTGTTTTAAGGCACGGGTTACGGTTGATTCATTGAGTTTGGAAAAAGGAGCTTCAAATAGTTGTTCCTGAGTTGAATGAAATGATAGGGCAAGAAAGAATAATGCTCGCGACTACGGATCGTCGAGGCGGTCTCAGATTTGAGAAGTATTGAACTTGGCCCTGAAAGATATGGTAACACTAAAGATAGAATGACTGTGTGAGACGTCAGTTTGAGTCGAGTCTTGCATGGTCATGGACAACTTGTCGACAAGGTGGATTTGTCTCTCGAACGGCGACCCGGGTAGCCCACGGGACCGTTGCGATAGAGACATGGTAAGCAGTGCTGGATGACCGCACAGGTTAGTGCAGAGACTTCCAGCGGAGCTCGCTACTCACGCTGGCAAGTGCGGCCGCCTAACTAGCTATGGAGTCCAAGATGGCTCTGGGAGTCAGTGACCAATTCATATAGATGAGTCGGCATGACGACAACCCGCATGTGTGCCTTTGGATTGAGTCGAGTATTGAGTGCACTATATCAAGGAGTCGAGTTGAATGTGTGTGTACAATTAGAACACAAAATGTTGAGCCTAGGATTTGGCTGCAACGTAGGCGACGTGCTTCGGCACGAGATGTGACATCGAGTCTTAAGTTGTTGGCATATAAGTTGCATAAGTTTGATTGAGTCATCTTGAGCTTAAGTCAGGAAACGCCGCAAGACAAAGTCGGTCGAGTGACATTTAGTCCACGAGTCTTGATTGGGTCAGTTGGTGATCAAGTAGCAAGGGCCGCGAGGCGGCGATATGGTTAAGTCACACTGAGTTGCGAGGCACGGCACGATAGATTTGTAGCACGGTCAAAAGGAAGTTGGGTACTATCGCGTAGTCGCGTCTCTGATTTTGTGCCGTAAGGCAAACACGACTTGATAGGTTAACGTTGTTGTTGCAAACACGGGATGGTCTAGAGACACAAAATAGGCCAAGGCGTCGGTCCTAAAATAATCCTAAGGCAAGGGTAGAAAGACAATATAAAAGGATTATGTTGCACAAAGTAAATTAACGTGTTGGTTTTGTATGGGTGGGCGAGGAGCTCATTCCACCAGTACAGTTGAGTACTGACACCTACATAGTTTTTCATGTGTAGGCACAGGTAGAAGATCTTGGCGCGGAGCTCGCTTGGATGCGTCGAGGCACGGAGTTTCTTGGCGATTCGAAGCGTGCGGCTGCATGGAGTCAAGACTTATACGGGACATAATGTATGGACATTGTCTTCCGAAGCATCCGCTGGCTCAAGCATTGTATCGAGAAATGAGAGAGAGCAGAGTAACTTGTAAAATGAGAGAAAAGTGAGCTTGAGTGACTTGTAATCTTGGCCTTGCGTCTTTGTAACATTTGTTTCAATATCAATAAAGAGCTTCTTTTGAATAACTTGTGTTTTGTTTCAAATTTTTGCTGCTATTATTCAATGTCTCTGCTTGGGACTTCTGTGCGACGACTCCGTCGCAGCCCCTGTAATCGGCCGTTATGGAATCCGTCTTGCACGAGCGCAATTTAGGCTCGTGCGGCATCACGTCTTAGCGAGGACGATCGCTCCTACGAAAGCGGGACGTGACAAAAAAATCCATATGGAGGTCAATTTTCTATGTATATTGGTCGAAGAGCAACGCCAAAAGCTGGGGCTCTTGGTTTTGGTAGTCGGTCGTCTATTTGTCATATGTTGGTCCCTGCAAATAATGTCGAATTAATGAATGGTCCTTTCGTGCATAAGTTGTTTATAAACTAATACAAAGCGGAATACAAAATTCATTTCTTTCATGAAAATATTGCTAAGGGTGTCGTGAATGTTGGCCGAAACATCAAGACGTAGCATATGAGGGATCAAAGCACTTTTCCGAAACATGAGAGCCTTAGCATCTGATAGATTTCAATCTATTCAATCATTTTATGTGACACTTAATATGTAGGTCTTTCCTAGTTTCAGCCAAAGAAATGAGCAGTGGACCAGCAGAAATACTACTGTATCGATTGCATATAACATATGCTCAGACTTGATTCAATTTATGAAGTAGCAATACCCATTCTATCAGGTTTCTTCCCATTGTTGTACCTACAGTTGTTACAAGTTTCTTTTTTATTTGCTATTTGCAGGGCAACAACACATTGCAGTGCTGCACTTTAGATTTAGAGACCTGAGACTAACTCTAAAAGTGGTGTCCTCCAATATTTATGTTCATATAATTATATTTTTCATCGACGATAATAAACAAAATATAATATCCAAAATAATATGTTAGAATGAAATATTAATAAAATTGAAGATGTTCCAAACAAAAGTAAAATAAAATTGTAACATGTTTAAACACACAGAAAGAGAAAGAGATTGACAATGCTTGAAAGATAGAGGAGATTGAAAGCGTCAGACTATCAGAACGATAAAATTAGGTGAGAGGATTTTGACAGCTACTACACCAATTTATTTATATATCTAACCAAGTGACTTGTCTCTTGGTATTAAGTTTAGATGTCGTAGAACAAAAAAAATCTTTTGTTGGTGTTTTTGCCTTTTGATTAGGAAAGATAGTCCCATATCGGCTACACCAAATGGTGAGTATCTCAATATAATGTATTGCTTGTGTTGAGGTGTGCACATGAGGTGTGGTGGGGCACAAGTGTGTGTCATGTGGGAGTATTTTCCTAGAAGGAAAAAGGATTAATTCCAACAAAGATATAAGTTGATTTTTGTTGTGCGGACTCGGATTCGGACACGAACTCCAGGATATCTCGTGCATGCACGGGAGTGTTCGGGGGGTAGGCGTGGACTGGTACACTTCTATGCTGATTGTGGGATGATCTAAAATATCAAACTCTATTTTTTGAGTATTGGTATTTTAGTCCCACATCGGATAGGAGAAGAGGTAAAGTCTCACTCCACTCTATAAATAGAACCCGTTAGCCTCCTTTGAATAATGCACCAAAGAAGAGAGTTAAGGGAGTCCGTAAAGTCCAGGAAGTCCGTTCAAGTTTCAAATATTGACTGATCACGAGCGTTCCAGAAGTTCTCTAGAACTTGCTGGTTCCTGGAAGCGGATCGTATATATGCGAATCTTGCTTTGAGCAACGGTGATCTTATCACCCCATCAAAGCAGCATTTCTCTTTCTTCTTCCCTTCTCTTCTTCTCTGATCTAATCAGATACTTCTTGTGGGCTTTCGTCGCTGCTGCTGCTAGCAACTCGATCTGTACCTTCCTAAAAGAAGTTCTACTTTCGTTTGCTGTTGTAACGAAATCTCTTTAAATTTTTGTTACCCAGAATCCTCCAAGGATCTCTGTGGTGCACCTTCTTTGAAGTGTTGCTGCGAAACGTTGTTACTATTGAGACAACTGTTTCGTTTCTCTGTTTTCCATCGAAAATTACGCCTCGGAAATAACATCTTTTTATGACCTCTAAAATTATTATAATGAGTCTGTTGGTCTTTTATTTATAATTGGACTTACATACATTAAATAGTATACAAAAATAGATATCCTAAAACAAAACAAAAAAAAATCCTTTTATGATGATTAAAATTATTATAATGAGTCTGTTGGACTTTTATTTATCATTAGACTTACATACATTAAATAGTATTAAAAAAATAGTGTCCTTTAAAGTTTTGGGCTTGAAGCAGCCGTCTCATGCGGCTCATATCAAGTCCGGCCATGAACACATGAAAGGCTCCAAGTGAGAAGGTGATAATGTGTTGCTCGATTAGGACGCATCATCTCGGATCATATCGTACTCAATTTTGATGGAAAATGTGACCATCCATAAACCCCAGCCAGGTACCTTACATAAGGCACATGCACACCAACGACACAAAGGAACAAAAACAAAAGGTACAGCCTGCATTAACCGATGACATCCCTTGAGTAAATACCAAAAATAGGAAAGCCATACCTCGTGTAGAAAACCAGCAAAACATACCATGAATATGTCTCCACCATGCAACTCAAAAATGCTACCTCAATTGAATACACATGCCTGAATTTCGGTAGACGGATTTGGTGCACAAAAGGGACGTCTAGCGTCTAAGCTGTCTAGACGGTCGCACAGAAAAAAAAAAATTTAGTTTTAGGTTTTGACTTTTGAAAAAAAAATTGAAAATTCTTTTGAATTTTTGTGAAATTTGAATTTTTATTTTTTTTATTGAATTTAATGAATTTTTATTATTATTTTTTTAAAAATCTGAATTTTTTTTGAATTTTCAGATCTGAAATTATAAATTTCTAAAATTTCAAATTTCAAAATTTTGAATTTTTCGTCTTGGCCGAACAGGGACCGACTTGGTCGAACAGGCCCGCCTAGGTGCCGAACAAATCCGTTTAGGACCGAACAGTACCTAGGAGATCAATTTGGGGATTTTCAGTGCGGCAGGCGGCCGCCTAGCGCCTAGGCGACCACCTAGACCGATTTTTAGAACACTGACTTAAGATATGTGTACCACTGAACTGCCATGCCAAATTGAAATGTTTTCTAGAAGAATATAAAAATACACAAACAATACCATCGAATGTGTGAAGTTCTATGTCTGTGGACATAAAATGTTTAGAATGAAGATGAGAGTTTTTCTTTTGTATATGTTTTCTTCTGGTATAGAGGAGACACGATCGGAGGGCAAGTCAAAGCATCCCCCAGACTCTCCTTCATAGAACCTTTTAGATATTCTTGTTTCCGTATGTTGAAGAGTGAATTGGGTGCGTTTGATTGCAAGGTGGAAAATATGTGGAAAAGAAATTAATTTTATGGAATTATTTTTCTAGGAAAAAAAAATCCATGGAATTTTAAAAAATTTCATGGAAAACTTAATTTGGGTGTTTGATTGCCATTATTTTCCACGAAAAATAGTTATTTTCTATGGAAAATGATATTTTCCTATGGGTTGGACAAGCTTCATTTTCCACCATTTTAGATGAAAATATGAAAAATGATAGTTTTTTGGAAAATAATTCCATGGAAAACATAAGCTATTAAACACTACAAATGGTGGAAAATGTGTGATGGAAATATTTTCCATGGAAAAAAAAATTCAATCAAACACAGCTATTTCCTTATGTATTTTCCATTTCTAGATAGGGTTAGTGATGTCATTCCCCATATTTTGTAGGCCTATAAGTATTTGCCAAGATCCATAAAAAAAAAATTCTCTCATTCTAAGCCAAAATGTGGCCTCCACTTTCAACACCTTATAAAAGTTATGTAAGAGGGAGTATGAGACACCTGCGCACCTCAACTGGATCTTACACAATTGCAATGATCCTTTGATTATTGGACATTGGCACGTGTGCATTTTGACACGGCCAAATGATATTTTACACAACAAGTGTCCAAATTCTAGACACGGTTACATATGTGGACATTTGTAAATATACGTAAGGGTGAGCATATAACGGTTGAAAACCGAAAACCGAATCGAAATATGACAAACGGTTCGATTTTTCGGTTATCGGTTCGGTTTACGGTTTAAAATTTTGAAAATTTGAAATAACGGTTCGGTTTTCGGTTCTTCATCCGAAAAATCGAACCGAACCGAAAACCGATTTAGATTTAGTAATTTATCAAACTACCCACAATATACATATACTAATGTTTATTAATCCCTAACTGAGCGCACTCTCTTCTCCTATTCTATGTCGGTCTCCTATTCTATGTCGGTGCTTCTTTGAGCACTCTCTCTATCTACCCTCAATCTATATATATTAATATCTTTCACTCTATGAAATATAACAATTCATAAATACAATAATGTCATATATTTTTTTAAATTTTTTTTTATTTAAATAGGCTCATTTTGCTAAAAACTTGAAGGCCATGCACATTGGTCCATGAAATCGAACCGACCGAAAACCGAACCGAATTAATTCGGTTCGGTTTTGTTCGATTTTTTATAAAAACGGTTCGATTTTCGGTTTTGAGAAATACGATTTACGGTTATTTCGGTTTTCACATATTCGGTTCGGTTTGAACCGAACCGAACCGAACCGATGCTCACCCCTAAATATACGCGTACTTAACATGTATATTTATATGCGATTGTCTATGGATATTAGGATGTTGATAAGTACGGACAATATAATTGAAATCGTATAGTATTCACTAAATAGGGACCCAAAAGGCCAAACCTACCTTATGAATATCTTATGATTCGTAGATTACTCAAGTGTCAGACACATATTGGCACATGTCCAGTGCTTGATGTCAATTTTCTATGAGCCTTGCTAAAGATTGTAGGACAAACATGATCGATTATTGTAGGGTTTTATTCAGAATGTGGCTGTAAAAAATGGAAGTTGCATCTCTCTAAACATGGGAATGTACATCTCTTTAAACTTACTTTCAAAGGATTTATAAGTTGCAAACAAAAAATGGAAGTTGCATAGTGACAGTATCACATGTCTAATGTAATTACATCAATATCAATATGAGATACTATAGAAAATAATAGTTGGGATGAATTTTATTGATGGACTACTTCACTACTTATAGGGAGTCTAGCTCCTCTACATACTACAAATTCCGATGTGGGACTAAAAGTCCCTTATTGATTCTCAACACTCCCCCTCAAGATGGGCGATAGATATTAATCATCCCCATCTTGTTACATAGCTTTGAAAGACTCAATGAACTAAGACCCTTAGTCAGACAGTCTGCCACTTGTTCTTCTGAGCGAACATAGTCAATCTTCAGTATCCCTTGTTCCAGCTTTTCCTTGATGAAGAATCGATCGATCTCGATGTGCTTCATTCTGTCGTGCTGAACCGGATTGTTCGCTATACTTATCGTAGCTTGACTATCGCTCCGAAGGTGCAATGGTGTCCCCTTGGCTAGCTTCAACTCTGTCAGCAGCGCCTTTACCCATAGCAATTCTGATACTCCTAAAGCCATTGCTCTGTATTCTGCTTCAGCTGTCGACCGTGCTACCACTGACTGTTTCTTGCTTCTCCATGAAACCAGGTTTCCTCCTACAAAAATACAGTACCCTGTGGTAGACCTTCTGTCGTTTATGCAGCTTGTCCAGTCTGCATCGCAGTATCCCTCAACATCTGTGCATCCATTCTTCTTGAACCACAGTCCTTTTCCCGGCGTCCCTTTCAGATATCTTAGGATCTGAAATACTGCATCCATATGACCCGTTCTTGGATCATGCATATAGCGGCTTACAACACTTACTGCAAATGAGATATCAGGACGAGTATGCCCTAGATAAATCAGTCTGCCTACTAGCCTTTGATACCTTTCGCGATCAACAGGCTCTCCTGCTTCTGCTCCCATCTTGCACTTCTGGTCAATTGGAGTGACTGCTGCTCGGCATCCCAGCATTCCTGTCTCCTTCAGCAGATCTAGTGCATATTTCCTTTGTGAGAGAACAATTCCTTGTTCACCATTACACACCTCGATACCCAAAAAGTATCTCATCTCCCCCAGGTCCTTCACCTCAAACTCTTTGGCGAGTTTCGCCTTCAGCTTAGTGATCTCATCAGCATCATCACCTGTGATTACTATATCATCCACATATACAGCAAGTATAGTTATGTGGCCTCTTGCATGCTGGAGGAAGACCGTGTGATCTGCATTTGTCTGATGGTACCCTATGCCAGTGACAGCCTTTCTGAATCTGTCAAACCAGGCTCGAGGAGATTGCTTCAGCCCGTACAGCGACTTCTTCAGTTTGCACACTTTTCCATGTGACATTCCTTCACCTGAATCTGACACAGAGTAGCACCCCGGAGGAGTCTCCATGTAAACTTCTTCCTGTAGGTCTCCATGAAGAAATGCGTTCTTTACGTCTAACTGGTGTAGCTTCCACCCATAGTTTGCTGCAATGGAGACCAGTGTTCTTACGGTACTCATCTTCGCTACTGGGACAAAAGTCTCATCATAATCGATACCATATGTCTGGGTATAGCCTTTTGCAACCAGTCTCGCCTTTTATCGTTCAACTTTTCCTTCTGGTGTCTCCTTCACTGTGTAAACCCATTTGCATCCCACAGCTTTCTTTCCTTCAGGTAATGGCACCAGCTCCCATGTCTTATTTTTCTCTAGTGTCCCAAGTTCTTCCATCACTGTGGCTTTCCATCTTGGGTCCTTCTTTGCTTCCTGCCAATTCTTAGGTAAAGAAGTGGAGTCTAACGAAGTGAGGAATGTTTGATAAGTCGGAGAAATATTAGAATAAGATAGGTAGTTGGCGATATCATGTTCATAATCTTTATAACGAATAGGAGTCTTTCCCGCATTAATGCGAGAAGACCTCCTTAAGGGAGCAATGGGTGGTGGAGAAAGCATACCATCCGAATCGGAGAGATCCGCTTCCGAATCCGAGCGATCCAGTGCGGGAGTAACATCTTCAGGAGTCGGGGCAGGAATAGACGAAGGACTTGGCACTATAGGCACAGGGTACGGCACAGTACTGGACCTCTGCTGTCTTCTTCTGTAAACTTGGAGCTCCTTTTCCCTTGTCTGCTTCTCCCCCTGCGTAATGTACGTATTGTCTTCTTCATCCTCCGTATCAGTATCAGTGATGTTGTCTTCCCCTTTCTGCCAGTCTGTCATGACAGGACAAGGTACCGATCCGACAACGACGTTTGGGCATACTACCTCCCCCTCACGTCTAACACCCGCTGTGTGAGGCGTGTTCCCAAACGCAGAACCTTCGTCCGAACCATAATAAGGTTCCAGCTCTCTGAATGTAACGTCCATGCTTACAAACAGCTTCCGTTCAACCGGGCTCCAGCATACGTAACCCTTCTGTGTCCCGGTGTACCCAACAAAGATACACTTAAGTGCTCGAGGATCCAGCTTACCAACACCAGGCCTGTTATCGTGGACGAAGCATACACAACCAAATACTTTCGGAGGAACGGTGTACGCAGTTGTCCCCGTGAGCATTTCCAAAGGCGTCTTCCAGTCCAGTAATTGAGAGGGCATCCTGTTGATGAGATAAGAGGCTGTCAAGACAGCCTGCCCCCACAAAAATTTAGGGACATTCATAGCCAGCATCATTGTCCGAGCCACCTCCAGCAGGTGCCTATTCTTTCGCTCGGCAACACCATTTTGAGCCGGTGTATAAGCACAAGAGGTTTGATGCAGTATACCATGAGAGGATAAATACGCAGCAAACCTCTTATGGGTATATTCCGTCCCATTATCCGACCGAAAACACTTAACACGAGCATTATACTGTGTCCGCACCCGTTGATGGAAGCTTTGAAATGCCTCGAAAACATCACTTTTATTCTTCAGCAGGTAGACCCACGTTACGCGGGTAGAGCAATCAATAAAAGTAACAAACCATCTATAACCGTTAACACCGTTTGTAGGACAAGGGCCCCACACATCGGAATGAATCATATCAAAAGCAGCAGAATATCGATGCCCAGAATGCACATAGGAGCTTCTGGTATGTTTCCCCAACTCACAAGAATCATAAACTAACAACTCTTTATTTGCTTTTTGATATAATGACGGATACAGTCGACCAATAACGGGAAAAGAAGAATGTCCTACACGCTGATGTTGGAGGAGCAGCTCGGCTTCGGCACTTCGACTTCGGACTTCCGGTTGGGCGTCTGCAACCAAAGATGCCAGTGCTCTATCCAGACCGTTCCTGTCCAAGTACCATAGACCCTTATGCCATGTGCCAGTGCCTAGTCGTCTCCCCGTTCCCTTCTCCTGAAAATTTACCTTAGGAATATCAAAGGAAACAATACAGTTTAGATCAAGGATAATGGCGCTAATGGAAATAAGATTGACAGGAAAGGAAGGAGCATGTAAGACATTAGATAGAGTGATGGAAGGAGTGCAATCAACAGTGCCTTTACCCGTAACCGGCCTGTAGGTACCATCAGCAGTCTGAATGCTTTCTGGCGGCGTTAGAGGAGAGTATTCCCGGAACTCTCCTCGGGACCCCGTAACATGGCAAGATGCCCCAGAGTCCATAATCCAAGCTGGCTGAGAGACAGATGCAAGAGCACGCGGAGGTATACCGGCACTGGTTTGGGAGAAGTAAGTGCAGTAATCTCCTGTAGCGGACGGCACCCCAGGAATGACTTGTCTTTCACCAGAACCAAGCTTTGAGCCGCGCATCTTCTCGAGAACTTCCCTCTCAAATGGAGTGATGTCCGCCAGCTGATTGTCCCCACCTTCATCTGCCAGATGCGCCTTATTGCCTCCAGAGTAAGTGCCCCTTCCACCACCGTAGCTGCCTCGACCACCTCGTCGTCCACCGCGACCACGACCCCGACCATTCGAGGGAGTCCGTGTCGGTTTTGGGCAAAAGCGGATGTAATGTCCTGTGTCACCACAGTTGTGGCAAACGCCTCCCGTAGAAGGAGGCTGTGTGAAAGTGGCAAGAGCAGATGTGTTAACTCCGGCCTGCTCCCCCTGGGAGATACCCTTGGTAGACATCAGCTTCAACCGTGCTTCTTCTTGTGCCATGGCAGCTATGGCGTCCTCTAATGTCGGCAGCGTCGGTTGTGCGAGAAGGACATTCCGCCGTTGCTCAAACGCTGGGTTGAGCCCCTTCAAAAACTTCATCATCCGTTGCCGCGAAATATAATCCAAAAATTTCTGGAAATATTTGGCAAAAGTCGGTTCAACCTGAGCATCCTCCATGCCAAGAGGATCATAATGGTCAAGATCAGACCAGTATTTCTTCAACAAGGCAGCGTACTCAGAGATAGTACGATCGTCTTGGATTACCCTATCGAGCTCATCCTGCAGTTGAAAGACTCGCATGGGGTTACCCGAACCGGAGTACATGTCCTTCAACGTTCTCCAGATATCAGCAGCTCCCTCCATTGCTTCAACGTTACCCGACACTTGGTCGGTCAAAGAGGCTGTCAACCAACCAACCACGACATTGTTGACAATGTCCCATACAGCAAACTCCTTCGAGGAGTGATCGACAGGGGCCGTAGTGTGGCCATCAACATAACCAACCAAGCCACGTCCCTTCAGCGTCCGCATCGCCTGCCGCGACCATTTCAAGTAGTTGGTCGTGCCTTCCAACTTCGTCTCCAGCTTGTCCAACTTTCCCATTTTGTACGGTGACGGATCCACATCAGTATGGGTCACGCGTGGGGTCGCCTCCGGTAATCTCTTGGTCAGGAGATCCTCGACCAGGGCCTTCATTTCTTCTGCTGTCAACTTCTCATAGATGGAATCCATGACTTCTGCAACTGCAATCAGTGAGGTGTTGTTGTTTTTGGAGTCGTCTTCTTTGGAGTCGTCTTCTTTGGAGTCGTCTTCGTCTTAGTCAGCTACCGGAGGGAAACAACAAAACGAGATCCCTCACTGATATGTCGTAGTTTATACGACCAACTAGAACCGCGTCATGATAACGCGTTCGGACGGCTCAAGGATAACCAACGTAGTTGTGCCTCCTTGCATGAGACAAACCAGAGGTATACCAGCCGTGCAGAAACGATTGTAAAGACAATGTTTCTGAGATACGAAGATCTAAAGAGATTTCGTATTCGTAGCAGAGCTTCTAAAAAGAAGGTACTAATTCTGGAAGGCAACTACAGAGATCTTCTAAAGAGAAGGAACTCTGATTCTCGAGGCAACTATAGGGATCTTCTAAAGAGAAGAAATCTGTTATTTTTTTTTTGGAAACAGAAAAAAGAAAACCCTAAAAAGGGTGCTGTAGCAGCAGTAAAGGGGCGGGGGGGGGGGGGGCGGCGCTGGAGGGGGGGAAGGGGGCCGGCGGGTCAGCGGGGGGGGGGGGGGGGCGGCTGGTCAGGGCGGGGGGGGGGGGGGCGCGGGTCAGCGGGTGGGGGGGGGGGGGGGCGCGGGTCAGCGGGTGGGGGGGAAAGGGGGGTCGGGGGGGGAAAGGGGGGCTGCTCCGGGAGGGGGGGGGAAAGGGGGGCTGCTCCGGGAGGGGGGGGGAAAGGGGGGTCGAGGGAGGGGGGGGGGGGCTGCTCCGGGAGGGGGCTAAAAAAAATTTTTTTTTTTTTTTTTTTTTTTTTGTGTGGAGAGAGAGAGAGAGAGTTATGGCTCTGACACCATATAGAAAATAATAGTTGGGATGAATTTTATTGATGGACTACTTCACTACTTATAGGGAGTCTAGCTCCTCTACATACTACAAATTTCGATGTGGGACTAAAAGTCCCTTATTGATTCTCAACAGATACAAATATAGAAGTTGAACATGACGATCGAGGAAGAGGCTTATCGACTTGTATGTGTGTTCAGTTTCCATAATTGTATTCCTAATTATTTTTGCTATTGATAGTGTCAATCTGCAACTTCCATGTGCAACTTACTTTTTGTGTAACCTTAAACTTCCATACTTTTGAGATATCGGGAATAGTTTCTATGGGTAAATATTGATTAACAATTACAACTACTTTTGGTACAAGTATGACTTCTTAGTCTCTGATAACACAATTCTTAAAGGTCTTGACAGCTAAATTCAAGTTTTTACATGAAATTAATCTGAATCAAACAATAAACTATCTTTCTTTATTGATAACTTACTAATAGGTTCATGAATCCTTCAATTAATCTACTCAAATGGAATATAGTTTGAGCTCAAACTCAAAGGTCGGTTACCTACAACTATCTGTTACTATATTAAGCCAGGACATGCTGTGAAGATTTATTTATTTTCCTGTCAAATTTGTGCATATTGAAATTTGGATCCATAAACATGTAAAAAATACTAATGTAAGAATAATTTGGTAATGTGGATTAGTATTCTTATCTGAACTGAAATATTATTTATTCTCCTCTTCAAACCCCCCTTTTCTTTCACTTTTAGCTATACTTTTTTTTTTCTCCCAACTTTTTTGCCAAGATTCTCCCAACTTTTTTGCCAAGATTCCATGGTTGCTTAGAAGTTAAGCGAGTCAGGGAGTATTCAACCACTACTTCGCTTGCTTCAGAGGTAATAGTTCTGCTCATTTTAACTGGGTTTTGTTAATTAGCATTAATAAAATTATAGAGATTTATAGTTATGTTGTTAGTATCATATGATATGATATAGTACCAATTATCCGATATGATACATATAGGCTAATGGATAGTATCGTGTAATGTATAGTTGGTAATATGGATTCATGAACTAGATAGACCATAAATAAAAAAATTATGAAAATATTATATTAAATGGTTCCTATATTGTTTGAGAAGTATAGACCTAAATTCCTAGAGTTATTGTAGTTATTGTACGTGATACTATATGCAAGCAAATCGATACACCATAGGGGTGAGCATTATTCGGTTTTGAACCGAAAACCGAACCGAACCGAACCGAATAAGAGATTCGGTTCGGTTTTTAAAAAAATCGATTCGGTTTCGGTTTTGAAAATACTAGATTTTCTTATTCGATTTCGGTTTCGGTTTTGGATTTCGGTTTCGGTCCAAAACCGAAAACCGAATAAGAAATTTTAGTTTATATATATATATAGGTATATATTATAGGTATATAATAAATATATCTAGGTATATATAGTTATTATATATATTAACAAAAAATAAAAAATAAACCCAAAAACCGAATAAACCGAAAACCGAACCGATTTAATTCGGTTCGGTTCAGTTATTGACCAATTCGGTTCGGTTTCGGTTTTGCTTATTCGGTTTCGGTCCAATTCGGTTTTTGCTTATTCGGTTCGGTTGGAACCGAATAAACCGAATACTCACCCCTAATACACCATATGTATCATGAGTGTGTGTCTCAAAGCCTCCTAGCTCAAGTGGTTAGGAGGTGGAGACATAAACATCCTGACTACGTAGGTACGATCCCACATGAAAGCGTATTATTCATTCCAATTAATGGTGTGTATATTGTATATATATAGGGAAATGCTCTAAAACCAGTCGGGTGGTTTCATATTATGAAACTAACCTATTTTACCACCATTGGATTTGAATTGCAAGACTGAGATTAAAATGTGAGAGTATCTACTTAAAAGATATATGTGTAATCTCAGTCTTGCAATCCAAATTCAACTATTATAACATAAGTTGGTTCCATAATATAAAATCATCCTACTGATTTTTGAGCATTTCTGTATGTATATATTTTTCGAAGAGGGCACAGAGTCTCTAATGGTAAATAGAACCGTAACCACGTCACAGGGGCTCGAACACCCGACCTTCAGGGCAGCAATGCCTCCCCTCTACCGCTAGGCGACGGTGGTATGGACCAAAGGGGCGGCAGTCAAGTATTCTATGTGCCTTTACAAAATGATCAGGAAAAGATCACTCCTTACACGGGATAGACTTACCATGTTTGGCATCCCCTGTGAGGATACCAACTGCAGCTTATGTGGAAAAGGAGACGAGTCTAGGAATCATCTGTTTTTCGCTTGCGACTTTGCTTGGGAAAGTTGGAGTTCCCAGAGGTCTGAAATTGGCCTTCTCACCCAGCATGATAGAGTTATCCCATCTGTTTTGAATGATGTTAAAGCTTATAAGGGTAATGGAGCTAGAGGATACCTGCAGCGTATCTTTGAGGGGCTCTCCCTTTATTATTTTTGTTGTACAAATTTAGATGCTGACATAGATATTCTAGACCCTAGATAACCTATTTTGTAATCTGGGCTGGATCATAGCTGTAATCATCATTTTTTTTTTTTATCTATAATATTTACCTTCTTTGGAAAAAATATATAAGGGGTCATTCAGTTGCGAAGCATACCTTCTACCTTACGATTTGCATTAATATTTTAGATTAAGATCCATACCCTGCTTTTTTCAAATTGTACGTAAATCGACACCTACAAACTTTAGAACACGAGTATCACGATGCACAACAAGGAATTTTATTTTGGACTTGAAGAAGTGATTCTGCATATATATATTGTGCATATATTGTGCATGCAACTAACTTCTTACTTTGCCTTGAAATCAGAATTTACAGTATAAACCCCAAACAAATAAGTAAGAGAAGAAGAAAACATTAAACATATCATAAACTAGAAGATCCTAAGGGGAAGCTTCTGATCTTTACACACCACGAGCGAGCATCTCCTGGTACTTCTCAAGAGATTTCTGTCTCTGGAGCCTCATGTCCTCCTTAAACTTGGCAATGAACATCTCTGCCCTCATGTCCACTGAGCAGGAAGTCTCCGTAGGGAGAGGAGGAGAAGAAGAAGAGGTAGAAGGAGAAGAAGTCGCGACAAATCTACCCATCTTCTCGCCGGCCTCCCCCTCCTTCACGACTGTCGGCTCGTGTCGCGGTTGGAAGAGCTCGTCTACGTACACCGGCGCGAAGCTCTGACGGTGGTGCAGTTTCTTGGTGTGGAGCCTCTTCCTATGTTTGATGGTCTTCGATCTTCTGAGCTTTCGGAGTTTGGGTTGTAACCTAGAGGTGAAGCTTCTCCAAGCCTTCTTCGAAGGCAGGAGCCGCGTCTTTAGGGGGAAGCAAGACATGAAGGAGAGGCTAAGGGGGAGATTGTGATAGTTGGAGGGATTGAGAGGAAAGGGGGGGGAGAGGGGGGTTTTTATTGTTGGTGGTGGTGGTGGTGGTGCATGGCGCGACTTTAGAATGGAATTTAGAGGGGGGTATCAGCTAATATTCCCCTGTTTCTTAGCCTGGTTTGTGTAGTGAGGGAGAAGTTAGTTTGGCAATTGTCTCCCTTGAATGCTTTGATAACTTGAGTTTGTAGAAATATAGTTAAAAAAAGCTTTTTCTAAGGGCACCCCCACTATTACTAGGGGCTATCACTTACTAGGGGACAGTCCAGATTTGAGGAACTTTTACTGGGGACATCCCGAAAATTACTTGGGGGCAGCCCAATATTAGGGGTTTTTCTCTCGCCGGCAGAGTGGAGCGGCACCGGCAGAGCCGAGACTCGCCGCAGCCGTTGGGTTGGGGTTCACACGACGGCGCGAGAGGTGGATACGCTGGAGGTGGTCGGCGACGGAGGAGAGGTGGTCGGTGTGGTCGGCGTCGGAGAGGTGGACGCACTCGACAGAGGAGAGGTCGGCACCGGCTCGGTGTGGTCGGCTGGCTGCTTGGGGCGGTTGTAGGTCGAAGGTGGCGTCGGAGAGGAGGGTGACGAGGGTGGCGCCGACGAGGGACGCGACGACGACGAGGTCCTCGACGGCGGGGCGGCTCTCCAAGGCGACGACGAGGCCTTCGCATCTGCTGCTGCTGCTGCTTCTTCTTCTTCTCCGAGGACTGCCAACTTGTTGGCAGTCCTAACACATGTTAGGACTGCCAACATGCTGGCAGTCCTAGGACTGCCAGTAAGTTGGCAGTCCTAACATATGTTAGGACTGCCATCAAGTTGGCAGTCCTAGGACTGCCAGCATGTTGGCAGTCCTACTTGCTGGAAAAAATTGGGCTAGTCCCAAGAAAAAATTTTGATGGCAAACTTGTAATTTTTTGCAAAAATTTTGGGATAGCCCCAAATAATTGGTGTGGTGCCCTTAGAAAAAGCCTTTAAAAAAAACTTGCACTTGAGAAGGCTTTATGGAATTGAAATTTGATCGTCGTCAAGGATATTTATGTCATTTCATAGTTCATGGAGGCAGGCCTGTTTCTGAGGATGTGCAAGTTGTGCGATTGCACATGGCCCCAAAAACCGAAAGGTCCCAATAATTTTAACCTATGTATATCTATCTATTATATAATAAGAAAACTTGAAAGGCTTCACCATAAAATTTTCATAATTCCTAAAATGCCCTAACTTACTTTATTAATTAGAAAATATAATTAATGATGTAATCATAATTATAATACAATTATCATTAATGTCCACTACCATCATTGATACCCACTATCATAATGAGTACTTAGTGTTCATTATCATGTCACTCCCCACTATTAATTTCTTTTACTTTATAAAACTATAATGATATAAATACTAATTATTTACAAATATCTCATTTTCTATCAAAAAAAAAGAAAAATTCAGAAGAAAAAAATTGCATTACAAATTAAAAAAAAAAAAAGATTTCATTACAAATATTTGACTTTTCAAAAGAAACAAAATTAGCATAATAAAAGTTGGTAAATAATAAATATATTCTTCAAATAATTATAAGCATCTACAACATCCCCTAATTTTTTTGTTATGTAATAAATTAGCAAAAAACATATGTGCAAAGCACGTACACAATTGCTAGTAGTACTAATACGAAATCTCTATTTTTAGATATAAGCCGTCCTATTTTTTAGAAACTGCATTAACATTGTCCAACGTTAGAAAAGAGATCTCTTTGGACCACCTTTTAGTATTTGTACGTGGCCTTTAGAATGTCATAAACGGTCTTGCATGGAGGCCTGTATTACCTAGTGAATATAGATCGGCAAGGAAAAGGAAGGAATCACTTAGGGTGGGTATTACCTTTACTTTTTGCTAAAAGGTATTTAAACTTAGCATAATATCCAAGGAAATATGAACACAGTTACCCCCACTTTGCTCTCACTTTTGGCCATTCCTTGTATTTTTCTTGTCACAATGTGGATGCCAAGGCTGCCCACTTCCCCAACTTGCAGCCAAATATTCCAGGGTTTGCTTAAAAGTTAAGCTTGGTGACAGTATTCTTCTAACTTCTTCCTTCCAGAGACTATAGAACTAGTCCAGTCCAAGAATGCCTGCTGCTTTTTTCCTTAGCGCCCCCCACATTTGTGCATTCACCAAAGTCCATAGTTCACAGTATCGGCCGATACCGATCCGATACTGACCGATACCCCCATTGGGGGTCTCTTTTCTGATCATTTCGGCAAAAAAATGGAACGAAAAAGACAAATAAGCAAGGGTGTAAAAGCATGTAAAAGAAGAAAACATATCTATCGTAAGTAAATCAATCGGTAATGGTGACTACTATTTCATTCAATTTCAAAACTACTAAGAAATGACACTGAAAATATCAAAATTATGCTTAAATATATAAAATATATATTTTTAAAATGTTAATAATTTATTAATAATTATTTGTTTTCCGATACCAAAAAAATCCGATACTCCGATCCGAAACCTCCGATACTGCCGATACCACCGATCCTGATACCCGTAGGAATGGTCCGATACTGATCCCGATACCGATACTTCGAACCTTGCACCAAACCTCTGAAACCATAGGGAATTAGGAAACAAGAAGTTGACTGGTTTTGCAAAAAAAGGGCACAATATAACTACTGTCGATCAGTTCACCCTGTGCAGTATCCATACACCATAGTCTGTGTATTAGCTGAGCAAAATCCGAAATCAGAATGAAGAGGGATTAATTTTGTAAACTTGGGGTGCTGTGAAACTTAGTTACTTTCTTTCTTGAAATTAACACAAGCATTTTAACACATAAACAAGTATCCAGGAGTAATCTGACACTGCGAAAGCTAATTTCTCCGAATTAACAAAAGCATCTATTACAAGACATACAACAGTAGATAGACTTGTACTTCAGTATAGTTAAAAGTTCTTCATAACGAGTTTCAAAACGAGATCAGGACACCAAACTAATGACAATTTGTGTTTGCCTGTTCAAAACTCTTGGCCTGGGATGAAGCAGCCTCCTCCGATACGAGGGCCTCCAGGAGCAGATTCTTCACCTCCCAAGCAGTGTAAGGGAACCCCTTTCTCGTGTAGGCATTGAGTAAAGCAGTGCTCGACTGCTTCACCAGATTAGAGAACGCGCTGCCACCAGTGTCGTCGTTCCTCTGCGTCGCTTCCAACATTGTCAGCCCTGGTGCGTATCTCTCTAGCGCCCTTGATCCGAAAACTTTGGCAAATGAGGACTCCTGGGGAACCATATTAGGCCATGTCTGTCGCCCGCTGCTCCAGAAACTAATTTACATCCACCAGCAGTATCAGTGTAGAGTCATTTATGAAATTGTGTCAGGAAAGCCTATACACACACACCTTTGATGATAAAGCCCTCATGAATCATGATGAGAAAAATATAGTTTGTGCACTTTGGAAGGCTTGAATATTTAGAGTAATGTCGAAGATTTTCTCGACCATGGGACTAATAAAGACTTGCTAGTTTTAACTATAGTTAGCAGTATTGGCCGATACTGATCCGATACGGTTAGGCATGTCCCAATTCGATACCGACCGATACCGATACTGACCGATAACGACATCGGAAGCTTCTTTTTCAATCAATTCGGTAAAATAAATTGAACGAAAAAAATCAATCAACAAGGATGTAAAATCATAGAGGTTGTAAAAACATGTAAAAGAAGAAAACTTATCGCAGATAAACCAATTAGCAAATGTGACTAGTATTTCATTTAATTCCAAAATTACTAAGCAACAACACATGAAATATTTAAAATTATGTCTAAATATATAATAAAAAAATTTAAATTTTAATAATTTATTAATAATTATTTGTTTTCTGATACCAAAAAATCCGATACTCCAGTCCGAAACTATCGATAGTGCCTATACTGCTGATCCCGATACTCATAGGAAGGGTCCGATACTGATTTAGATTCCGATTATGATTCCGATACTGCGAACCTTACTTTTAACTTGAACAACTCGTATAAGGGAACCAAAAGGTTCAGATCAACATTTAAGCTATAGCAAGACTCAACATCTTAGTGAAGAATTAGGGGTTTTGAGCTTTAATTTGAGTTTATATCTTTTGTTTTTGTCAGTTATATAGGCCATATATACTCCTAACAAAAATCATCCTGATAATTCTGTGGTTCTTGCTATGCAGCTAGTTTATCAAACTCTTAATATACTGTTTGACGACATGAAAAACCAAAAGCTCTGTCCGCCACCTCTATCGATCCAAGAGATGGAAGACCCGAGCTTTTGGTGTCCCTTCCCACTAGCCAATATGTTTTTCTCTCGTGCCTTTCTTCGTCCATGGTTCGGTATTCTGGTGTCCTAGGCATAGAGGAACCGTACCAATCCAACTTGAACTTGGTGGTTTAACTCTAGTGCGGTGACAATACTGTAGAGGAGGTCCTGCGGAAAAATAGCTCGACGTCATAATGATAAAAAGCTTAACACCTCTTATTTGACTTTTTCTCGGCGACTCTAGCATCTGAATCTGGGTAGATCTGCACACTACAGCTAGAATGTTGTCCTCCTTTTTGCCACCCTAAAGCCGATAATCACATTTACATTCAGAGATGTTTTAAAGACTCGCTATCCTCCTTTAATGGTATTTTTCTACTACTAATGTGTTTGTGTGTGTTTCCTTTTGAGAAAAAAAAAATACTCAGGAATGTTAGTAAGTATAGTATTTTGTTATAATGACTGCTAATGTGCTTGTTTGCCTCTGCTTTCTGAACCCAGGATCTCCACTACCACTTTGATATTTTATTTTTTCAGTCCCTGGAAATCTAAGGATAGCATAACAAATTGGCATGTTTGTATCATGTTATTGAAAAAATTTAAATAACTTTTCTGCAGAATGAGCATGGGAATGTTACATTCTACCAATGAGTTGTTCAAATAATATGTACAAGAGTTTGGAGGAGGAGGAGGGTTATGGATAGCTTACTGGGGAGTGCACCTTCCCCTGGTTCTGGTGTATAGGAAACCAGGCCCTCTCTTCTCACCACTGGATGATACAGCAGCAGCAGCAGAGTGATTGTCATTTGCAGCAGATGCAGTAGAACCAAATTCTCCTGCAACAAAAAAGGACAGCAAAAACAAGAAGAAGAACAACACTGAGCAACCCATCTCCTCTTCTGTCTCTCTCTCTCTCTCTCTCTGTTGGCTTTTGCTTTATCTCATTTGAAATGCATTTCAAAATTTATTGTATTGTATTCAAATGCACAGGTTTTGAGCTGGTGGGGTTTTTTGTTGTGTGTGTTGTGTGTGGTCCATCTACACTACACTTGTACTGCACCGGTCAGTGAGTAGTAGGTTTGTCATGAGAGCATGTCACGTTTTCTCCATGACCTTCAATTTCAGTAATAAGTTAATAACTGCGAAAGGCGGAAGCTTGCGCAACCTTTTTTTTATTATTATTCCACTTTCATATCTTAAATTCCATCAACCAAACAATATTTTTTAAGTCAAATTTTTTGTGTAAGTATCGCGTACACAAATCCTATTTTTTCACTTTCACACTTTCATGCAACCAAACAGTCCCTAAGGGACATTGGGGCGACACACTTTTGACAGTTTTGTCCATATTTAGGACTACCAACAAAAAATTAAAGTTGTTATTTTAGGACTGTCAAATTTTTTGTTGTTCTGATTTTATATGGACTACCTAAATTTTGGCAGTCCTGAATATTTACATGGCTGTCAAAATAAGAAATTGAAAGCTTTTGTTGAAATTGTTCCTTTGAAAATTCTTTGAGAAGCTAATTATAGGTTCTTCTTACTATCATAACAATAGGCTGTTATGCTCATTACTAGAATTGTTGAAGAGATTAAATAGAACGAAGGTCTATCTTTTTAATCAGAAGTTGAATTGATCATCAGAAGAAGAATTAGACCAAAAATAATGATACATTTTGGGGGGGAAAATGCAACTTCCGTGAAAGAGAAGTAAATGAAATGCTTTCATAAAAATTCTAGTAGAATCGAGAATGAAGTTTTTATTTTGTACATGCCAGATCATGAATTAGCTGCATCCAATCTTCGAAAAAATTCTATTATTTTGATGGACCTATTTTTTATGCATTCCAAATTTTTGGCATTCCAAAAATTTCAAATTGAACATAGTCCCGTTGGAGACAACATAGGACTTTTCAGGATTCTGGCAGTCCTGACTTTTGTTAGGATTGTCAGAATCCTAGCAGTCATGTTCATGAGTGATGCCCTCCAACAATTTCAAAAGGGTATTTTAGGTATCAAAAATTAATTTTTTTTTTTGTGTTGCCTCCTAACAATGTATGTTGTGCCTATAACAATAGCCCAAATTTAAGACAACTTCTGACAATACATGGAAGACAATTGTCAATAGCTAATCATGTTATCGAGAGGGGAGACCGCGACTGATAACGAATCACCACGTGTCACCCACTTATTGGCTGGACCGTGGGATCCACAAAAACCACACTACCGCTATCTTCTTCCACACAACGTTTGGACCAATGGGGGGGGGGGGGGGGGCGAGACATGGCATCGGTTCATGCGTCGCCCAACAATAGGCTGTTATGCTCATTACTATAATTGTTGAAGAGATGAAATAGAATCAAGCTTTATCTTTTTAATCAGAGGTTGAATTGATCATCAGAAGAAGAATTAAAAAAAATGTAACTTCCATGAAAGAGAAGTAAATGAAATGCTTTCATAAAAATTCTCATAGAATCGAGAATGAAGTTTTTATTCTATATATGCCAGATCATGAATTAGCTGCATCCAATCTTCGAAAGAAAATTATTATTTTGATAACCTTTTTTTTTTATGCATTCCAAATTTTTGGCATTCCAAAATTTTTAGATTGAACACATTTCCGTTGGAGATGACATAGGACCTTTCAGGATTCTGGCAGTCCTGACTTTTGTTAGGATTGTCAGAATCTTGGCAGTCATGTTCCTGAGTGATGCCCTCCAACAATTTCAAAAGGATATTTTAGGTATAAAAAATTAATATTTTGTGTGTTGCCTCCTAACAATGTATGTTGTGCCTATAACAATAGTCCAAATTTAAGACAACTTCTGACAATACGTGGAAGACAATTGTCAATAGCTAATCATGTTACCGAGGGGGGAGACCGCGACTGATACCGAGTCCCCACGTGTCACCCTCTTATTGGCTGGACCGTGGGGTCCACAAAAACCACACCCTCCGCTATCTTCTGCCACAACATTTGGACCAATGGGGGCCGAGACATGGCATCGGTTCATGCGTCGCCCAACAATAGGCTGTTATGCTCATTACTATAATTGTTGAAGAGATGAAATAGAATCAAGTTTTATCTTTTTTAATCAGAGGTTGAATTGATCATCATAATAAGAATTAACCAAAAATGATGATACATTTTGGGGGGAAAAATGTAACTTCCATGAAAGAGAAGTAAATGAAATACTTTCATAAATTTTTTTGTAGAATCGAGAATGAAGTTTTTATTCTGTACATGCCAGATCATGAATTAGCTGCATCCAATCTTCGAAAAAATTCTATTATTTTGATAGACCTATTTTTTTATGCATTCCAAAATTTTGGCATTCCAAAATTTTCAGATTGAACACAGTCTCGTTAGAGACAAAACAAGACTTTTCAGGATTCTGATAATTCTAACTTTTGTTAGGATTGTCAGAATCCTGGCAGTCATATTCTTGAGTGATGCCCTTCAACAATTTCAAAAGGGTATTTTAGGTATCAAAAATCAATATTTTGTGTGTTGCCTCCTGACAATGTATGTTGTGCCTATAACAATAGCCCAAATTTAAGACAACTTCTGACAGTACGTGGAAGACAATTGTCAATAGCTAATCATGTTACCGAGGGGGGAGACCGCGACTGATATCGAGTCGCCACATGTCACCCTCTTATTGGCTGGACTGTGGGGTCCACAAAAACCACACCCCTGCTATCTTTTGTTACAACGTTTGGACCAATGGGAGAGATTGGATTTGAAATTGCTTATTGTGGCTTCTTTTGCATATTGTTTTTGACAAGTAGTCCAAAATATGTTTATTAGCAGCAGCTAAATAAATAAAATTAGAAAAAACAATTCAATTTTGGAACAATTCTTTCGAACTAGTTGAAGGTTGGTTTTAAATAGGGATGACAACGGGACGGATAGTGCCTGAGACTGTACCCTCTATTTCTGCCTCCGAGTAGTACTGCTTGAATCACCGTGGTCGGATTTAATGTTTTACTCCTATTTTCGATCTCGTTGAACAACGCACTTTCTGTCCCCGTCATGTTAACATTTTAGGAGCCGAATTTTTTCGTTCCCGTCCCTCGCTCTGTTAACAATTTTTTACGTACAATATAAGTTTATTATTTTTTTTTATTGAAACATACCAGACAAGTTTGTAAAACCTAATTTTTATCAAAAGAGATATTAATGTCTAACTAATACCAATGTGTTGCCGGCATGGGTACAAGTAATCGATGTCTGAGAATTTTTTTAAATTCCTACCCCTATCCCCATTACCAAATTTAAATATCCAAATCGGCCTCCATCGGAAAAAAAACCGGATCCTGTCAGGTTCGGAGGAAATTCTCGTCCCTAATTAAAAAACGTCCCTATTTTTAGAACTTCTTTGTTGTTGTTGTTTTTTAATTTAAAGAAAAAAAAAAAGCAACATCAATCTAAACCAATCTTAATCCGGCCCAGACTCCAACCGGACCGAGCCCGTCGTGTTATCATCTTCGAATAATCCGAACCAAATCTCTTTAAAAGAGGATTTCTCCATGGTCCTTCTCTGTCATAAAACCCTAAAATTTATCCTCCGAAACCCTAATTTTGAAGCCCAAATCGATGGCGGTGGCCGCTCCGAAGGCCTTACCATGCCTGAAGTCTCTCACCGGTCGGAGCTCCCGCTTCACGGGAGCGCAGCTGCCGACTCGTTCCCTCGTCTCCTCCGTCAGGTGAATCCCCATCGAGATTTGTTTTATTTTGTATTTTCTCACAATTTGATGTAATTTAGTGTTGAATTTGTGAAAAATAAATTGGCCAATTTGCTAAAGAAATGGAGAAATCATTGTACTATGACCATAAAAATCAGATTTTTCCGTCACTATCGATTTTTTTTTTTTTTTGGGTAAAATGAACAGTTCCTAGAAGTACAAAATACTTGTAGTTACGTCAGTGTTGTGTTTGACACGTGACCGATGATACAAGACTGCGTCCATTTTGGGAATGTTCGTGCTTCCTAGATTATGCTAGATTGGACTTAGGGATGGTTTAGATTGCAGTTACTTTTCATCTCGTTTGCTCAAACATCCATTTTGGAACGCTCGTTGGGCTAACGATTCGGAAATGCCCGTTTGAGCTCCAAAATGAATGGCACATTTGAAATATAAATGCCCAACCTGAGTGGGAACCGTTTGGCTTGCACATTGCTTTTGGAACCGAGTGGAGTCCAGGATGAAATGTAACTGAAATACAAACTGGCCCTTATTATATTCAATTACAATTAAGACAATATCTTGCTTTTCTATGGGTCGTGTTGTTAGAAAGTCGAGATGAGTGGTTGGTGACACGAAAGAGGACGGAAAATATGAGTACGCTAGGGGTGACTTGAATTGATCATTAGATAGGAAATTGAATGAGACGAGGAGATGCTTTGGCTGTATGCCTCTGCATATACTTGGAGTAAAGGTGGGTACATCTAAAGGCCTTTGTTTTTATTGGAAAATAGTCTGCTCACTCCGTAGAACTATTGCCACATTTAGGATATCTTGTCAACTTAACACTCGCCGGTGACAAATTCTTAATGAGGAATAGCATTAGCATGACTTTTGAGCCGTCTTTCCTTAAGATTGCAATTCTTGTCTTTTGGTTTGATAGGCTTCCTAGATTGCCCATGAGACGTCATCGTTTGATCTGCACATCCATGTCGTTTGCGGGAAGCCCGCAAGCAAATAGTGATGATAACCCGTATGAGGTAATTACATGCATTTTATTTTATTTTATTTTTGTTCCAACAATCATCAGACTAGTGTATGGCGTTTTTACTTATCAGTTGGGTATCAACTTCTATTTGTCCAGGTTCTTGGTGTTAGTCCAATAGAAGGATTTGATATGATCAAGGCAGCATATAATAGAAGACGCAAGGATGCAGAGAGAAGAGGAGACGATGCATATGTTGCCGAAGTCAGTTAAAAACATCTTATTTGACTTTCAGATAGTTCATAATTATTTTGTGGATGCTGATAGCTACTGCTTTATAGATTTGATATGAGATATGGTTATATATAGATGGTATATAAAAATTAAGTGTCTTAAAATTCTTTTTTCAGTTGGAGAAGGCTTATGACAAAGTCATGATGCTGCAGCTAACAAATAGAAAGAAGGGTGTAACATTTGGATCATTTCAGGTTGAGCTCCTTCCATAACCCTTCATATTTTGCTTTCAATAAAGTAAATTACGAAGTTTATAATATCTGACCAGATCATTGTTCAAATTACTGTTTGGATCCGGGATTAATTGTATCATAAAACCAATAGATGCTCCAGCAAGGAGGAGTGATTATATAGTAGTTATAGGAGCCGCTAGGACTAGAGGTAGGCCTAAACGAACATGGATTGATGTTTTAAAGAAGGATATGGTTTTTGTTAGTGTTACAGAGGACATGGCCCTCAATAGAGCTGAATGAAAGAAAATGATTCAAACAACTAACCCAAATTTTTTTGAGTTAATGTCTTTGCTTTTGTTATTGTTGTTGTTTGATCAATTATATCATAGTGTCTTTGATAAGCCTGGTTAGCTTTGCTATTCATTTTGGAGCATTGCATGGATACAAATTCAATATTTCAAGGGTTTTTTTTTTTTGTCTCTGTTCCTGGATGTTTTAAACAATTACCCTGTTTTGTATAGTCCGACTTCCTTCTAGGTTGTCTTACAGAGCGCAATCATGTAGGTGTAACTTGTGTCAAGGCATTCGATCCTTGGGTTTAGAAGCAAACCTAAAAGAGAGAGGATTTCCTTAGTATCCACTATGATCATTGTTGGTTTAGTAGATTTTACTTCTCCAGAAATTGTTCATTTCATAAGTAATGCCTTGGCCGGTGATTTGTAATGTGGAACATAGTTGCAGGGTATGTAAGTTTAACTTTCGTCCAGTTGGCTATTGCACATGCCAATTTAATATCCCTAATTCACCTATTGTTGAAAAGTGAAAAGTAGGTTAGCAAGTTCATTAACCAAATGGAGAATGATTAATTTGTTATATTGGATGAAAAATGACAATGCCCAATTTCCGTGTTATTTATTTTTCTCTTTTATACTTATATCAGTGAGGGCTAATTATTTAATGGTGGCTATATCTTTCGTTTTCTTTGTCGTCCAATGTTTTAGTTCACTTTTCCTCAGAAATAAAGTTTTCTATTATTCAGGTTTCAAAGGATATCAAATATGCTGATAAACAACCAATTGTGCCATGGGGTCCTAGGTATATTCTCTTCCCTTATGTATGCAATTTGGAGTACTTGGCAGTTCTTAGTTCTAGTGGTACCATAGCAAATGAAACACTGTAGGAAGAGTAGAGCTAGTGACTGATTTCTTGAAACTACAATCATCTCTGATTAGACTTATTTATGACCATCTTATGATTTATATGATTGTGAGCATTTTCTTAAACAAAATAGCAGGGTTCTAAATGTTGGATGTCAGTTTCATATCGGTTTGAGAAATGTTGGATGTTAGAGACATGTCAGAAACATAAAAATGTCGGATATATATATATATGTGTGTGTGTGTGTGTGTGTGTATTCCTTCACACTCTTAGGGTGGCGGTTAGTCGACATGCATTTGGAAGTCTAGTTTGCATTTGATTTTCAAAGTCCAAATGATTGTCATTTATGTAATCATGTAAGTGTCATTTGGATTATGAAGTTCACTCCATACTGGATTTGAAATCCCACTTGCCATTTCTTAAGTCCTATTTCACACATATGTGACTTAAACATATTATTATACTTAATTAATTATTTAGAAGAGTCACAATCATTAAAATTGTAGCTACTTTACAAATTAGTTATTATTTGTTGATATTTCTATTTTAATGATTCATATAAATAATACTGAAATAAGAAACCAAATATTGGGATATAATCAATTGTGCTAAAGAAAATAAGCACGAAAAGCAACTAAAAACATACATATCAAAAGAGAAATAAACATGTAATATCATTTGGGCTATCACTGGATCAAGTGGCTCGGTCGGGTAGTATTAGTCCGAGGTAAAAGTTTTGAACATAGAATCTAAACTTAGAGTAGAGGCCATGTCCTTTACAAAGTGCTAGTACGCAACCTATTAATTAAAAAGTTGGATACATTTATGTAATACAAAATTGGAACCTATGATTCCTTATTATTTCAAATATTTTGCACCGAGAGCATGCCCAGATCCGATTTCTAGTGGCTAACATTTATGTGGAACCAAACCGTACACATCTTAAGGAATGGGTGTACTTTTGAGACTTGGACCTTACCCGTTCAAAGTCGTTTCCTCACCCACTTCGGGTATAATCAGGTAGGTTTGGATCTTAGGTCCAATAATGGTCCTAAATATCATATGACATTTATGGTGATAATCAATATAATTCTAAATGAAGTTTAGAATGATTGGGTTAGAAAATAATTTGAAAATGTGTATTTATCTCTCTTATGGTAATAATCAATAGGTTGTAAAAAACTTTAAGGTTTTAAAAATACAAATCCTTAAATTTCCACATATGCACAACTTTTAAATCCTCTAAGTTATATAAATTGACTAACACTGAATTTTGAAATTCATGTTGACTAACCCCCGTAAGGGGTGTCTAATGAGCAATAAAACTAGGGGAGAGATAGTTAACATGGATATCAAAATTCAAATATTTGAATTTAAGATCTAGCTTTAATTAATTAATATTTATGGAGAACATTTAAAAGATGTGCATTAGGAAATTTAAGGATTTTGATTTAAAAAACTTAAAGTTTGTTACAACTTATTGATTATTACACAAGTGGGATAAATGAAGATTCTCAAATTCTCTTCCAACCTATGTTCATTCTAAAATTTACTTGCAAAATATTAATAATTACTATAAATGACATGTGATTTCTAACATTATCACTTGGACCATAGTTGTCTGGTACACCTTTACCCCATCGAACCACATTTCGGTAGGAGCGTTGCCATTTTGGGGTACATTTCCGTAAATGACACTTTGAGTCAAATTTGAAAAAGTAACTAGTATTGACCTAATTAGTATTTTAAAGCGTATTGTAAACCGAATTGGCAAACCAACTCACTCTATACCACATACCATGTACCTGAACCCATGCCATGACCAAAGACGTACCAACTTACAAGTAACTATGATGTGGACACAAGATCCAAACTCTACCCAATTATACTTGTATCAGATCCATGACCGACTGTACGGATATGGTCCAGGTATCAAATAGACATATTCCTCAAGTGGGTGGGGCTCGATTCCACATAAATGCTACCTATTAGGAATTAGATCCAGACTTGTTCTCGATGCAAACATTTTGAAGTAGTAGGAATCGTAGATTCTAATGTATTTAATGTTACACTAAATACCCAAGTTTTAGAGTACTGGTACTTCTAATGTATTTTGAAAGACCTCATACTAACACTAACTATTCATTGTAATATTCAGTATCTTGCAATTGGATTTTATGGGTTGAAAAAGAATCTGAGAATGTTCGTGTATCTTACTTATGGTAATAATCAATAGATTACAACAAAGTTTTAAGATTTTTTCAAATCCAAATATGTAAGTTTCCACTGATGCAAAACTTTTAAATGCTCTCCATAAGTACCATTTGACTAGCACTAGGTTTTATATTCAATCATTTGTATTTTAAAATCCATGTTCGCTAATGTCACGCCTCGATCCGAAAAATCGCTCATCCTCGCTAGATTTCACCCGAATCATCGTCCTCGCTGGGCGTGATGCAGCACGAGCCTGGACTTGCGCTCGTGCAAGGCAAGATAACAGGTTCACATAGTGTTCATCTCAAATTGATAACATAAGCAGCGGAAGGAAACAAGGTATAACATAAGAATCTCTTTTATTGATTATGAACTGAAGATTACAAAGGCTCCGAATAGCCCAACTTAACATGCCAATTGGCTACAACGCTTATGATCTCTCTAGCTCACAAAGGATTACATTGTTCCATACATTATGCCTCTTTATAGCCACCAAGTAGTCTTCGGCCGAACATCTCCATGTCGCAAGTCCGAACGCCTATGCGGTAGCTCCTCTTGAACGCCAAGGACTCCATGCCTCGGCACGTCCAAGCCAAGCTCCGTCCGTTGCCGAACATACATGAACCTGCAGGCAAACTAGTGGGGGATTAGTGCTTTCGTCCTCGCTTCACACTGATCAGGACCCGCTCGCACCCAAACCAAACACTAAGTATCTTTAGTGAAACATGCATCTTAATTTGGTGATCTTTCTATTTAGCCTTAGGATTAGTTTCATGGCAATGTCAACATAGCGACTTATTATAAATGTGTCCAATATCGTGTTCCTGCAGCAGATACAGTTAGATATAACATAAACATAAGCATAGTGATCGTGCTCATCTCCGTCCCATCTTGCCTAGCCTGCAATGGTTAGAACTTTACATAAGAAATCATACGATTCACGCAACCAACCATAAACTTAGTCATATGCATAAGGGTAGCAGGCTCTGCGCCTGCACCCAACTCTAATCTCAACCCACCAGCCCTATCTATATGAAGGTCACGGTGTTTCGTACCGTAATGGACTTGGCATCTCTTATGCGTAAGCCTATGATCGCTTCGATACGGGTTGCTAGCCCAATATCCGAATGATCCCAAACTTACTGATATCATAGCTTATCACAACACTGGACGGTCGCAATCCGTTCGAATGATGTGCACCATAAATACCGTATATAATTTCCTCCTAGGCCGAACGGTCCCGGTGCCCCGGTCGTAACCGTCCGAGGGAAGCCGCACCCGTGCACGGACCATCCGAGTCCATTGACCATGCAATACGCGCCATAGCATACAAGTCATACATTCTAACCCATCTCGTGTTCCATAAACATAAACATATCCATCTCTATCTCAAGTTCCTTCGACGTTATATCCCAACACATCCGTATTGATGCACGACGCTCAACGGCTTAGACATCTAGTACTTATATTCAACGTGTTTCATTCATAAGTTATTCACATAACCGTGGTTCCGTAGTTACTTAGTCATTTCGTAGCTTTTGTGCACGAGGGCACGCTTAACGCCGTAATCAATGTTCTAGACCTACTATTCAATGTTCTCGGAGCCGTGCACGTGATGCACATCTCAATATCATCTTTCAATGTTTTACCATCATTGTCCTACCGCGACCCGTACACTTGATGCACGTCGCTTCAATTGTTCAATGTTCAATGTTCTACCTTAGTGTTCGACACATACTAAGACCTTAAATCGCCCGAGCCACGCTCGCTAACTCAATAGCTACTTACGCATACAATGATATATTTTATTAGACGTGAAGGAATAGGGAGAGAGAGTCAAGAACCCGCCCACCTTAAGCCGATACGCCTTGTCGTCTCGTCGAGCTGATGCGGCTTGATTCCATAACTTGGTTGCATAGCTAACTCTCAGACTTAGCCATTCCTTTGAACTACTCGGTTGATTTTCCCTATCGTGTCCATGCCACACTCCGTTGCAAGGCGACGATTTGGTTTCGCGGACACTTTTCTGAATAAGGCAAAATGTCGACCTCTTATCGTCCAGCGTAAAAGCATAGCCTGCACACCAGATCAACTAAAATCAGCACTTGCTCAAATGGGACTTATCCTTTACATCGATTCGATTCATAGATTCCAATCGACTCAAAGCTTACCTTTAGCCAACGTAACTCTTGCATCGATTTGCATCGATACCTCATCGGGTCAACGCAACTTTTCGAATCAACGACTCATCGTAATGCACCGTGCGGAGCGGGGCATTACAGCTAACCCCCTAGGAGTTTCTACTGAATAATAAGCTGCGGGGTTAGTTAAAATGGATTTCAAAATACAAATGAATCAATATAAGATCAAGTGTTAGTCAGTTAATAATGAGCATTTAAAGTGGTGCATTAGTGAAAATGTATGTATGTAGGTTTGAAAAATCTTTTTTTACAACCTATTGATTATTATTACATAATAGATTAATGAACATCCTCAAATTATTTTTCAACCTATGTTCATTAAAAAAAATCTACTTGCAAGATATTGATTATTACCATTAAGAACATCTGAGATGTAGGACTATTATTTGGACCCAAGATCCAAACTCTACCCAATTATATCCATCCTGGATCTGGGACCAAGTTTGGACATGTTTGGTTCCACACAAGTGCCGGATTCCGATCACTCTCGATGCAAACATTTTGAAATAGTAATAGGGACCATAGGTTGTAATTTATTTTGTATTACATTGGGTCCCATTAACTTTAAATTGCGTCCCATTAGCCGTTTAAAGTTAAAAAAGAGGTCAAAACCCAAAATTTAATTATATCGGCCCGTATTGGGTTATTTCGTGTCGGCATGTATGGGTCTCACCCCGCTATACTGGCGGATATATCTCAAATGATATAATTATAATTGACATGTGATTCTAATATGTTTCATTCTCCTTGTGAAAATGACATGTCGTGCGACATGTACTTGGTAGGTTGACCTGCTATTTTGTTCTTTATATATTAATCCTTCCATTTTTCTGTATTGGTTAAAAAATTAATTACTTAACCATATAATCATGAGATAAGGCCCTTTCTGAAGAGGATGATGTTGCTTCTTAAGATCCTATATTCTTTAGATCCTATATTTTGGTAGATGCATATTGGCAACTGAGGTGAATTTATATATACACGGAGCATTTGGAGGCCCCTATTTGTTGCGATTGAGAGAAATTAGCTCAACATTTCTCACACAAAATTTGTAGCAAACATCATGCTGCACAATTTTGCTGTTATATTTAACTAAGTATCTGGTTCCCTCTTCATATCCTAGGTTAATGAATTTCGGTACTTGTTACTAGTCAGTGGAAATTTCGGCAATTAAGGTAAAATAAATAGTGTCGTCCTCTATCGCTAGTTCCATTTATATTTATCATAAATATGATATCGAAAGCCGGGTACTCTATGAAATCCAGGGCTCATATCTTCCACCGACTGACTGAGAATCATTTCATTGAGCCATGTCTGCCGAGAGACATTGTATCTCTCTTGCCAAGAGATGGACAGTTCTTCCATAATCTTAGACAAGCCAAGGGCTTACAACGCCTTAACATACTTTCGTTTTCATACTTCTTTCCATCATGACTTAATGCTACGCGCCTTTGCTTTTGAAACTTAGATACTTAATTAAAAAAAACCCTGACCCTGCTATGTTTCTTTTCTGTTTTCTGCTTTTCTTCCTGAGCAATGACAACAACAACATAAAAAAATAAATGAAATGCCTTCATTCTTTTCTCTCCGTGAATCCAAACCACATTCTTACGGAAGACAAAAGTTTAACTTGGATAAGAACTCCTATCGAGTTTAAATGGTCTGGACGTGGTCGCCGCTAGCCTACCCGATGCCTAGTTGTAACTTGAAAACAAGGTTCGCACTATCGTTGATACCAGTACGTATCAATCTTATCGTATTAGTTTTGGCGTCTTCGATATGATACTGACCCGCACCGTTACATGCCGATACTATAATTGGGGCTCTCTTTTTGAGTCAATTTGGCAAAGAAAATTGAAGAAAAAGAAAGTAAGGCAAAAGATATAATGTTGACACATTGATATGATTGGTATCTAAATAAATCTTTATTGACACATTGTAATCGTTACCATTTGTATACTAAGAACTCACGAAGTAATAGATCTTAATATTATTCTATTCAAAACTATATTATTCGGGTACTTTGTCCAAAAGCAAGTAAAGTTCACAAGATTCTTAATTGTGGGTGAACTATTCGACAATGTTGAATATTATTTTGTTCAAAACTAACAGGAAGCAACAAATAATACATAAGATTTTACTTAAATATATGAAATATTTTTCTAGCATTTTAAATAATTTCTTATATCTTGTAGCTTTCTGAAACGAAGGACTCCGAAACTCCGATCCGAAACTGTCAATATGGATACTCACAAATTATGGATTATGATGCCGATAGTGCGAACTTTGCTTGAAAGTACTTGAAGGTCATCTATGTTAATATTCAGTTACTTTGAAGTTATCTGATTGGGCAGATGAATCAAATCCATGTCACTGCAAGGGATTTACACCAAATAATTGGAAGTTCTTTGGTTTATGCAGCGAGCTACGAGTTATATTATCTAATGTAGCCCACGATCAATGTAATTGTGGGTGAACTATTCGACAATGTTGAATATTATTTTGTTCAAAACTAACAGGAAGCAACAAATAATACATAAGATTTTACTTAAATATATGAAATATTTTTCTAGCATTTTAAATAATTTCTTATATCTTGTAGCTTTCTGAAACGAAGGACTCCGAAACTCCGACCCGAAACTGTAGATATGGATACTCACAAATTACGGATTATGATGCCGATAGTGCAAACTTTGCTTGAAAGTACTTGAAGGTCATCTATGTTAATATTCAGTTACTTTGAACTTATCTGATTGGGCAGATGAATCAAATCCATGTCACTGCAAGGGATTTACACCAAATAATTGGAAGTTCTTTGGTTTATGCAGCGAGCTACGAGTTATATTATCTAATGTAGCCCACGATCAATGTAACTGTGTAATGCAACATTGTCTTCATAAATGATACATTACAATTATTAATATCTTTAGAAATAACTGCTCCAGTGTATCATCTGCAATCTCTACTGTGACATTCTTACTGAAAGAAAGAAATATTGGGTTTTTACCTGTTTGTCTACATTTTTTTTGGTAGAATGCATTCTTGACCACTTACGTACTTATTCTAGCCTTTATGTGCGTGCAGGCCTTCAAAGTCTAGTGTTATGGATATGCGCATCAACATGTTGTTATCTGCAGTGTTTGTAAGTTTTTTTTACTAAAGTTTTTGTTGTTTGTGTCTGGAACAAGGCTGTTGTTTGTGTCTGGAACAAGGCTGTTGTTTGTGGAATGTAGAGCAATTGCCACTACCTGTTCCCCGTATTAGTGAAAAGTTGCACATCCATAAAATTAATAGTTGAGATCTGTTGGCACGTTGAAAACACTCACTTACGGAGGTGGATGTCAGTATACCTGATACAAAAGTTTTTGTTGTTTGTGTCTGGAACAAGGCTGTTGTTTGCGGAATGTAGAGCAATTGCCACTACCTGTTCCCGTATTAGTGAAAAGTTGCACATCCATAAAATTACTAGTTGAGATCTGTTGGCACGATGAAAACAATCACTTACGGAGGTGGATGTCAGTATACCTGATACAAACTGTAATGATTGACAATGTTAGGAGAAGTTCAAAATAATATTTGGAATCCTTTGAATGTAAAGGATGCAGGAAAGGTGATCACATTCCCAAATATAAAATATTAAATGCTTAAATTATCAACAGTAAAATGAATGTGGAAATATACATATATGACACTTGTAACAGATCATTTATGTAAGATGCATGACCCAAGTCACAAGGATACAGATAAGGACACTATACAGATTCAGACTGACATTTTTAGAAAATCTGGGTTACAGTTATAGTCGGAGATAGCTACACTACACCTGAACAACATGTCTATATAGTCAGTGTATTTTAGGCCTTAATAATATCTATATTTATGTATGTCTTGTAGGGATTGGGTACAAAAAATTCTGTGAAGTCTCACTTTAAAGGAAATTACTTTTTTTTTTTTTCCTTCTTCCAACTATGGTTAGCATAAGCAGAACCATAAACATAGCAAGTCATTTTAAACTATATTTTTTGAACCTTTGGAACTAGACATGGACCGACAATGTCTGGCACGTGTCGAGAAAGTATCTGATGTATATGTGTGAACACATATATCATCCTCTAGAGGTGTTACTATGTGACCTAGTAAATGACAATGGACCTATATTGAAGAGTTCTTAGCAGGTTCTTTTCTTCACTGTGAAATAATTAATAGCCATTTCTATTCTCTGACTCATCTCTGGATGCAAATGTGTCTTGGTTTTTCAATACACTACATTAAAACACTAATACTTGAAATAATGTTTTATCAAGTGATTTCATTATGCACTCGGTCAAGCGCTGGCTATTGATTAATGCAATTAGACAGCTGAATGAAGTGCATCCACTTTTTTCACTTTGATTTCGCTTGATGCATGCTTAGGACTATCTTGGCCACTAGAATTTGTAGCCAATAAAGGATGTCTACCTTACTGTGAACAATGTTGATGATCGACTGGATTGCTGATATAGACTGTGTATCTAGGCACTTGATTACAGTTAGGACTATCTAGTCCACTTGATTTTCAACTTGTAGCGAAAAGGATGTCTAATTATGGTGAATGTTGTTGGCTACTGATTTGACGACACAGAATGTGTATCTAGCTCAACAAAACACTACCCTTGTTCAATGTGTAATACACACATGCTCATATATATATATATATATATATATATATATATATATATATATATATGTTTTTTTGAGGTGTCCTTTTCTCTGGGCTGGAGAGCAACGCATGGGGGGATTCGAACCGTGCCCATCCCCACTGGAACCCCGGTGTACCCATCGGGCTACAAACCCCCAGACACACGCGCACACACACACACACACACACACACATATATATATATATTTGCATTGGGTGTTTAGTGTTTACGTGCTACTTCCCGGTGCTTAGAGCTTGTTAAATCCTTGCCATCTCTCCGTCCTAGACTGAAAGTCTCGTTCTCAGTACATCTGTGCATGATTTTTGCTTTTGTTGCATCCTTTTCCTCAGTTCACTAGTTGGGCCGATCTCCACCTCACACCCCCACACACACTCACACATTAGGAGAAAAGGGATGTAAGGTCACATGGATGCCTTAACTGACCTAGGCATGGTATTACAAATAAATTCGTGAAAATCCCTCCCTTTTTTTTTTTTTCATTTTTTGGGTGTCATGCCAAAATAGTGTATGTAATAAATCAAGGTAATCCATTTCCTAAAAAAAAAAGATCTTGGAGATTGTGCAATGCTTACTCTCAAATTCTTTGTTTACACAATAGTAATATTTTTTGTTTCTCTCTTCATCTTTGGATTCATGGTCAAATCCCTCCATGATGCATTTTATTACAATTTTGACTAAGAGAGGGATCAAATGGTATAGTTCATTCGTTGGTAGCTTGGAGGATTACAAACATGACTATTGCTTTCCAATTAGCTGTTTTTGCATTAATTGTGACTTCATCAATCTTACTGATTAGTGTACCCGTTGTATTTGCTTCTTCTGATGGTTGGTCAAGTAACAAGAACGTTGTATTTTCCGGTACATCATTATGGATTGTATTTTATCTGGTAGCTATCCTTAATTCTCTCATCTCTTGAACTTCTTTGGCATTTCCCCGATCCAAAAAAGCCACTCCTTTGAAAAAATTAGGATTGTGAGACACATTAAGAAAAAATCTGAGTATGACTTATACTTTTTTGGACCAGCCTCATAGGTGATCCACATCGTTTATTGTGATCTACATATTCTAAAATGTATGAATTAAAAATCGTACAGTTTGGATATTTCTAACCCATGACCAATTGTTTACAAACAATTAAAAAATGAAGCCCCTTGATCCACGGGTTATGAATCTTGAAGCACATGATTTTTAGTCCGCACATGTTAAGACAGTCTTGATAAGCAATGCATAATCCATGGGTTGACTGTGTAAATAAAATTAAATATCTTTCCTAGCTTCTTATATTCCTTTATTAGAGAGGTACTGTGACACTTAAGCTAGAGCCTAGAGGTCTTGGCTTGTACTCGTCATGTTCGCCCCATGAAAAATTTGCTCTGTTTGTCGTGATTGCATATTTTAAATTGTTTGGAGAATTTTAACGGATATATTAAGTGATCTCATTTTTACATATTTGCAATATTAGATCAAATGAGACAACTCGATGATGGATTTAGAAATTTCTGAGCTGCATGATTTTTAGTCCACTCACATTTAGACACGAAGGTCATGACGAATGCAGATAGTAAATGAGATAACCTTCCAAGTGAAGACAAGGGAAGACTCAAGACCTTATCTGACTTATATATGGCGTCTTCTCATATCCTTTAATGTAGATCAATTTTAAGTCGTATGTAAACTTGTTATATTATTTAGAGAAATGAAATTCCTACCTTTTGTTATTATCTTCTAGTTGTTGAAATTATTTATTTCAGCTTTATTCTACAATTTTTAGTGTTGTACTGATACCCACATGTCTGCAGACAATCTGGACTTTGGTCCAACGAAATGCTGAATGGAAGCCGTTGCAGTTTCTGGGTTTTGTGTTCTTCTACCGAATATTTGATAAGTTGAAATCCTTTGAGCCGGCAGGAACCACCCCTAAATATGATGTGAGTGTTCGCAAGCTAATACAATCCAGTCTCATCTTTATGCCCAATAGTCTCAACTTTGAGAAACTGCCTGAAGAAATTTCTTCTGCTGAAGATTTTCCTTTTGGTGCTAACTTGAGGACAACGAGAGAGCTTGTCACAGAAACTACCCACAACTATCTGATGAAACATGATTACCTATTGATATTTGTTGTATGTTTGATAAGTTTTCAGTTGCATTCTCTAGGAAGATATGAGTGTAATTTTTTTCAGAAAGATAATTCTTCTTATTATAAGAAAGTTGTGCATTACAGAATAATATATGCCTCTGTTTAGGAATATGGCGAGGAAGAAGGCAGGGGACTAAGAATGGGAAAGCGGCTGCTTCGTTCCATCTGTTTAGTTTTTGGATGTATGGCTGTTGCATCTTTGGTAAGTGCATTGAATGCACTGATATATTTAATTACTATGTGAACATGGAAAATTATCAATTATAGATGTTCTTCTTGCAATATGTAATCTAATTTTTGCTTTTATCACTTGTTAACCATCCATGGCGCAGGGTTATACTGGAATTCTCAACTTGATTGAGTTTCTTGGCCGTTCTATTCCCGCTATACTTTTCAACAACCAGGTAATTGTAATTTGCCATACAACTATATGCGAACTGATAGCATAGAATATGCCAAGTAATATTTAAATATCAACAGAAATAGCATGCATTAAGCCTGTTACCTAGTCCAGATCCTACATTGATTAAAATACGTTAACAATTGCATGACTGAAGTAGAAACAACATTTGATGTAGAGGAATTGCAATTTAAGTTTTTATGATGACCAAACTTTTATTTGGATCTTAGCCTTTAGAAATTGTTTAATAATTACTCATAGTTTATATTTTTGACTGGATTTTAAGATTCGTTAGGAAAAACAATTTTCTTGATTCTCTCCAATGATAAATTATTTGCTGAGCATTCACAAAGTTGCAAGTTATTTGTGAAATATTTACAATTTTTCAAAAGTTAACGAGATCTCACAGTGCATATTATTGGTCAGTCTTCAGTCGATATTTTTATTATATTATTCATTGTTCATTATTGTTACCTTTTTCTTGTTTGCACTAGAATATGAAAATAATTTTACATGGTCCTTATATGTAATATGTATCAATACTTTACTTGAGCCAAAATATTGTCATAAAGCTTGCTTTAGTTATTATTAAGATTCTTTTCCATTTTGTTCTTTATTATTGATATTGCACGGGGCCTAGGCACGTAGACCAAGCAGAGCAGGAGAACTTGTTAGTAGTATCACATTTGATCTAGTTTTTGGTATACCACATGCTTATTTGGCACTTGGCGGCAGTGCTCTTAAGATCTTCGTGTTTCTTTTTTCTATGAAATTTCTGCAATTCGACTTTTCTTCCTTTGGGTGGATTATTTGGGAAACCTGTACTTGTGTATGTGAATACAGAGTCAAATTTTGACATAATTACATGGTCATGCATAGGTAAATTGATAGAATGGATCATTTTGGGATCTATACCGAAAGACAATATTTACACTTCCAGTAACTTATTTTGTACAGTCAATAACTGACTTTTGCTTGTTTGGTTGTACAGGAGCTAATCGTTACCGCAACCACCTCAGTTTTGCTCTACATCATGGCGTCATACTATCGATGATGGCCAGCTTCAGTTGGAATGAGCCTGACAATTTTAGCATGCTGTAATGAGGAGGGTTTTCAGGATTTCTGTATGGAGAAACGGAAAAATGTCTTGAGTTATGCTGGAGGCTGGAAGCTATAGATCGAGTACAATGGATCACTTGTAAAGGCTCTATCGGTGAAAATTTCGTTTTAAAACGGAAATTTTGAGTTATATGAACTAAAATATTCGACTGGTGTGTTTAAAGTTGGTATTTGGTGATTAGTCACTGTTTGTAGATTTCGGAGCATGTATGCACGGATGAATTCTCCCATGAAATAATGACTTAAACTTGTGCTTGTGGCTTTGTAGATGGTATACAAACTGGTGCGCTTTTATTTTGATCAATTTTATTGAGCAGCAACAGTGTAAATAAGTGTAATTGTTGTGGCTGAAAGGAAAGGAAAATACTCAAATAGCTGACCCCAAAAAGGTGCGAAATAACTTTAATTTATTAATCAGGTGATCGATAATTAAAACGAGAAACTAATTCTTGGTTTTGACTGAATTAGGAGGAACAAGTTCTCGGTTTTGTAAACAGAAAAATATTTGAACACTTGTAATAGAACAATGTTTTGTATTTGAAATACCAAATAATTGTATTTAAATTATGAAGGTATTCTATGATAGATTATTTCATAGTTTATAACATTTCGTTTAACTCTAATTTGTCATTTAAGTCAATAATTTCAATTCAATTAATATATATCTTACAAAGTACTCACAATTTGAAATTTTACTAATATTAGTCTAAAAGATCGAAGCAAAAAAGTTGCGTGTGACGTTCTTTGTTTTGTAAACTGAAAATATTTGGGTACTTGTAATAAAAACAATTTTTTGTATTTGGAAATTACCAAATAATTTTGTATTTAAATTATGAAACTGTTTTATGATAGATTATTCCAAAGTTTATAACATTTCATCAACTCTAATCTGCCAATTAAGTCAGTAATTCTAACAGAAAATTTGCTCTAACGATAATTTTTTTAATTAAATTTAGTAAAAGATAAAAAGTTTCAAAAATTTAAAATAGAGAAACATTGGTGTGGCGGCCACACCATCTGTCGGAATTGAGGACTATTGGTTTTTTTCTTTCTTTTTTGATTGGTTTTGTTTTATTTTATTTTGTTTGATTTGGTTTATTTGTTTTTAAATCGGTTTGATTTTTATCTTTTGTTTTTTCTTTATCAGATTGGTTTAATCTATTAGTTAATTGAGTATTATCTTTACAATAATAACAAAATTTATTAGTTAATATAATTTTTAATATTAATTTATACAATAAATAATAAATTTTGTTATTAACTATATTAGTTAATATACAATAAATAACAGAAATTTTTTCTACCGATAAATAAAAAATAAAATTTTTGCTAAAACATAAATAAAAAAAATAAAAAAAAATTGAAAGGGAGAAACATTCCTCTGGCCAGTCCGTATGCGAAAATAGGGACTCCCGTTTTTTTTATTAGATTTTGTTTTATTTTGTTTTGCTTATTTGTTTTAAATTGATTTGGTTCAATCTTTTTGTTTCTTTCTTTAATTTGATTTTATCTATTAGTTAATTTATTATTATCTATATAATAATAACAAAATCTATTAGTTCATTTTTATATATTAATTTGTATATTAACTAATAAGTTTTGTTATTATCCACATTACTTAATATATAAATAAATATATACATAATATTATATAAATTAATTTGTATATATTTATTTATATACATAAAATAAAATCATATATATAAATAAATATAAAATAAATTAAAATAGATAAAAAAAATTAAATTGTTACTCTCTGTATTTATTTGTATAATAATATATTAATTTGTTATTATCTATATTAATTTATCATTAGTTTGTTATGAATATAAATAATTTGTTAATATACAAATTAAATACATACAAATTTAATAACAAAACTTAATATATAGAAATTTGTTATGAATATAAATAATTTGTTATTATCTATATTAATTTATCATTAATTTGCTATGAATATAAATAATTTGTTAATATACAAATTAAGTATACACAAATTTAATATATAGAAATTAAATTGTTATTATCTATATTTATTTGTATAATAATATATTAATTTGTTATTATCTATATTAATTTATCATTATTGTTGTGAATATAAATAATATGTTAATATACAAATTAAGTACATACAAATTTAACAACAAAACTTAATATATAGAAATTTGTTATGAATATTTTTTTTATTATCTATATTAATTTATCATTAATTTGTTATGAATATAAATAATTTGTTAATATATATAAATTAATTTGTTATTATATTTTTTGTATAATAATATATTAATTTGTTATTATGTATATTAATTTTGTCATTAATTTGTTATTATCTATACTAATATTTTTATTACAAATTAACTAATATTTTTATCTATACTAATATATTTATTGTATAAATTTATTATTTATTGTATAAATTAATAACAAAATTATAGCACGAGGAAATCATCCGGCGCTAATATAGTTAATAACAAAATTTATTATTTATTGTATAAATTAATATTAAAAATTATTTTGACTAATAGATTTTGTTATTATTGTAAAGATAATAATAAATTAACTAATAGATTAAACAAATCTGAGAAAGAAAAAACAAAAGATAAAAATCAAACCGATTTAAAACAAATAAACCAAATCAAACCAAACAAAATAAAACAAAGCCAATAAAAAAAAAACCGATAGTCCTCAATTCCGACAGATGGTGTGACGGAAATTGAACATGTCCAATTTCCGCCACACCATCTGTCGGAATATTTTTTCATTTTAAAATTTTGAAACTTTTTATCTTTTACCAAATTTAATTAAAAATTTTATCGTTAGAGCAAATTTTCTGTAATTCTAACTCAATTAATATATATTTTTCCAAAGTGGTCGCAATATAAAATTTTATTAGTACGAGAATTAAAAAAAAAATCCACGAGAATGGACCCCACGCGTCAGACACCAATATGACATAATCCATAATCTATCCAACACGTGTTGCGTGGAAGTAGGCAGCAGTCCCATATTTCCCGCGGAACCCAAATAAAATAATCGATTCAAAAATTTCCCCTAATTTTTTTTATTTTCTTCTTCTTCTTCTTCCTCCTCTCCTCCTCCAAAAATAAAAATTATTTCTTGATGAATATTCTTCTTCTCCTTCGTCTTCTCGATCTGTGCAATCGGCGGAGGGAGAACGTGGTGGTCGTCGGCGCCGGCGGGGGAAATTGATGGTAGGAAAGGAGAAGAAGAGGAGGAGTGGAACCATCATTCCGAGCCCCGATCGATGGAACTTTCGGTCCGAGAAGAGGACCTGATGATCATCCCGACGAAGACGACGGCGGCGGCGGCACGGCAGCGGCTCAGTTGTAGTCCCCTCCTTCCCTCCGGCTCTCTCAGATGGAATGGCAGATCTACCTAATTATGGGAATCCTGATCGCGACATCGACCAGGTAGCTATCTAGCTGGGGTTTCGTTTCTAAATTTGGCAGATTTTCCACCTCTTTATATTGTCACGTTTCTTGTATGAGCGATCTTCGAATAATGTATGATTAATTGCACCACACACATTCTGACCCGTAACAAAAGAGTCTCCTTTTTATTGATTTAGAAGACTATCTTTGATTAAGGCCTATGTTGCACGGACACGAATTGGACACGACACAATAAGTACATGGCTTACACAGACTCGGCACGTATTGTGGCTATTCTTGTTCATCGGATATATTTGTTCTTTAGTTGCATCAGGTTCTGACCCGTGAAAAAGAGAGAAAGAAAACTCCTTTTTTTAAAAAAAATTTAGAAGGTGATATTTGATTACGCCCTATGTTTTAAATGGGGGCGGAACCCGGATTAAAATTCTGGAGGGGCCGTGTTACTACATATATAAATCCTTAAGATTGCCATGTTAATTGAATTTCAATAGCAAAAAATGTACTAAAACTCAAACAAGAATGAGCAAAAATGCAAAGTTAATATTTCCAAATTGTTACAAAAGAAGAAACAGAAAAAAAAAAAAATATACATAAAAGACATTTTAAATATGTAAAACATAGAAGAGATTTTATTCGAACTCAAGCATCTCATTTAAAAGCGCAAAAGTACTTCCACTAGAGCTAGCTTATTCTTTGTACATTAGAGGGACAAACTAATTTTTTTTTAAATTGCATAAAAAATCTATCTAGTAAGCAACATTTTTAAAAATATTGAAGGAGCCGTGACCCCTCCTCCTTGGACCTTTAATAGATCAGCCCCTGGTTGTAAAGGCACATATTTTGGCTTGTCTTAGTGTATTTTGGAGTTCTTGTGCCCTGATATCCGTGTATTACTACACAGACAAGACCGATCTTTTGTAAGTGTTGGCGCTTCCTATATCAATGTACAATTGAGGTCTTTATCTTTCAACTATGTCAACTTCAACCATATTGCTTTAATTATATGGATATGATCCTCTTCAAGTGCACAATCAATCAATCATTCATCGAATCTGTTCTCGTTTATGAAATATGTCATGATTTTGGGCAATCATAGTTTAGTTTCATCAAATTTCTTGTCATGCTTAATTCACAAAGATTTGTGCACAAGTACAACATATTGAAATTTATAGACGTCATTAAAGTTCTAGCGAGAATTATCACAAAAAATTCATTTGAGGAGGAATGATGCCCAATGTTACATTTATCGTTGTTTGGTAATCCTGACAGCTAGAAATAGTTGTGCAATCAAAATAAAACAAGTTTCAGCTAATCATATGCTTTGGGAATAAAATACAATCCAGAAACCGCCGAGGAAGATGTTGCCATTGGACCACTGCGCTTGGTTGTCCAGCCTTTGATAAAATTCTACTAGTAATTACCAGCATTTTTCTTTGACGTGCTGGAGCTAATCATATGTTGAACCAACTTTTTTTTTTTATATACTAGAACTAAGAAACATGTATAAAAGAATACTATTCAATATGATCTTATTTGATATGCTTCCCTCTGTATTTAATATTGGTAAATGACCAACTTAATTATGTCGACTGATAACTTTGGAGTTGTCCTCTGATTATTGGACATAATTGATATATAAGGTGCATTCATATTTTAGATTTTGTTTGTTCCATGGAGCAATTTGTTTACGCGTCATCTATAATTTGTTATTATGATTAATGTTTTCCTTCCCTGGTTAAACTATTTGTTAATATATGTTGAAGGCCCTTCTTGCGTTGAAGAAAGGATCCCAGTTAATCAAATATAGCCGGAAAGGGAAGCCCAAATTTTGTCCATTCAGAGTTTCAAGTGTAAGCTACAATTTTGTTTGTTAGTTCATAGCATATTATATAGACACGCACATACACATGCTCACTATACTATCCACTTTGGCTTCTTTTTTTAAATCCAAGTAATTCTGATCATAATTTCTATCCTTACTGTTGACAATTCACTTGTCTATGAGACTATGCCTCATCTTATACCTCGACTGGCTTGCTGATGCCTGTGAGGGAATAACAAAGGTCCACTGTGAAAGCTCCTAGGAAACTAGACTCAGCTTCTACGTAGCATGGACGCAGATACAACATGACAGAGTAAGGACACGGAGACACGAAAACGACACCTATGTTGGTGTGTCCTATTGTATTTTGGAGTGTCCGGCTTGTGTCCGATGTAGTGTCCAACACGACGTGCCCCACATTTCTGGAGAGTCCGCGCTTCCTAGCTTAGCATATATGAATTGCCAAATTGAAGTACGAGGAGCCCATTTATAGTTAGTCTGGGCTACCTTCCCATAAAAAAATACGTCCGAGGTTCACATAGCTGTCCAAGTTTGACAGGATATGCTTCCCCATGCTTTACTGAACTACGGGATTTTCAAATTGACATCTATTACACAATCCTTTGGTTATGGAATATTCTTCCCCGTGCTTTACTGACCTATGGGATTTTCAACTTTTCTTCCCTAAGGCCTTTAGATGGTTTTTCTTCCTATTTTTAATTGATAACCACATGAGGGTGACACAAATGTCAACATTTATGATTATTTGGGGATGCCATTCTATCTCGCTCTTTGGCTTAATGCTTGATATATATGAATGGAATTCCTTATGGAAAATCATCTTACGTTAAATTTTCTCTAGATTATTTTTAGTCTAGGGAACTTGGAGGGTACGACTTGGTTGCATGAACTAGAAAGATAATACTTCACACCCACCACTGGTGTTTTAGGTTTTATGGGAAGAGATTCTCTTTATCATAACAATAAAATAAATTAGGGCTATGTTTCTAGACATATACACATGTCCAAGAAATGAAAAAGTTCAAAAGGACAATCCATCAATACATATTTACGTCAACATTGTCCCTTAAATTCAAGGTTGATTATACATCGAGTATCAAGTTAGTCAAAGGCGCAAGGCGCACTCGAGGCGTAAAGGGTTCATATCATCCGAGACGCAAGACGCACTTAAAACGTGCGTCCGAACGAAACAAGGCGCAAAAATAATATATAATAAAGATATACATATATAAATTAGTAATGTAAGAAATAAAACCAAATAACATATTAAAGCCAACAAAAATATGTTAAAACGTAACCAAGTGAACTAGCAGAGCAGTAATAGCAGTAGTAGTGAAGGACCGTTAGACAACTCTAGAGGAGGGTGAATAGAGTGCAGCAGAGATATCTATCCAATTAAAAATTATTCTAAGTGAAGGCAGAGTGTAACCAACATAATAAAAATGTGTGTGTATAAGACAAGTATGTAAAGCAAAGAGTAAAGAGAAGCAAACTCAAATACCGAGATTTTTATCATGGTTTTTCTCTGAAAGGACTAGTCTAGGACCGAGAACTCTTGCTCGGAGTTGAATCCTCTATAGTCACAATAGTGAAACACAAGCTTTGAATCCGAAGTGCTTACAACTCCTTACACCATGTGCTTTGATCTAAAGAGCAAAACGACTTCACAACTACGAGCTTTGATTCGAAGGACTCGTCCACTTCAGAACATGAGAGATAAGCTTTTATAGACCAAGCTTTTACAACTCGAACCGACTTCTAAACCGAGATCGCACTTGGAACTAGAAGGCTGGAGAGTTGATCTTGGAGATGGGAAGGTTTAGCACAGGGTCTTTCTCACTATAGGATAGAGGATTTGTTTGTAGGTGAGTAAGAATGTGAAATCCATCTCTATTTATAGGCTTTTTGTGGACAGAGTTCGGACGTATATTTGAATTTTTTCGAACTTTGAGAGCCGTAATATCTAGGATTTCACAACTGACTGAGATTGCCAATTATGCCAAGACCGACTTCGGTCCGAGTCCGGCCAAAACTTGGTCCGAGTTCTGTGGACAAGAATGGTATGATTTCATGGCTTGTTTTGGAATGGCTTGGTTTGAAATGGGTTGGGCTTTTGTGAATGGATTTCATGCCTTTGTTTGAGTGGACTTTGTTTTGTGGGTTGAGTGGACTTCTGGTACCAAGTGCGACTCAATGTGCATAAGTTCTAAACTCAATAAAGTATAAAATTACATAAGAAAGATAAACCCGACCAGCATATAGATGTCCAAATGAATCTTACAGGCATGACTGACTCGTCTTCTTCTTTTGTACCATGATAGCCTTTTCTCTTGACGATAATCGTCCAAAGATAAACATATCTGAAAATCGGAACATCTTCGGGGACTTCGCCTCCGAACTCCCACGGGAGGCGCTGCCCCCTCGGCCCATGTCCGCTGACCAGGCAGCGGAAACTCCGAGTGCGAGGTCCTGGATAGGTCGTTGGGTGGTTCAGAGAAATTATTTTATATAACGTCGTCTTTGGCCTATCATTAATTTTTTATTGCACATGTCCTGGTTTGATCATGCTTACTGCTTGTCTGCAAGTACATGTTAGACGAACAAAGCAGTATAACAATATGATAAATTTAATGAACAGTAGGATAATGTTAAGTTTAAGTAGCAACATGATAGTGTTTACATGAATATTAGTGACATCATTATGTTAAACTTAATTAATTACCTATATTCAAAAATATGATACAATCGTTGGGCTAACAGTAGTCAACATAACTAACAAGAATTTGTATTCTTCCTACCACATTTTTAGTAAATTTTAATTTTTTAGTTCAACTGTAACCAACTTTAGCAACTGTAGAAAATGCTCTCTCCCTCCCACTTATAATGAGGTAAGGTTTTTTTTGTGTATACCATAAGGTGCGTATTTTTTTGTTGTGCCTTGCTGAAAGGCGACTCTTGGTGTGTCCGAGGAAAGGCGCCTCGCCTAGAGAGGTGCGAGGCGCGCCTTTGACTACCAAGTCGAGTACTCCAAGTAGAAATGAAAATGTTGAGCAGTATCGGACTTAGTGAAAAATAAATGATCTGACTAGTGGAGGTAACATAATGTATTAAATGACACTCACTCTCGATGTGTTTGGTCCGCTCATGGAATACTGGATTGCTAGGAATCTTGAGATGACTCGAGTTATCACAGAATAACGGAGTAGGATAGCCATAAGGGCGCCATAAGGTCAGTCATATTACAGAGAAGACAACCAGCCAAACAATCTCAACTGTGGTGTCTTCTATGAAATGGTACTGTACTTCAATCGAGTTTGATCGAGGAGCGACAGTATCTTGTTTCTTGTTACACGAATTTATGTTTTCACATGGTATCTGTGTATTTGTCCATTAATGCTAGAAAATCTAACTATGACATCCTTTCTTTAGCTAATGATGGCTGTCTTTATAATAATAATTATCCACATAAATATGTCATGTTTGGAATTATACGAGTACTGTACTGTATAGTTCTACTATCAGGTCCTTCTAGTGGTAGATGTTTTATTGTCACTTGGCCTAATGTTGGTCCTTTGACAGGACGAATCAACATTGCTTTGGCTCTCACATAAAAAGGAGAGGAGTCTTAAGTTAACTTCTGTCTCTCGAATTATTCCTGGACAAAGAACTGTAAGTTCCAATCTTTAAGAGCTAACCTATTTTTAATTTGCATATATTCACCATGCAAGTGCACATTGTAAGCAACTAAATCTTAAACCTGGCTTTCTGGAATCAAACAGGCAGTTTTCAAGAGATTTTTGCGCCCAGAAAAAGATTATTTGTCATTTTCGCTTATCTATAATAATGGTGAACGGTCTCTGGATCTGGTTAGCATTATTTATATCTTGTGATTACATGTGTTGACATCTTCTTGTTGTTTCTAACATTTTTATTAAGATCTTTATTCTTCATACTGCACAGATTTGCAAAGACCAAGCGGACCTAGAGGTGTGGTTTTCAGGCCTTAGTACATTGATTTCTACAGGCACACGTAGACGTTCTAGGGTTGATGGGCAGAGAGATTCAGTGTCACTTTCTGATGTAAGTTTCTATCTTTTCTGAAATAAGCAATCTCTTGATTTAATCTGCACTTCAAAATTCTGTTTCTGGAGATTTGTGTTATGGGGCTCTGGAACTGTTAAAATGTTTTTCTTGCAAACAATTGTTTGGTTCTTTTTTTTTTTCTATCTTTTTTTTGAAGAAGTAAATATTATAGATAAACATGAAGATTACAACTATGATCCAACCCAGATTACAAAATAGGTCATCTAGGATCTAGGAAATCTATGTCAGCAACTATATTTCTTTGTACAACAAAAGTACTGTGGGAAAGACCCTCAAAGATACGCCTATTTCGTTCCCTCCACACGTGCATATTGTAGATAATTAAGTACACCATAATATAGCATAATCAAAAAGTTCAAAACTAGAAAGATTAATAAGTTCCAAACAATCGTAGCCATTATATTTTTTCAAAAAATTAGCAAGTTTTGGACTATAGAAACTTCTAAGGAAAAGAGTACATCTTCTTCGCTTTAAAAGCTTGGCTGGAAACTCAAGTATATGAATTGTTCTCCTGTGGAAACGTTACACCTTCACGTTCTAAACTTCTAATTCATCAGTTTTTCATGTTTCAAAAACGTGAGTTCCCGAATTGGCGAATGCACAATCCTAGATCACGCATTCCTGGATTGCAGAACGGTACCTATGTCGTGAATTTAGGTAACCATTGTTCCGTCTTCCTTAATTGAGAGACATTTTTTTCCCTTACTCAGAGTGAGAGCTGCTGACAACTTGGGGCATCATAAGGTTTTGTAACTACTTGTTGTCTTAACATATCTACTGCACACTCCAAATTTTAGGTCTTAGGCCCCCACCTCACCGTCTCGGGGCCCCGCCTAAGCCTTGCAGGACTTCGTCGCCTCACCTCCTCGTGCCGCCTTAAAAAAATTTAGTGAAAACCTGCCGTTTTTTTATATTTTATAACAGCTCACAAATGTTGATGCCAAAACAAAAATAACATCAAGATCTACAAATGCCATGTTATCTTTTGTTTAATTTTAAAAATGGGTCTCCTGCATTGTCACCCTTTCGTGAAAGCAGTATGTCACTCTCAACATTTGCAAATGTGAAGTGGAAAAAAAATCCCAAAAGGAAATACACAATAAATGGCTACTTCATCGCTCATAATTAGTGAGCAGTACCACATGGTATTGAATATTAGTTGAGAAGATTAAGATACTTCCATGAGTGTTGTCATAGAATAGAATCCAAATTAAAGGTTTAGAGGGGATTGTTGGTTTGCTATAACCACCCAAATACTGCAGTCCATATCCAGATCCTCAGTTACATGCACTATTAAGAGAAAGGATGGGATCAAGGAGATCCCAGCCAAATTTCATTAGTAGATGAAAAATAAAAATAGTACATAGAGCAAGTTCATTGATATAGTATTAGATGATAAAGCTCAAAAACTTCCAACCCAACTGAGATTGAACTACCAAAAGAGCTCCCAGGTGTCTAAATGATAGGATCATTAGCACAACAATCAACACCTACTGAATTCCGCTTGTAAAATAAAGGTAGTACATAAAGCAAGTTATATGCACTATTTATCTGGCAATGCAACTCCTGCCCCCTCCCTTCCCCTCATGATTATCTCTTGCAATAAATCATAAGTAACACTGCAACCTATGTTGTTACGGGCGACGCCTAGGCGCGCCCGATTTGAACAGGTCGCCTCGACCTGCATATTTTACTGCAGTGTAAGGCGAGGGCCGCCTAGGCGGGCGCCCAGGTTCGTCCAGGGGAGACAACTGCGGGCGCCTAGGCAGTGGATCTCAGGATGGGCTATGGACTTTTTACTAATATTTTTTTTGGGCTTTAGGGTTAATATTGTTGCTAAAACAGGTGCTATTGTAAAAATTGCTGCTGTTTGCTGCCTTCTGCTACTGCTATTGTTGCCTTTTTCTACTGCTACTGTTGTCTTCTCCCTCTTATTGCAATCTGCTACTGCTGCTGTAGCCTTCTGCTACTACTGTTGCGGCCTTATGCTACTGTTGCTGCTGACTTTTGCTACTGCTGCTGCTTACAATGTTTACACGGGTTTAGAGACCCAGAAATCTGGGCGGGCGCCTAGGCGCGCCTAGGCGAGGCGGGCATGGTCTCGCCTCGCCTCGCCTAGCGCCCAATACAACATAGACTGCAACACATTTTCATGTGGGTCAATATTACATCAACTCTTCTGATTAAATTATGTATGTCCTTGTTCTCAAATTTTATCAATTGTGCTCCAACCAGACCCTTTTTGATTGAAAACTTGAATGAGGATGATTCTCCTTATTTGTTGTAGTATAAACCTTTACTATGATCAGTTTTGTTCATAGTCTTTTTGGTTTAAATATCCAACACGCATAACAAGCAGTTACTACTTTGTCCATAAAAAATATTAATATTTTCTTCTGATTCTGTTGTGTACAACTTTTTGTAGATACCTTTCCAACATATTCTTTACAAAATGATACATAACAATGAAGAAGTTGGTAGCTGAATGATGTTAAAACAAATTAGCTGTACCTGATAGATGTAATGAAAGAGGCTCCACATTTCACTTATATTCTTACATTCAGGGAATTTTAGAGCTTATAATCGTAAATGTCCTCTTCTTTTCCTCAGGATGGAGATTTTGGTCGTTCCTCTCTAGATATTACATCAAGTCTTTCCCGTGCTTTTACTCGCGAGCCTTCTTTGTACTCTGGAAGGTCAGATGTGGGGTCAGACCATGCAAATATGCAGCTAAGAACAAGTAACGGGGATGGTAGTCGACTTAGTGTTTCCAGTGCTGCTCCTAGTTGTTCTAGTGGAGGTTCTGGACCGGATGATATTGAATCATTGGGTGATGTGTATGTCTGGGGAGAGGCGTGGAGTGATGGAATTCTGTCTGATGGTCGCATTAGTTCCTCATGTACAAAAATAGATGCCTTGCTCCCAAGACCATTGGAATCAAATGTAGTTTTGGATGTTCATCAGATTGCTTGTGGTTTTAGGCATGCTGCTCTTGTCACAAGGCAAGGAGAAGTATTTACTTGGGGTGAGGAGTCAGGTGGTAGGCTTGGCCATGGAACTGATACAGATGCGAGTCGACCTCGTTTAGTTGACACAATGGCAGTTTGTCAGGTGGATTCTATTGCATGTGGCGAGTATCATACCTGTGCTGTTTCTACTGCTGGTGACTTATTTACTTGGGGAAATGGCACCCATAACAGTGGGCTTCTTGGCCATGGAACTGGTGTAAGCCATTGGATACCTAAAAGAGTTTCCGGCACCCTTGAAGGAGTCCAGATTTTGTCAGTTTCGTGTGGCACATGGCACTCAGCACTGATTACGTCAAATGGAAAAGTCTTCACGTTTGGTGATGGATCTTTTGGTGCCTTGGGCCATGGCAACCGAGAGAGTGTTGCATATCCCAGAGAAATTGAATCATTGAGTGGGTTAAGAACAATCAAGGTTGCGTGTGGAGTATGGCATACAGCGGCAATTGTTGAGGTATTGGGACAAACAGGCGTTAATGTTATTTCTAGAAAGCTGTTTACTTGGGGTGATGGAGACAAATATCGTTTGGGTCATGGTGATAAGGAATCACGATTGGTTCCTACTTGTGTCCCATCGCTTATTGATTACAACTTCCGCCAGCTGGCCTGTGGGCACAATATTACTGTTTCCCTCACAACATCTGGCCATGTTTTGACATGGGGAAATAGTGCATATGGCCAGCTTGGAAATCCACAGTCTGATGGTAAAATGCCTTGCTTGGTACAAGATAGACTCACAGGCGAGTTGGTTGAAGAGATTGCTTGTGGAGCTCATCATGTTGCTGTTTTGACTTCACGAAGTGAAGTTTATACATGGGGAAGAGGTGCTAATGGAAGATTGGGACATGGAGATGTTGAGGACAGGAGATCACCTACTATTGTTGAAGCTCTGAAAGATAGGCATGTCAAAAGTATATCATGTGGCTCAAATTTCACTGCATGCATTTGCATACATAAGTGGGTGTCTGGTGCAGACCAATCACTCTGCTCAGGCTGCCGACAAGCATTTGGGTTTACCAGAAAGAGACACAATTGTTATAACTGTGGGCTGGTACACTGCCATGCTTGTAGTTCAAAAAAAGTATTGAAAGCTGCTCTGGCTCCAACTCCAGGCAAACCACACAGAGTATGTGATTCTTGCTATGCAAAGCTAAAAGCAGCAGAGTCTGGTATTACCCCAGCTGCAAGTAGGTGGAATGCAATTGCTCACCGAACCACTGATAACAAGGAGAAGTTTAATAGAGGAGAACCGAGAGCTTCAAAGATCTTACTGTCTCCTAATACGGAACCGGTTAAGTACATAGAAGTCAAACATATGAGAAATGAGTCGAAATCAGATTCTCTTTCTCTAATTCGAGCTTCACAGGTTCCCTCACTGTTACAGCTGAAAGATATATCTTTTCCTAGCTCACTCAGTGCGCTTCAGACAGCATTTAAACCCATAGCCACACCAACACCTCCATCTCCACCTCTAGGGAATTCTAGACCTACTTCTCCATATGGTAGGAGACCAAGCCCGCCTCCTGTACTCTCTGGAAGTATCATTGATAGCCTCAAGAAGACCAATGAACTACTGGACAAGGAAGTCTTAGAGTTGCAAACTCAAGTAAGTAGAAAATCAGTGCCGCTATGTTACATGAGCCTCGTTATCTATCCCTTGCTGTATTTCTATTATTCATTTCAGTCCCCAATGGCGAGTGATTTTGGCAGCTGCATGTCCCTTTTGCAGGTTAAAAAATTGAAACATAAATCTGAACTCCAAGGAGTAGCGCTAAAAAGAGCTGAAAAGAAAGCTGAAGAAGCTGTTGCTCTAGCTTCAAAAGAATTTTCCAAGTGCAATGCTGCCATGGATTTTATCAGATCATTTCAAGTCCGGGTAAAAATTACTGTGGTGATGCCCACTTCTTTGTTCCAATAAAGGCTTCAAACCATCAAAATATTCTTTCATAACAAAGAGAATGCTTATGCCTACTAACTAGTTTTACGTGATAAGATCATTTATTCACGCATGGTAGTGCTGAATAAAGGATCAATGTATAAGCAGATTTTATGCATTATGGGGCATAGTTGTGTTGCAAAACAGAATAAGAAAGTAACATCCAGTAGTAAAGAGAGAAACTGTCAATAATAAGAGACTGGACTTTAGTTTATTACTTTATTTAAAATCCTAGCTAAATGAGCTGGAGCATCAAATATAGAAGGAAGGGTCAACATCCAGTAGTAAAGAGAGAGAAACTGTCAATAATAAGAGACTGGACTTTAGTTTATTACTTTATTTAAAATCCTAGCTAAATGAGCTGGGAGCATCAAATATAGAAGGAAGGGTCACATCTGTATATAACTCTTGTGGTCATAGAAAAAGGAGCAAGATCAAATGTTCAACAATTTTCTGAATATTGTAAGTCACTTTTAGGACACTGTATCACTATCACCAGGTTGTTATGAATACTGTGGCTTCTGTTGAAAAGCTTTCCTGGTCTGGTTTCATGTAGATCCTTAAGATCTAACAATAATAAGAAGTGCCAACAACCTTTATGTCCTTCCCAGTTTCTTCTTTCCTTACCCATACTGTTGGGTTTGACTCCTAGGTTGGACTAGGATAAGAGCTCAATCTAAATGAGGTGTTTCTATTAAGTTTTCCAATCAAATATTCCTAACATGATTATGATTGGACTTTTGGGCGGTTTATGTAGGTTAGAAATATGGGGCTTATGTTCCCTTTTTTTCTCTGTGTTTTTTTTTTGGAACGGCCGGAAGCTATAGCTTTAGACAGAAATGGTTGAGATTTTGCTTTGTATTCTTTGGGAAGATTTGGGTTTCTTGAGATAATTTGTGGGTTTAGGGTTTGAGAGTTTTGATTGTAATTCAAAATATTTTTGAGAGAATTTCTTCTTCATACGTGTTAAATGTTCATATAATCTCGTTACTATTTCAACAACAAATAAGATTAAAATATCTCAATTCTCACCAAATACTAAAAACCCAGACCCCCTACATCTTTCCTGTAATTTGATATTTTATTATTCTCTTCATTGCCGCCTCTCTCGTCATAACACATACCTCTTCTTTCCCTATCCATTATCCAAAGAAAACCCTACTATTTCCTAATCTTCTCTATGTAACCAAACACTTCAGATCTAATCAACTTCAGTAAGATCTTTCTATCCATTTTTTAATACCGTTCATAATTCATCTCCCGCAACTTCCATTTACTCATATTCACAAACAGAATGGGTTCATGTGATGTGGCCATCAACCATCCACTTCTCAGCATGACTTTGTGCAGTTCTCGCTTCCACAACTGATTCCTTAGCCTTAATTCCTATTTTTGAATCATTATTTCTAGCTGCATGCTTAAAAATCCTTATCAGAATTGTCTTCTATACAGGTACATACTTATCTCATGTGCAATGCATGCACAAACACAAATTGGATGCATTTGCAAAATGTTAACAGCTAAGAGTTTTGAACTTCAGATACTAAATTAGAATGTTTAACTCAATGAAAATTAAACAAATGCATAGGGGGGAGAGTGAACTGCTTCATGTTCAGTATTTCTGATACGGTTGTACATCATGCCATGCATGCTGTTGAAATGACGTAACTGCTTTCACCTGTTGTCCACTCTATTAGATTCCAGTTGCATGCTTCCACGCCTTTTTGGCACTTCTACTGAACTTAGACTGTTCCTTTTTACTAGAGAAGTTCATTAAAGCTTATACCTTAAGGATATTTTCCTCTCATGGTACTGAGCAGTTGAGCCTCTTAATGACCAATTTGCTTCTTTTTCTTTTGTCAATCAGATGTGTTTCTTTCTTTCCTTTTTTTTGTTTGTTTGCTTTCTCAGAAGTTTTCTCCTTGACTTTGGTCTTTGTTTCATTAATCATCCTTAATGGGACGCGGGTGGGAAATTTTTACTCTGTTTAGTCTAAGAAAATGATATGTGAATTTTCTCTGACTTGGGTGGAAAATATCTTGAGCATGGATGGTAGGGGCTTGTTTGAATTTTCAGGGATCTAAAAAGTACAAATTTTCAGCCTCTACAAGCCAAGATCTGAACTTACTTTAGTATACTCCAAAGAAAAGAAAAAAAAACTATGCATTTGTGAGCATGTGCACACGCACACGATTAGTGCTATCATGATTGACTAAAAAGCAATACCTGAGAGGATTCTGGATCAGATTTCTTGTTTCGACTCTGCTCAATTACTGTTTCTTTTTTCAGATTCTTCATTTAGCAAGATAATGCAATTGCCAAAAAAACATTATGTACTCTAGGAATATTCAATTGTATCCTAGAAAATCAGAATTTAATCTTCCCCCTCAAACAGTTCTTTGTTTAGATGAAGTGTACCTGAAAAAATAATCAATAACATGCACATAAAGAAGAAATGTACATCTAGATTCTTTATAATACTAATTATCTTCTTCCTTTCTTTGTATGAAGCTGAAAGATCTGGCAGAAAAACTACCACCAGAAGTTGGTGATAACTTAGAATCCATGCTTAGTCGAGCAGAATCATTCTTGAAAGTTAATGAAAGTGGCGGAACTGAGTTTCCTCCTTCCACACTGGTCTCTTCAGAAAATGGCCAACCTGACCAGAGAAATGAAGGATCTGTTGATATTCAGTATGAAAATGCAGAAATTTTGCAGAATGGTTCTGAAAACAGTATTCGCAAGTCTCTTAACCATGGAGCAGAAACGATTGAGCAATTTGAGCCTGGTGTATATGTGACTATCGTTCAGCTCAAGGATGGCACTAAAGTCTTCAGACGGGTCAGATTTAGGTATTCATTTTTTTTTTCCGAATAATTCACAGTGATAATACAGATCCCTCTCTTCCTTGTTACAAAGATATATTCATTTCTCATGATGGATTAACTGGTACCACAAAATTTCATGCTTTCTAATTACCAAACTGATGATTTGTGGTTGTATTATTATATATATTATTGATTGGTTTATTTTCAGCTTGTATGTTTTTCCTTTTCAGATTGCTGTTTTATTATAGCAATTGTTTTGAATTGTGTTCTATTTTGTAGTCAAGTATTTTTAGTAACATTTCTCGTTGCTCCTCTGGAAGTTTTTCATCACTTGATTGTTTTTCCTTATCCTAATTTATTTTTGATGTGTGAGCAGCAAGAAAAGGTTTGCCGCGCAACAGGCTGAGGACTGGTGGAAGGAAAACAAAGACAGGGTGTTCAGTAAATACAAAAACCCAGCCCCTGGCACCCCCTCCGCAGCATCCACAAGTGCAGCAAGCAGTGCACAGGGAGAAGTTGCATTGCCATCCGAAGCTTAGCTTCCTTGTAACCTTAGGCTACGAATTAGTAAAGACAGAGCTCAGGCAAAATACCATACCTCGAGATATTTCTCGTATTCAGAGCTCATTGAAGAAAATGTTCTTAGACTTGCCGGAAGTGGAATATCCATTCCTTTCAGATGAATAGAAACACGATAAAGTGGATAGTTTCGGGAAACAATTTTTTTTTTGTAGAATGTTTCGTTCATTCATATTCATTTCCTAGCCTACTGTTGTTTCTCTTCAAGTATTGTTTAGCTGTACAGCAGGCATCATCTCGCCATGGTGATGTGGATTGACATTGTTGAGGACTGCAATATTTTTTCCTTTAGTTCCTAGTAGTCTAGGTATTGCATGTCCTAGTTATTTGCTGTAAACTTGAAGCATATTTTTGTCTCCAGGTCGAATATATATACAAGAGAGCTATGTACTCAAAACGCAGAAACTATTTATATGTTTGAATCTCAATATTTTGTTCATTTTCCCTATAATGTTATTATGTTATCCTGTCGAGAGGGGGCATGTATAAAGAAGCCATGGCGAGGAATATCACCTAGAAAGTCTGGTAAAAATACTGTATATCGATGAATATTCGAGCAGATCCAGGTTCTATGTTCTGAACTTCTGGTTCTTAGTTTTGCAAATCTTGACTTTGTTGACATGCAAGTTATTGCCATTGCAGAGAATGATTTTATTTTCAGAATTAGCAAACTTCTAGCTCTAGTTTCGCAAATCTTGACTTTGTTGACATGCAAGTTATTGCCATTGCAGAGGAATGATTTTATTTTCAGGATTAGCAAATGGTAACATTTGTTGGTATCAAATCATGGCACATTTTTTGGAGGAGAGTTTCATTTTGATTTTTACAAGTTCTACCAAGGTTTTGTATGGATCTTAATCACTACGTAATTAATGGATCCATATCGGATAATGGGTCCATTCTAAATCGGGTAGCTCGATCATACAATCCGACCCGATTACATCCACATCAATATCAATCCGTGAATAATAAGGGCTAGGCTACTATTCCATGATTAGGAAACTATTAATTGCTAGTAGTTGTATCCACCAACAATAGAATTAATTATGTCCTCTTATAGGTCAATTCTTCCACCAAGAAACCGACTCAAGCATTTAAAAAAATTGAAAATATTATTTGCATATTTATCCTTACATTTGCAATTTTTTAATGGTATATAACTATATATACTCACACTATGCTGCTTCTTTTTTTTTGGTAGTATATTGAACTAACTCTCACTACGTGATAAAGATAATATTAAAACTTGTCTATAATACAACAACAACAAATTTATTTCAATTTTTGGATCGGCTAGAACACTAATAAAATTTATATTCTTCTTTAAACTTTCAAATTATGTACGTCTAGATTTACCACTGTACACTAATTATAGCAACTGAATTAACTATTACATTGTCACGTATCCTTAGAGGAACATCTATTGATCTGTTGGACATGTCCAAACCACAAAAATATTTTTTCTCTCATCCTTAATTAGGTCTGCATCTAACTATAATAACTTCTAAACATTAGGTGTCCATAGAAAATGTTAGACAAATGTATGGTTGATTATTAATGTTTATGACAAGAATAACTATCAAAAGAAAATACTTTTGAGGGTAGTATATGCAATTAAATTTTTTATTTTATAACATTATGGGTACGGTGCAAAAATGAATGTTTTTAGATTTTACTTAAAAAATAAAAAATAAAATAAAATTCTTATTTATATTCCCTCCTCACGCGCTTCCTGCTTATATTGTTTTCTTTGCCACTAAGAATCAAACCCTTCCCCCGCAAATTTCCGCTCCAAATTTAAAATAATTCTCTTCCTCTGCAGAAATTTCGTCCCTCTCAATTCCCAGGAGTAAAAACCCCTAGAAGTTTGATAAAGTTGGCGACTTTTCGACGATAACTCGTCGTTAGGAGGATCAAAACCGTGAGCTTTCTCGTTATTTTTTCCCGGCCAATTTTAGAGTTTCCAATCAAATCCCGCTCAAAACCCTAACTTTTGGGTCCAGGGACTAAAAAGATCTGATCTTGCAATGGGGGCTCAGCAATCCAAGGATGAATCCTTATATCAGCAGGTCAATTGCGGCAATATCGAAGGGATCAAAGCCCTCCGCCAAGATGGTGCAGGCCTTGAAGTAAGCCGATTTGTGGAAGAAAAATAAAAGTTTGTACTTTTTGACTCTTTGTTTGGTTCTTTATTGGTATGTTTTGTTGTGAAGTGGATTGATAAGGAAGGGAAAACCCCTCTGATCCTGGCATGCATGAGACCTGATCTCTTGGCCGTCGCGAAAGTTCTGATCGAGCTGGGTGCCAATGTCAACGCCTATCGTGCTGGTAGCAAATTCTAACTTGTTTCATGTTTAATCTTACGAGTAATTTACTCTCTCTGGGGTGTTTTTTTCCCCACTTATAAGTGATTTTGGTCCCAATAAGCAAGTGGCTCCAAATTAATAAGGGTGCGTTTGATTGCAAGGTGGAAAATATGTGGAAAAAAAATTAATTCCATGGAATTATTTTCCTAGGAAAAAAAATTCCATGGAATTTAAAATTTTTTCCATGGAAAACTTAATTTGGGTGTTTGATTGTCATTATTTTCCATAGAAAATAGTTATTTTCAATGGAAAATGATATTTTCCTATGGGTTGGACAAGTTCCATTTTCCACCATTTTAGATGAAAATATGGAAAATGATAGTTTTTGGAAAATAATTCCATGGAAAATATAAGCTATCAAGCACTACAATTGGTGAAATTTTTTTGATGGAAATATTTTCCATGGAAAAAAAGCCCAATCAAACATAGCCTAAGTGAATTATTTTTTCACTTATTGGATTGTTCAAGTACTTTTTGTATTTGAAAAGTCTATTATGTCACTGTACAAACTCAAAAATTCCTCCACTTGTCCAAATTATTATAGAAACTGGTTTTCCTATATATAAATCTAATCACCCATTCCTCTCCTCTTTCCATTGATATTATTTGAATGCTTTAAAAATATAATTTTGTGTAACACGAATTATGGAACACATTATATGTGTATTTGTGTTGAACTAATCATTTTTCTATTTGTAGTACAATATTTTGGCATGTATATTTTTGGATTGTTATATATTATCCATGTTTTATATGAGAGGACATAATGGTAAAATATCACTTGTATGTGCCAAAAAATGAACAGCAAAATCAGTGCACTTATAAGTGAAATGGAGTAGGTGGCACTTACAAGTGACCCTCACTTGTAAGTGAAAAAAAGAAGAAAGAACACTGTAAAGAGAAATAATAGGATAAATCATTATTGATGAGAGAGTTACAGATATATAGGAGAGGCTAACCCTCTCACTATTGTTCTATCCAATGTGGGACTAAAGCCTAATACTCGTAATACTAATATTAATAGTTAACGCCCTCCCTCAAGCTGGAGCATAGATATCAATCATGTCCAGCTTGTTACACAGAAATTGAACCCGATGATTCAAAAAAGACTTCGTAAAGATATCGGCTATCTGATTACCGGTCCTCACGTAGTAAAATTTTATCATCCCCTTTTTATGCTCATCATGGACAAAGTGAATGTCAATTTTAATGTGCTTTTTCCTTTCATAAAATACATGATTGGTAGCAATATGAATAGCAGACTCGTTATCACACTACATATCTGCTGCTTTAGATCCCGCTTCTTCTTCCAGCTCTTGTAGAAGATGCTTCGGATATAACACCTCTGTTGTGCCATGAGTAATGACTCGATAGAAATTCTACTTCTGAACTTGATCGTGCTATCACACTATGTTTCTTGCTCTTCCACGATACCAAGTTTCCACCAATAAATACCGAGTAGCCAGATGTAGACCGTCTATCTGTCAGGCTTGCACTCTAGTTAGCATCGGTAAAGCACTCAACACGAGTATGTCCATGATTCTCCATCCGAATTTCTTTTCCTGGATTCTGGAATAGATAACACAGAATTCTAAGAACCGCCTGCCAGTGTGGAGCTCGTGGAGAAGCCATAAACCTACTTGCTACACTCACGGCGAAGAAAATGTCCGGACGAGCCATGACCGCTAAGTAATTGAGTTTTCCAACCAATCGACGATACTGATCCGGATTGGTCATCAGGACCCCCTCGTCAGGGAGTAACTTTGCTCCTGGATCCATGTGTGAGGTAGCCCCTTGGCTTGCATCATTCCTGCATCATTTAGTATGTCCAATACATACTTTCTCTGAGACATTACAATGTCATGTTTACCCTTTGTGACTTCAATGTCCAAGAAGTAGTTCAACAATCTCATATCCTTGGTCTAAAATTGTTCTCCCATGAACTTCTTTAGTCATGTAATACCTTGTTGTCGTCTCTCGTGATCACAATATCGTCAACATAGACACCAGGTAGTATCCTTCCAGCTGATGACAGTCGGTAGAATATCGAAATATCCTTCTTTGATTGACACATGCCAAACTGAGTAACAACATGTATAAATCGACTAAACCACGCACGAGGTGATTGTTTGAGACCGTAGAGAGCCTTCCGCAGATGACACACTTTACCCTCCCTTGTAACGAACCCGGGAGGTTGTACCACATACACTTCTTCAATATTCATGTGAAGAAATGCATTCTTAATATCCAGCTGAAGCAATGGCCAGTCATAGCGAACAACTAAGACCAAGAGTACGCGCACATATGTCATACTGGCAACTGGAAAGGTCTCAAAATAATCCTCACCATATGTCTGGAATATCCTTTAGCTACCAGACGAGTCTTTAGGCGATCAAGAGTGTCATCCGGTTTCACCTTGATCGTGAACACCCATTTGCATCCTACTACCTGTTTTCCAGTAAGCAAATCTACCAAGTTCCAAGTATGGTTCTCCTGGAGCGCTTTCATCTCCTCTTTCATAGTAGCACGCCAACCGAGATGTTTGAGACCCTCTTCGACAGTATTGAAAATCTGAATCCTATCGATAGTAGCTACCAATTAAGGGAGTAGTACCATTAAAAACTGACGATGGCATGCGATTAATCAAATAACAAGCTGTAAGAATAGTAGGGGTACAACTTGGGTGTGCTAAGCCCGAGCCCGATTGGGTAAACCTGTTAATGGGTTGGGTTAGGGTTGAAGATTCTCGGATTCGGGCTCGGACTTGGGTTAAAATATTTGAACCTGATCAAAATCGGGTTGGACTCGGGTTCATGTGTTGGGTTACCCGAAGAACTATATATATATATATATATATATATATATATATATATATATATATATATATACTTCTTATATAAAAAGTTTAAATCTTAAATTTTTTACCTAAACTCTCAACTCCTTGTCCTAAATCTTATTTTAGTTTGTATTTTGTAATGATCAAGGCTCGATTGCTACTTGATTATGTGTTTAATATTACTTTTGTTTGAATTATTTTAAATATTATATTAGAGCTCAATGAACCCGATCAAATCCGAGTCCGACCCGATCCTCCGGACTTGGTCTTGGGCTGCATATGTTGAACCCGAGGTCGGGTCGGACTTGGACTCGGGCTAGGCTTATGATTCCTCATGTTGGGCTCGGGTTGACCTCAAGCCCGACCTAACCCGCCCAAGTTGCACCCCTAAAGAATAGCATTGAACCAAAACCTTTTGGGAATACGTGCTTGAAACATGAAGAGCATGCATTGTTTCTAAGAGACGGCGCTAGGCGGCTTTAGGTGGCACTAGGCGGCATTAGGCTGACCTAGCGACTGTTCGGATTTGAAATTTCAAAATAAAATCAAAATAAAAAATAAAACTGACCTTGTCAAGATTGGACGGCAACGACATCGATGGCGACGACTGGTGGTGTTGGTGCTACGTTGGTGGCGGTGGCGGCGGTGGTGGTGGCGGCGGCGGTGGTGCGGTGGCGGCGGTGGTGCGGCGGTGGTCAAGATGTGAGGTGGGCCGGCCCGGGCCCATTGTTGACCGGGCTTGGGCCGGGCCGGGCTTAGCACGGATGGAGGAGCAGGCCGGGCTGGGTCGACCCGGAATTGCAATCTTCGAACCCATCCCGGACCTAGACCCTAATAGGTTCGGGCCGGGCCCGGGTTAGCCTGCGGGCTGACCAACTTTTTTTTAAAAAGAAAATTTGGCTCAATTTTGACTTTATACTATACGTGTTCCTACTTTTAACACAAACCAATTTGAAACTATTGGTTAGCAGAGTGGTTGATGGATATTTGCTTGGGAGGTCCTGGGTTCATGAGCCCCCCTCCAATCGATTTTGAATTCTTACAAAATAAAATCCGGGTGGGACTGGGCTAGCCGCGGGTTTGAAAAAACTAAACCCAGCCCGGACCCAGTTAGGAGATGGGTCGGGCTGGGCCGGGCTAGCGGGTCATTTCTTTGGACCCAGTCCGAACCCGAATTTATTGTGGGCCGGGCTGGGCTGACCCGTTGACCAGTCCCAGGCCGACCTAGACCGGTTTTGACTGGCCTGTTCAGGGCCGGGTTCCGGGTCGTCCGACCCAATATACACCTTGATGCGGTGGCGGTAATGGTGCGGTGGCAGTATGGTGGTAGCTACGAGCTTATGAAGAAGGGAGGTGAGAGGGAGGATAGGTGTCACGCCCTAGAACCAGAATACCGAAGAGCGGAGGAAAGACTCAGACAGCTACGTATTACGGGTAGATGAATACCGTATAATACGATCAATGCTGTCTAAAAGACGAGGGGGTGCATACTACATGAAAGTCTCACTAAGGTTACTCAACATCTATTGTCTCAATCATTCAAACAAGAAGCAGTAATAGAGAACATGTAAGATAAAGCAGTAAGGCGTCCCAAATGCTCAGTCAAATGTTCTTGAGGTCTAGCTTTACAAAACATAGCCAGATGATATAACAAGGTATATACAATCGTTATCAGCTGCAGTCTGACTTAGTTACAATTATGTAAAAGTGCAAGACAGTCCGACCAACATGTCGGTGCCAAGCGGCAAAAAGTAAAGTAGTAAAACGAGCAGGAAAACAAGGAACCCACTCGTGTCCTCCTGCGATCATCCCTCTAGTATTGACCATCTTGGAGGTGGAAGTAATCTGAGTCCTCGGGAGCTGGCTCTAAATCTGGCCATGCAAAACCAGAGAGGTTAGACCTCAAATAGCAAGTACCACAAGGAAGCACGATATGAGGAATTAAAATCAGTGATAAGGGTCAAGAATATGGTAAATAGGTCTCTGCTTGCTACTGGGGTTCACACAACATCACGACACTTCAAGCCAACTTTCCAACCAAACAAGGACAGAAGTTGACCTGTCATGCCCTGACATTCTGCTCATCTCAGTAGTTAACAAAGTAGGTATAGTACACAAACAAATTATTTTAAACGGCAATACCAACTGTTGCGGCTTGCTAACTGTAGGTTCCAAGTTGTCTTGGAAACATGCAATAAGAGATTCCTCAGTTCTTACAATGTACAAGCAAGACTAGTCTACCCAATAATCAATTGCGCCAATCATGAATTAGACGTGTCCCCGCGGGACGTCCGTCATCAATATACAGAAAATGTAAACAGGTACCACTCCCTACCCGTGTGGCAAATTTGCAGTATCCGTGGGAACCAGCCGGCAAGTCGGGACACTAATTGTCTCGAGATGGTTGCCATGTAAGAACTCAGAAATCCATTCTCTCCATGCAATAGTTATTTTATTTAACTTAATAGCAACTATGTTAATTGAAATCTCATGCCGTGGATCATGGTCATTCTGAATGAGTACTTTCGTACAGAGTACGATATGCATAACTCTACAACGATACCCGTACGGTTAGGTTGTAGGTCTTACATAGCGTAATGCAACAATCAAACCTAGCTACAGAATAATCATGCCTTGACCGTGAGATACACATGCTGCTTTGTAGAAATAAGTTGAAATCTGCATCCCTGACCGTGGTAACCAGGAACTTATGTCCTAGGTTACTTATCGAGATTTCTAGTCAAGAATGCACCTCGGCGGGCCACTGTCAAGACTTTCATGTCAAGTTACTTGTCAAGTGTGCACCACGGCGGGCCACCATCATGTGATATCTTTCCATTAACATGTCATGCTCACATCGTGTTCATGTCGAGTTCATATGGAAAAGACGTAAGGATATAATAGGGGTGCCATGCGTCTAATAAGGTGAATCTAGGGCAATGGATGCCAGGGCCATACTGCGCCGGACAAGGAGGTAAGATACGCTAGTGCTAAGAAGCCTCCGGGCAGGGGAGTACGCCAAAGGAAGTACGCGTAAAGGAATATGCCAAGGGAAGTACGCATAAAGGAATATGCTAAGGAAAGTACGCGTAAAGGAATATGCCAAGGAAAGTATGCGTAAAGAAAGTACGCGTAAAGGAATAAGGTTTACACGTGAAACTTGTTTTACGCCAAGGCAGAGTAGACTTTGTTTTACGCGTAAAACAGTCTTGACTTGCGTAATCCAGATTCACGCTGACACGAATAAACGTGGTCGTAGAGTTTGATACTACACTAGCACGTATAAACGTGGGCGTAGAGTTTGATACTACGCTGGCATGTATAAACGTGGACGTAGAGAACCTCCAGAACTCCAAATTCCATGAAACCTTCAATCTAAGCCAAAAATGGGACTTCCATAGATCGAAATGGGGTATAACACAAATCTCAACAACCTGGAACGATCAAAACTTGAAAATAAGAAAGTTTGATAGATCAAAACCACCAAAATCCGAAAATGACAAATTTCTAGATCTACAAAAATAAAACTTCAAAATGCAAAATATCAAGTTCTAAATTATCTTAGAATCACGAGAGGAAGATAAATGAACCATAAAAATGGGTTCTCATGTGGAAGCAAGGTGCACTTGCCTAAGCTCTTGGTAGGTGGAGAGAGTTATGAGGAAGAAGAAGGAGAGTAAATGAGAATAAGTGAAGAGAGAGAAAGTAGTTGGACTTTAAATGGAAATGGTGGTAGGTAGGGGGTTGGGTTCATGATGAACCACCCTAAACCAAAACAAACCAACCCAAGCCGAACCCAAGTCAAAATAAACCAAAAGCTAAGCAAAAGCAGAAAATAAAATACATAAAAATAATTAGCATAAAATTAAAGGAATTAAATACAGAACAAATGCATGATAAATATTAAATAAATACATTCAAGCAGTACACGTATTAAAATACGTATTCTGGGAACGGGGAGTGACAATAGGAGGAGAGAAGAGGTGAGGTGAGGTGAGAGGGAGGAGCGGTGAGGGAGGAGACTGCTGCTGCTGCTGCTCTCTCTCTCCTCTCCCATAGGTATATATAAAAAAAATAGAAAAAAAGGAGATTAAAATGTGGAGTTCGAACCACCGACCTTTTGAAAGAGCAGCTCCTATACTTTCACTGCTAGCCATAGTGCCAAATATAATTTGTGTTCAGAAATATATATACACAATATATATAGGAAACTAACATATACATTAAAAAAAATTAAGTTCGCCGCCTAGGCACTAGGCGGCCCTTTCGTACCGAATCGCCTAGCGAAATTTATAACATTGATTGAGGGGTTGTCAGTCAGATGTGCGGACAACCGCATTCCCTGAAGCGTCTTCTCGACCTTCTTTCGCCATGTCGAGTAGCCCTCTGGTCCGTCCAACCGTCGATCCACAAGTCGAAGCGAAAAAATCGTCATGCCAGTGCCCGTTGAGTAGCCTTCTGCTATTGCGTTTCCGACACTGGTGTCTGTAGCACTGCTATTCGCCCCAGTGCTAGTGATCCTGCAGGTATTCTTGATACGTCCGTCAATTAATCCTTTTAACTTGATAGTCACATCAACTCTGCCAATGCACTAAAAACGTAGCCATAACTGACACGTGTAGGGAAAGCAGAGTTGAACGTTGATCACACAAGCCATGACAAAGAGACAACCCAAATTATCCTATGTTAGATCATGATGTGAAGATCAAGTAAGGAATGAAACAAAGATTCACGCAAAATAAACAACCTGTCTACTCTTTGTTAAATTTCTGAAGTCAACGTTGGGAGTCAGAGGTTCCAACAAACAAACCATTGTTTATCCTCTGTGGATCCCAAATATGTATATATATTTTTATTACTTTTTCTTTTTCTTTAAGAAGGGGAAAGATGGCTAGGGTTTGATATAGGTGGTATTAGGGTTGGGGTTAGGGTTTATGGACATAGGTTGGTTAGGGTTTAGAAAGATGGCTAGGATTAGGGTTAGGATACCAAGTAAAGAGAAATAATGGGATAAATCATTATTGATGAGAGAGTTACATATATATAGGAGAGGCTAACCCCTCTCACTATTGTTTTATCCAATGTGGGACTAAAGCCCAATACTACTAATACTAATATTAATACTTAACAAACACCCCATCTGTCTATTGTTTTATAGAGGTTATATTGCATATTCTTGTTGAGTGGCGGTAATAATTAAGCATGCTTCAGGTATTGTTTCTCTTGTTATGGATTTAAAGACTAGAACTAACCGGTCAGAGTTTATGGAACTATATGAAGCAAGCAACATATCTATGAAAATGAAATCCTACAACTTAATGTTTAAACATTAGGATTTTCTCTCTGAAGATTACGCACCAGTCATGGAAATGGTAAATTGTTGCACTGTTACCTAATAAAAGAGTTTTTGCACCGTGCGGTATATATATTTGGTACTTGTAATTGACTTATTTCTTTAACATTTGTCTACTTTATTATGTTAGTCGTTCTTTTAGTTTCCTCTAAGTATTAAGCTTTGGTATCGAAAGCACACAGGCTTATGTCAAGCGATATATGTCCGATTTGTGTCTTAAGCCCTACGTCGACTCACCAGGTGAATAATGGCCCCAAGCAACTCGGAGTAATCAGATGGTCCTGTTTTCGAGCTCCTTCCCTCTTCGGTCTAAAGTAGATATTGGCTGCTCCTTGTACGTCAAGTTGGTACCAACGACTAGCTCTGAATGGTCGAGGACGTGGCTTGGATCCGGTACTTACCAATGCAACTGAGAAACATTGAAGACATCATGCACCTCATGGCGTAATGTCTCCAACTCGCTCGAGGATGTTGAACATACCAATGTACATCAAACTAAGCTTTCTGCTGACCTCAAATCTGATAACTCAACGAGTAACGAAATCCGAAGGAAGACATGGCCGTCGACGCTGAAGTCCAATGGTCTCCGGTGCTGATCTGCCCATTGTCGATGTCTGACTTGAGCCACTACAAGCTGCTCCCTAATCCAGAGTAATCATCTCATGTCCAAGCATCCTTCTCTCACGTACATTATCTCACGCTAACGATGATCAACACTTTCTCCCATACAACGCTTCAAATGGTACCATTTGAATGATTGCTTGATAGTTGTTGTTATAAGAGAACTTTACCAAATGAAGGGAATCTTCCAGGATCCATCGAAGTCCAATGTGCACTATCACACCATATTCTCTAGAGTCTGAATCGTCCGTGCTGACTGCCGTATGTTTGCGGATGATACACCGTGTGTGCCTAAGTACATTACTTCGGACCGTGATACCAAGTTTCTCTCTCATTTTTGGAGGACCTTGTAGGCTCATATTAATACAGAATTGAATTATAGCATTACGTGCCATCCTTAAACTGACGGACAAATAGAGGTTGTGAATTGCACATTGGGAAACATGTTACGTAGTCTCATAATTCTCATTAACATAAGCCCTAACCAGTGGGATCTTGCTTTAGCTCAAGTAAAATTTTCTTACAAGAGTATGACAAATTATTCGACAGGAAAGTTCCTATTTGCTATCATCTCTATTCGTCTCGGAGGCATGTCTCGGACTTAGTGTCACTCTTGAAGGTTCTAGGCCGAAACTTAACCACATAAATATGGTGGAGTGTTAACAATTGATCCATGATGTAGTCCGTCAACACCTTCAAGAGTCCAGTTAGCGCTACAAAGAGGCGGCCGATCGTCATCGGCACCAGAAAGTGTTTATGTAGTAATGGTTTACTTTCGCAAAGATGGTCTTCCCATCTGCACGTACAACAAGCTATTGAATAAGAAGATTGGTCCCTTCAAGTCTTACATAGGATCAATGATAATGCTTTAATGCTTATTACAGGAGGATATGAACATCTCAAAGACATTAACCGTTGTTGATATAAAACTACTTCCTCCAGTAGTGCCCTAGTATCCACAACAAAACTCAAGTACGAGCTTTATTCAAGAAGGGAGCATGCTGCAGGAGCATCTAAACCCAAGTCAATTTATGGCAAGTCCAATTTGGGTTATTTAGGAGAATCCAAATGTAAGTTGGTTATGGCAAATCTGGTTTGAATATTTAGGAATCTCTACGATTTTATTTTTAGTAGCTTATGTAAGAATAAGTCCAGTCAAATTAGGTCAATCTTTGATCAATAATTGGCTTTGATATTTCCCTTCCATATAAGGCATACGATTGTAAAGTTATTTATCTTAAATAATATTACTCTTTTTAAATTGAGATTGCTTTCTCTTTTTGGTATCCGTTTCGATGGTGTTGGTTATCTTTTCCATATCCATTCGCTTGTTCTCCACCGCTTTCGCAAGCTTCCGCCGTTGATGAAGATACCTATCCTATATAGTATCTACTACTATACACCAGTTGTGGGAACACAATAGTATAAAAATAGGTGTATGTCTTGTCTTTTTGGGATTTCATTATGCGATGAGGCATATATAGTCTTATACATTATCGCTCATTACTTACAAAGCAAGTGAATACAAGGAAACTGGTATGTAGCCTCAAGTACATGTTTCTGCAGATGCTAGATATATCAAGGTTGTGTAATAGGAACTTGTAGTCTATTTAGGGCCTGTTTCGTTGCATGAATTACCACTCCCTTTTTAGAGGTCACTGGGATATTCATATGAGTCTCATGAAATGCACATGACATCTAGTAGGAATACTGTTTTCTGAGAGTTTCAATCTTCTAGTTCAGTGGAAAAATGGGGAGTTGTATTATAAATTTGTATTTGCAAATTCTGTAATCCGAGCTGCAGGGTATGTGCCAAATTCTGTCATTACAATTGGTCAGTCTATTATGTGAAACTGCACTGCAAAAGCCTAGGGCCTTATCTGGCTTCTTTAATTGTTTTGAAATATTCTATTTTCTTATATTTTCCATATATGTCTTTTATTGTTACTGATCTCATTCTATTTATATTATAGGGTCCCATGCAGGAACTCCTTTGCATCATGCTACAAAAAGAGGACTCGATCAAACTGTTAATTTACTACTTTCTCATGGAGGTGGATCATGGATCTCATTTTAGAATAGTTCTTAATTTCTTATATAATTTTGTGATTGTGCTTGGCCTAACAAAGGTTTGTTTGTCAAATGTCACAGCAAATCCTTTTGTGGTCAATGATGATCGTCAGACTCCGCTTGATTTGGCTAGAGCAAAGGCACATTGCAATGTCGTACGTGCTATTGAGGTATGCTTGCTGATCCCAAGGTTTTTCAATAGTAAATCATTGTAATTTTTCGTCTGTGGTCTCAATCTTAAGAGCATCTTGAATCAACTTCTTCTCAGAGTCGGACCTGTCTTTTCTCGGGTTGGCTGCGGGAAGTTTATGGGCCAAGCATTTTGGAAGTATTTGCTCAACAATGGGTATCAAGAAAAGTGTATGCAGATATAATACATACCTTTTCATTCCTTATGTTTATACTTTTAAGTATAGAGATGTATATGTATATGTTACATACACAACAGGCACTCACGCACATACATATATATGCAAGTGTGTGACATGGGAGATACATTAAAGGGCTGTTTGATTGCCTGTAAATGAGAATCCATGCAACAAATGTTGCAGCAATTACAGCATTTCCAGTGTGTGGAATGCTGTAAATATTCTAACTGGTGCTGCAAATCTTCCCATAAACAGCCCCTAATCTCAGGCAACCAAACCGCCTGAGATTCACGTAATCCTGCCAACCCTAGCAAGTTCAACTACAACAACATTTGTTGCATCGGATTCCCCTTTGCAGCAAACAGCCCCTAATCTTTAATTCTTAATTTGAAGTGTTTTTTTTTTGCAAGCTTCCTACAATTTGTAAAGATTGATAACTACCATAACTCTTGCAGTTGGGCTGTCGTGGTACCTTGTGATTCACGTAATCCTGCCAACCCTAGCAAGTTCGAGTTGGCTATATATCCTGATCTGCAGGTATTTGAAAGAAATCCAACAACTTACTCTATGCTTTCAGTTTTATCTCTTGCCTATAATATTATGATATAAAAGGTTAAAAGCATTAATGATTTCGTTGGCCTTTTGTTTGTTCCTATTTAGAATTAGCGCCATCTTACATCCGATGTTGCATATTTACGATTTATGTATTGATATGGATTAGAAGTAAATACTATTTGGATACAGTGATTTGTTAAAATGGAGCTGTCAAACTATAATTCCCATGTCTAGAATAATTGTGATTTAAAACAATAAGGGTTGCCCGTAAATTTTGGGAAAAAGGCTTTGTCCGTAAACAGTTAAGAAGTTGCACTTTTCCTTCTAGAATTAGCACGATCTTAATGTTCAATTTTACATATTTACTAACTATTTAAATGAATCATGGATTAGAAGTGAATAAAGCTTGTATGCAATAGTGTATGAAATGGAGGTCTAAAATTAAAACTTTTACTGATTTCCTTTACTTCCCTTCCCCTAAGCATAATTTTTTTTGCCGGCACAACCAGCATTTTGATTTGACTGCCACCACTTCCTGATGTATCTGTTGCAAGTTGCCAAGACTATGAAGAAGATTGAACATAGACTAATTATTAGTTGAGCTTTATTAAAAATACCTTGAAAATGGACCATTATGCATAATATAAATGACTTCTTCCTAGAAGAGTGCAGCCCCATAAGAGAGAATGACTTTAAAGAACAGCAACAAGGCTATAATGCATTTTAGAAAATTAAGTTCCATCCATGCAAGATACTTTCCATTAAGTTTTTTTTTTTAATGTTTGCCTAAGGAATTCTAGCAATAGTTCTACTCTTCACTTTTGGAGAATGCATTCTACTTTTTCAGTTTCTAGTGTTTCACTGTTGATAGCCTGGTTGTCAGAGTCAACAATCATTAAAGTTTATGTGAAATTTAAAACCTTTTGCAGCTCAAGCTGAATCTAGGTGGATATTGAGCTAGCTTCACAATTGTAGAAGTTTGATACACATGTGTTCTTTGAAAGGGATTAATCGAGAAAGACCTCTTGTTCTTATATAGATTGGGAGATCGTGATTTGATCCTGTAGAGAATAATTGTTGTGTATTTTATTGATGGGCTACTCAACTACTTATAGGGAGTCTAGCTCCTCTTCATATTACATTTTCCAATGTGGGACTAAATCCCTTATTAGTTCTCAACACTCCCCCTCAAGATGGGCGATAGATATTAATCATTCTCATCTTGTTACATAGCTTCGACAGACTTACTGAACTAAGACCCTTAGTCAGACAGTCTGCCACTTGTTCTTCTGAGCGAACATGATCAATCTTCAGTATCCCTTGTTCCAGCTTTTCTTTGATGAAGAATCGATCGATCTCGATGTACTTCGTTCTGTCGTGATGAACTGGATTGTTAGCTATACTTATTGCAGCTTGACTATCGCTCAGAAGACGTAATGGTGCTCCCTTGTCCAGCTTCAACTCTGTCAGCAACGCTTTCACCCACAACAACTCCGACACTCCTAAAGCCATTGCTCTGTATTCTGCTTCAGCTGTAGACCGTGCTACCACAGACTGTTTCTTGCTTCTCCATGAGACCAAGTTTCCTCCTACAAAGACACAATATCCCGTGGTAGACCTTCTATCGTCTATGCAGCTCGCCCAGTCTGCATCGCAGTATCCCTCAACTTCTATACATCCATTCTTCTTGAACCATAGGTACATAGCCCTTTCCCCGGCGTCCCTTTCAGATATCTCAAGATCTGAAATACTGCATCCATATGACCCGTTCTTGGATCATGCATGTAGCGACTTACTACACTCACCGCAAATGAAATATCAGGGCGAGTGTGTCCCAGATAAATCAATCTTCCTATAAGTCGTTGATATCTTTCACGATCAACTGGCTCTCCTGCTTCTGCTCCCAACTTGCACTTCTGGTCAATTGGAGTGACTGCAGCTTTGCATCCCAGCATCCATGTCTCCTTCAGCAGATCTAGTGTGTATTTTCTCTGTGAGAGAACAATTCCTTGTTTGCCTTCATACACCTCGATACCTAGAAAGTACCTCATCGCTCCTAGATCCTTCACTTCGAACTCCTTCGCGAGTTTTGACTTCAGCTTAGCAATCTCGGCTTCATCATTACCTGTGATTACTATATCATCCACGTATACAACAAGTATAGTGATGTGGCCTCTTGCATGCTGAAGAAAGACCGTATGATCTGCATTTGCTTGATAGTATCCCATGCCTGTAACAGCCTTTCTGAATCTGTCAAACCAGGCTCGAGGAGATTGCTTGAGCCCATATAGCGACTTCTTTAGTTTGCACACTTTTCCATGCGACGTCCCTCCGTCTGATTCTGTAGCATAGCACCCTGGCGGGAGTTCCATGTACACTTCTTCTTGTAGGTCTCCAAGGAGAAAGGCATTCTTCACATCTAATTGGTATCGCTTCCACCCATAGTTTGCTGCAATGGCGACCAGAGTCCTTACGGTGCTCATTTTCGCTACTGGAGCAAACGTCTCATCATAGTCGATGCCATATGATTGTGTGTATCCCTTTGCAACCAACCTCGCCTTGTATCGTTCCACCTTTCCTTCTGACGTCTCCTTTACTGTGTACACCCATTTGCATCCCACAGTTTTCTTCCCTTTGGATAATGGAACCAGCTCCCACGTCTTATTTTTTCCAGTGCCCCAAGTTCTTCCATCATCGCAGCTTTCCACCTTGGATCTTTCTTTGCTTCCTGCCAACTTTTGGGCAACGAAGTAGAGTCTAATGATGCGATGAAGGCTCGATAATTCGAAGAAATATTAGAATAAGACATGTAATTGGCAATATCATGTTCATAATCATCAAAACGACTATGAGTCTTACCCGTATTGATGCGAGAAGATCTCCTTAAGGGAGCAATAGGTGGTGGAGAGATCATACCATCAGAGTCAGAGAGATCCGCATCAGAATCAGATTGATTCTGTGCGGGGGCAACATCTTCAAGAGTTGGAGCAGGAGTAGACGAGGGACTTGGTACAGAAGGCATAGGGCACGGTACTGGACTTCTGCTGTCTCCTTCTGTAGACTTGGAGCTCCTTTTCCATTGTCTGCTGCTCCCCCTGTTTAACATATGTATCTTCTTCATCTTCTGTATCGGAGTCACTGCTTTCTCCCCCTTTCGTCCAGTTTTCCACGATCGGGCATGGGACCGATCCGACTACCACAGATGGGCTTAATTTCTCCCCCTCACATCTAACACCCGCTGTGTTAGGTGTGTCAACAAACGCCGAACCGTCATCCGAACTATAATATGGTTCTAGTTCTCTGAAGGTAACTTCCATGCTCACAAACATCTTTCGCTCAACTGGGCTCCAACATGCGTATCCCTTCTGAGTTTTCGTGTACCCGACAAAGACACATTTAACCGCTCTAGGATCCAGTTTGCCAACTCCTGGCCTATTATCTTGGACAAAACCGACACACCCAAATACTTTTGGTGGAACAGTGTACGTGGTAGCACCAGTAAGCATCTCCAAAGGTGTCTTCCAGTCCAATACCTGAGATGACATTCTGTTGATGAGATAAGATGCCGTTAACACCGACTGTCCCCATAAGTGTTTCGGAACATTCATAGCCAGCATCATCGTCCGTGCGACCTCCAGCAGGTGTCTGTTCTTCCGTTCGGCCACACCATTTTGTGCCGGTGTATAGGCACAAGAAGTTTGGTGTAGTATGCCATGAGTGGATAAATACTCAGCAACCGTCTTATTTGTATACTCCGTCCCATTGTCAGACCGTAAGCACTTAATCTTAGTGCCATATTGAGTGTCTACCCGACGATGAAAGTCACGAAACGCCTCAAAGACGTCACTTTTATTCTTCATAAGGTACACCCATGTCACGCGAGTATAACAATCAATAAAAGTGACGAACCATCGAAAACCGTTAATACCGGTTGTAGGACAAGGGCCCCACGGTGGGCGCCAGTGGGGGGGGGGGGGGGGGGGGAGGGGGGGACTGCCGGGGGGGAAGGGGGGGGGACTGCCGGTGGGGAAAGGTGGGGGGGGGGGGGGAGGAATTTTTTTTTTTCTTTCTCTGTTATGACTCTGATACCATGTAGAGAATAATTGTTGTGTATTTTATTGATGGGCTACTCAACTACTTATAGGGAGTCTAGCTCCTCTTCATATTACATTTTCCAATGTGGGACTAAATCCCTTATTAGTTCTCAACAGATCCGCATATGTTTGCTAAAACGCCCGCTGTGAATTTTGCGAGATATGGGAGAAATCTATACTTCTGTAGTAACAGAAAAATACAACACTACTATTATATTTATGAGCGGTTATGCCTACAGAAACACACTTAGATGCAATTCTTCTAGCTAGAGGTTAAACTAAGTATAGAAATCATTTTATTTCAATTTTGTTTTTGAACGAATTGTTTATATGTGCAAGTCTGGTGATAAATAGTGTTCTAGTCTTATTTTCTTATCCCTCTGAATAAATAATCCATCTTGATCCTCTACTAAGAAGTTTTTCTATTTTTCTTTTTGTTGAACAGGCTGCGCAACCCCGGGTTGTTATTGCACTTTCGAAAGCTCACATTGAGGATCCTAAATTCGACCAACCTGATCCTGCTTTGGTCATTGTATACAAGGCCACAAGTATGTTGTCTTCCTGAAGAAGTTACACATTTAGAACTGGTTTTAAAAAGTGCTTCCTTGTATAGCTAGTGTACGATATTCTCTGATATATTGCCTTTTGATATTACCTAGATGATCCAGTCATACTTTTCTTTCATAATCAGCGTAGGCATGCATATTTGTCATACTCATTGAAAAATGGAAGGGAAAAAAAACTGACCTTTTCGAGAACTTTTACATTGAAAACTGACCTTTCGTGACATTTTGTTCTTGTTCTAACTATATATCCCAGCTCTTCTTTTCTCTTACAATGCAGGCAGCCATCGAAAACTATAAACTCATATTTGTTTCTCAATATTTTGTAGGTTAACTCTAAGCACTTATATTATACACACAACCACACAAATATATAAACCTATATATATATATATATATATTTTTTTTGGAAAAAGGGTAAATTTTATTCCATCATCTCAATAAGGTTACAACATAAGATACAATCCCAACTCAGGGGGACATAACTAGTACATCCGACTCAATATTATGGAGTATGCCCACCACTGGGGTGGATAGTCCCTCATAAATGCGCCGGTTCCTCTCCCGCCAGACATGCCAAACTGACGCAGCAAGTCTCAATCTAGCACGCCTAGCCCAGCTCTGCTCCATGCCCCTGCGATCACCAATCCACTTAAGGATTTCTCTGAAGTCCCGCTCCCTGCCAACCCCTCCCAAGTGTCTCCGGCTCTGCTCTGCCCATATGTTCCACGCCATATGGCACTGGAAGAACAGGTGTCCAATAGATTCAGGTTCTGTCTCACACAGAACACACTTAGGATCAGGGACAGAAACCCCGAACCGAAGCAATCTGTCCCGAGTGAGCAACCGTCCCAACACCAGTTTGTATGCAGACAGTTGCATCTTCCTGGCGAGCCCCTTCCCCCAGACAAAGTCATACTCCTCAATATCATCGAAGTGGGGGCGGACAAGGTCGTAGCAGCTGCTAAATCGGAACTCCCCAGCACCCTCCGAGCGGCCGGGAGGGGCCCACATCCATATATCAGACAGTGCCGTAGGAGTGATCTGCACCTGTCTGATCTCCTCAACTACCGTAGCAGTGAACCGGTACTCCTCAGGCCTCCATACCCCTCCACGGATGATGTGCCGACACGTCAGTCCTCTGTATGCCACGCCGTCCCTCTGGGGGCCCAGAATCTCCAGGAGAGACTGACCTGAGATCCACGGATCGAGCCAAAGATCCGTCTCCCTTCCCTCCCTCATCCTCCTCCGCAAAGCCGTCCGAAGAACAGGACGGGTCCTCAGGATATGCTTGAAAGACACAGAGAAGTTGTTGTCAATTTCACATACCCAGAAGTTTCTGCCCCGGAGATACCGACTCGTCATCCAGGCCGACCATAGAGAATCACCCTGAAGGAATCTCCATGCCAGCTTGATCCCCGCCGCCTCCCTGACAGAAACAAGAGAACGCAGACCCACACCTCCCTCTTTCCCAGGAGATGGCATGTATCCCCCCATGCCAAATGAACTTGGCACAGATGCCCTCAATCTTTCTGATAGTAGCCAGAGGAACCATAATCGATTGGAGCCAGAACAGAGCAATAGCAGAAATGACTGAGCGGACCAGCTCAATACGCCCTCCAAACGATAGGCCAGCCGCCTGCCAGCCCTCAACCCTCCTCTGTGCAAAATCCACCAGGCTCTGACAGTCACGATCCTTCGCGTAGTTGACGGAAAGGGGCACCCCCAGATATTTCACCGGAAGGTCCCCCTTTTCCACCCCAAGCTCCATAGCCCGCTCCTCCTTCAAAGTGCAAGAGTTGCTGAAATAGACTTTACTCTTGTCCCTGTTCAGCCGGAGGCCCGATAGCTGTCCGAACTCCTCCATCACTGCCGCAAGCTCCCTCATCCCTCGCATGGAAGGCCTCAACAGGACCAAAAGGTCATCTGCATAAATGAGATGAGAGACCACCGGAGAGACCCTGCTGTATATCGGTACAATCCTCTCCCGATGTACCGCGATGTCCATCAGACATGTGAAATACTCCATCACAAGGGTGAATAGATAGGGGGAAAGCGGGTCCCCCTGCCGAAGCCCCCTGCTGCTGCCGAAGAACCCGTAGGGGATACCCTGGATGAGGACCGAGAATGTAGGAGAAGTGATGCACTCTCTGACTCTATCCACCCAAGTCTCGGAGAAGCCCATCGCACCCATCAAATGACAGAGGAAGTCCCTGTTGACGGTGTCGTAGGCTTTCCTCAGGTCGAGCTTCACACACGCCTTCATCCCTCCTGGCTTGTGGAACTCCCGAATCAGCTCATGAGCCAGCAGGCTATGCTCCGCAATAGACCGCCCCTTAATGAAGGCCGCCTGATTCCGAGACACCAGACCCTGCATAGCTTCCTCCATCCTCCTGCACATGAGATGAGTAATTATTTTATACAAATAATTACAGCAAGCAATCGGTCGAAAGTCAGCAAGAGATGTCGCCCCCTCTTTCTTGGGCACAAGCGTCAGGAAGGTGTGGTTCAGCTCCTTCAGGAGCTTGCCCGTATCAAAGAACTCCTGAACAGCCGCAAGGACCGGGGCCTTAAGTGAATTCCAATGGCGTTTGTAGAAACCACTGGAGAACCCATCCGGCCCAGGAGCCTTGGAAGCATCAGCCTGCATCACAATCGTCTCCACCTCCGCCAACCGTATAGGGGCCATAAAACCCAAATATACTAGCGACCCCAATAAGCGAACCGGATCGAACCCAAAGTGCGTACCTAAGTATCCCCCCCACCTCATACCGGTCAAAGTACTGTTCCGGGTACCGAATCAAACCGTGAATAGTACAACTGTGATCTGACAACCCTAATATGTCTTGGAAATCTCTCAATATCATTTCAGTTGTTTTGCTATTTTTATGCTCTTATGTCATGTGTATTCAATGATAACCTCTTTCCCTTAGAATGTTATAGTTATAGAGAGAGAGTGGGTCCTAATCGTAGGCTAACTTCTCCACTATCCTAATTGGCAAGTAAATGTGTGATCTCACCTATCGTTTAATCTAGGAAAAATTCTATAGAACACCAGTTTAATTTCCCTCTTTTCATATAGGAAAGAACCGTCATTCCCGTGGATCCCGATGTCGGGCTGGCCGAAGGAAAACCCATGTGCATCATCGCTTGGAGGATCAGCAACCACACGCCCATTGCTCATGCAGGAGATGTACAAGTCTGGAATCGAACTCCATCTCAGCCACGTTGAATGTTTCCCGGCATGGTGAGTGAACACCAGAAAAGCAAATGAGATTTTATTTTGGTTATTGTTCTTGTGAAGCTTATATAAATTCTATTTGTCTCTGTCTCTGGTAGCTACCATCTGAACAGTTGCTCATCCTCCTCTAAACTCACTCTGAGTTCACACGATGTGAAGTAGCTTTGTGTATTTACAATTATAAAGGCTGATTGTGTTTTAGAAAACACTGCAATTAGATTTTACGTATTTGTTTTCAACAAATAACTAGTTAATATTGTAGCTTGCATCAAATACTTTATGATATTAGGTTTTAGGTTGTTGTTTCATTAGAAGGGTATGAGATTTTTTTAGCTCAAGCTCTCAGCCTTCACAAGGAAAGTTAGGATTTAGTGGTCTGGATCTCCATCATAATGAAGCATTGGAAGTCATCCCATCTGTTTGACATGACTTTCCCAATCCCAGAACTTGTTTCTAAGGAACAAGTCTTGGTTAGGGCAGTATGCTGCTCAGATTTTAGCTGTCGTGGATTTATATTTAGGGCGCCATTATTCGGAAAAAAAAAAAAACATTCTTTTCTCTTACATATCTCACAGATAATGATTATATCTGATCATATCCAAAGTTCACTATCAAACTTCAAATTCAATGTAGGGTGTAAATCTATTGTACTTGAAACATCTGTTCTAATAAAAATGTCACATGGATGAACATACCACTCTCCTCATGTCTCTCTTATTTCTGGAGTATTTAATTGATATGAATGAGCAGGAATTTTCCTAGTTCTCTTACTTTGAACCGTAAGAAGCACTTTATGCTTGACCCACTAATAGTTGAGGGAAACACCATTTGCATGAAACACCCTCCTTCTCAGCCTATCTTATGAGGACTATTTTGGAGGGAACTCTAATGTTGGCAACCTTTCATGCATTATTTTTTCCTTTCCTGATGTTCTGGTATCTATTGGGTTTCTGGCATAGTTTAAAGCATCGGCCGATACTGATCCGATACGGCCGATACGGTTTGGCATGTCCTGATCCGATACCGACCGATACCCGATACTGACCGATACCGACATTTGGGGTCTCTTTTCCGATAAATTTGGCAAAAAAATTGAAGGAAAAAAGACAAATCAACAAGGGTTTGAAGCATAATAAGGTTGTAAAAGCATATAAAAGAAGAAAATTGATCTATTGCATGTAAACCAATCGGTAAGGGGTGACTACTATTTCATTTAATTTCAAAATTACTAAGAAATAACACTGTAAATACTTAAAATTATGCCTGATGTATAAAATATATTTTTTAAATTTTAATAATTTATTAATAATTATTTGTTTTCCGATACCAAAAAAATCCGATACTCCGATCCGAAACCGCCGATACTACCGATATCGGCGATACCGATACTCATAGGAATGGTCCGATACCGATTCCGATACCGATACTAGGAACCTTAGTTTCTGGCATCAGGCTTAAAAAGGTATTGTGGTTGGATTAGGTGGAGACTTGTATTACAACACAATAGAATTAATTCATGGTGTTTTCTAACTTATTGTCATTATTAATTCCGAGTTCTTTCTTGAGTTAAATAGCTACTTGTTTGTTTCATATAATAACCCAACTGTTTGTTCTTTCCTTGCAGAAACAAGATATAAGTACTTATCTGCATACGAAGGTGACAAGCAACAACTGCAGTGGTTTTACAATGCATGTAGAGGAATATTTCAGGTAACGGACTCACACAATGATAACCCTTCATATCTTGTTTGGACATTCACTGACTTGCAGCAAAATTTTGTGTACTTTGTTATTCTTGTAGAGTTATGATACATAAATCGTTTGACATTCCATTAAATGTTCATCTCCTGCAGAATAACAGTTACATTCCAGTAGCTCCAGTAGGTGCCACACCCGTGGCCAACCATCCATTCCTTGCCGTACATGCACCAAGTACATCTGCAGTTGCACCTCCTGCTCCAGAAAATGCACACTTAACCGTGGCTATCAATGCCTCCATTCAGACAGACATTGCAGAGGGAGTGCCTGTCACCGGGACCACCAGCACTAATGGCTGGGAAACCTCATCAGAAAGCACAAGTCATAATGGTGGGAGAGTGGCAGGTGAAGTTCCGCCTCCAGAAATTGATCCAAGTGTCAATCCGAACAATGTGGGGTCTGGATTCGAGCCTAGCAGCAGCATTTCACAGCTTCATACTCTTCAGCTTGAGACTCTGACCGTTACTCCCTCAGCTCAAGAGCCACCTCCAAGTGTATCAGTTCCCTCTGCCCCATCAGTTGTTATGGAGACACTCTATGACGGTCCTATTCACTACCCATCTATAGATTCCAATCCTGTTGACTCAACTGTTCCAGCTATTGATAGCAAGCCTGGTCCAAGCGAAACCAAAGAAGGTAGTGACAGCAACAGTTCAAGCTCTTGTGTGATATGTTTGGATGCTCCAGCTGAGGGAGCTTGCATTCCCTGTGGTCACATGGCTGGTTGCATGTCCTGCCTGAACGAGATCAAAGGGAAGAAATGGGGTTGCCCTGTTTGCCGTGCTAAAATAGATCAAGTCGTAAGGCTCTATGCTGTTTAAGTCTTTAAGCTGTGTGATCATGCAATATATTACTCGTGTATATACTATAGGCGACTATGAACAGGCTCATATGCCAGCACTTGTGAAGAAGTATTGATGGATTTATAAACTGTTGTCGTAGCTGGTTGTGGTGAATACTCTTGTGAAATATGTTCATATGGAAATTAGAAAGCCTCCTGTGGTCATCACCAGTTTTCTTGCCGACGCTCTTCTGGCAAATAGGTCCTTCTAAAGAGTTATTACAGCTTCACTCATTTTGTTCAGCAGTCTCAGCAATGAGCTTCTACCTGGAATTAGCATAAAGTATCTTGTGCATTTTCGGCTACATGGAAGACTAGATGAGAGGAGGTATTTGGCATTCCATGCCCCTATTGTTCTGCCAAATTTTGTAAGCCAATTACTATGGTCTCCTCATCTTCTTGTATTCTTAAGTTGTCTGTGACATACATTATTCTCTTAATGCATATATGTATTTTCTGAAGGAAAACCTTTCGAGTATTTTCATGTATATTTATATCACCTTCCTCTAATGTTTGGAGCATTTGAATCCTTGATATGTGCTCTCCAGTCTCCTCTGTCACGTCCCGAGTCAACAAACCGTTCGTCCCCGGTAGTATTATACCGAATCGATCATCCTCGCTAAGGCGTGATGTCGTACGAGTCTGGAATTGCACTCGTACAAGGCAAGAACATTACGTTTGATCAATATATTGAAACATCAAGTTGAAACTTCACAAATCACATCAGAATTGAACACGCAGTTTAGGAAGATAGAAATATGTTTTTCATTCATAGCTTGCAACGAAGTGCAAGTCGTAATTACATTAGATGTTGTTGCGGCTACATTGATTGAAACAAAAGAAATATACTCGACAAGCTGCCTGAACTAATACTTGTCGTTCCATACATTCGTCCCTTTATACATAAGACTTCGATGAATTGGCTTCAAAATACTTCAGAATAGGAAGAGCTTCAAAACGCCTTTCCGCGCTTCAGCTTCACTTTAGAGCTCCCGCCGCACCTGGGAAGTTGGGAAGGGAGTTAGCACACTTGCTAAGTGGACGAGATGAACCCACTCGTCTAAACCAAGGGGTGCAACTCGGGTGGGCTAAACCCGAACCCGATCGGGTAAACCCGTTAATGGGTTGGGTTAGGATTGGAGATATTCGGGTTCGGACTCGAGCTCGGGCTCGGGTTAAAATATTTGAACTCGATAAAAAATCGGGTTGGGCTTGGGTTCATGTGTTGGGTAATTCGAAGAACCCGAAACCCGACACACACACACACACACACACACACATATATATATATATATATTTTATATATATATATATATATATATATATATATATATATATATATATATATATATATAGTTTCATACTACTTAAATAAAAAAGTTTAAACTATAATTTTTTTCACCCGAACTCTTCAACTCCTTGTCCTAAATCTCATTTCAGTTTTATTTTGTAATGATTGAGGCTTGATTGCTATTTGATTATGCATTTAATATATATTGTTTCATACTACTTAAATAAAAAGTTTAAACTATAATTTTTTTTCACTCGAACTCTTCAACTCCTTGTCCTAAATCTCATTTCAGTTTTATTTTGTAATGATTGAGGCTTGATTGCTATTTGGTTATGCATTTAATATTACTCTTGTTTAAAATTATTTCAAATATCATATTAGAGCCTGATAAACCTGATGGACCCGACCCAACCGGAGCCTCCGGACTTGGTCTTGGGCTTCATATGTTGAACCCGAAGTCGGGTCGGACTTGGGCTCGGACTAGGCTTATGATCTATCGGGTTAGACTCGGGTTGACCTCAAACTCGACCCAATCCGCCCGAGTTGCACCCCTATCTAAACCGACTATAATTGTTAAGGTAGGCATGCTTTAAAGTTTTCTTTCTATTTAGAACTAAATGAATTCAGTTCATATCGATAGCCATCTTTGAAGTAATAAAGCATACAGTAAAAACATAATGATTTATCACAGTTCTTACTACGACCGTGCTCGTCCCTGCATAAAAACAGAGATAATACTTACTACCTGCATAAGACAACATGTGAGCATATGTGCGGTCACTGGTGTTACACACCACTTAGGACTATCTTAACGGCATTTCGGCCCGTCCAGTCTAGGTTGCAAGCCTGACTGACGATCCCGCAATGCATCAGTGCCGAAGCACGATTATTCATTCCCCTTAGGTCGATTCGATACCGATGTCCCGGATACCGATTCGAGGAAAATCAAACTTGTGCACAAGCTGTCCATGATCATGCCAATGCGTGAACAGTTTAATATATGCAAACAGATTTGTATAGCGCGGACAATATTGAACAGCATTATCATTTCTTCTAACTCATGCAACGATTCATTTTTTCCAAAACCGTACTCCCGATTTAGCATCCCGTAGGCACCAAATTGTCCGAGGTATCATAAGCCACGATCGACGTTTCATATTATTTTGCAGCACGTGAAATAGTCTATCTTTTTACTAGAACCTTAAACTTTTCTCGTTTTGATGCGAAACTTATATTTTCAGAGTAAATTACTCTAGATCGATACGTTTTTTCCGAGTTCTTGATCTTAGTGGATTGGCATGCATTTAACTTGGCATCGTTGATTTGAATAAGTTCGAGGCAAAAGAATTTCGTTTGTGGGACAAAGTAGAAAAGAAGGGGCCGAATCACCCACCAAGTACTTTGATCGTGCCGACCGTCGAAGCGCTTCGCAACGTTCAAGCTTTAGTTACGCGAGCTTCTGCAATGGCACCAACACTTAGTTAGGATTCCTTCTTTATTCCTTCGCTTCGAAATTCGTAGATTGCATTCAGAAAACGACGCGAACGCACTTTCATCAAAACCAAGTGGCAAAAGCTCCAAAAAAATTATACATTTGTCCGGTCCCGTCGAAGGGACTCTTATATAGAGCTCACTCGCCGAGACGCAGCCCGCTGCATCTGGGACTTATTCCAACAGAAGTCGTTCCATTAGTTGGATCGATTCTCGTAACATTCATCCGAATCGATTTGATCGATGTCACAAGGTGTTATCATTTACCAAGCTCAGCGATCGAGTCAGATGGCCATCTAAGTTTCCGACCGATCTGACTTGGCGCATGCATATTACGAAGTCCGTCGCCTATCAAAAGCGGGGCACTACATAATATACCACTAAGAAAAAATTTCGTCCCGAAACTTAAGAACAAGGGTCTGACCTTAAATTAGGCAAACAACGAAGGGTACTTCTCCTTCATCTCCGCCTCAATTTCCCACGTCGACTCTTCAACTGAATGGTTCCACCAAAGCACGCGGACCAAGGACACCAATCAATTTCGCAATACCTTCTCCTTACGGTCCAAAATTTGAATAGGCTCCTCCGAGTAAGACAAGTTAGTACGTAGCTCCAATTGATCGAAGCTAACTATGTGACTTGGATCGTGCACATATTTTTGAAGTTGTGAAACATGGAAAACATCGTGCACATCAGCCAAGGCAGGAGGTAGTACGATCGGATAAGCAACCGTTACAACTCGCTCGATGATCTCGAAGGGGCCTACAAATCTCGGGCTCAATTTGCCTTTAACGTCGAACCGCATCACGCCACGCATGGGCGTTACTTTCAAAAACACATGGTCCCCGATCAAAAAATTTAGCGGTCGTCGACGAAGATCTGTGTAGCTCTTTTGTCGACTTTGCACGATACGGAGTCTATCTCGGATCAAGCAGACCTTTTCGACGGCCTGCTCTACCAGTTCCGGTCCGAGCACTTGTCGCTCTCCGACTTCGTTCCAGCATATTGGAGAATGACACTTCCTCCTGTAGAGCGCTTCATATGGGGCCATCTGAATGCTCGACTGATAACTGTTGTTATACGCAAACTCCGCAAGCGACAAATGCGTAACCCAACTAGTCTTTAGATCGATCGCACACAGACGCAGCATATCCTCTAGGATTTGATTTATCCTCTCCGTCTTACCGTCTGTCTGGGGGTGGTACGTGGAACTAAAATTTAGTTTGGTCCCCATCGCCGCTTGCAGGCTCGTCCAAAAATATGATAGGAATCGTCCGTCTCTGTCCGAGATTATTGAGACCGGTACCCCGTGCAGTCGAACAATCTCATCGATATAGATTTGCGCTAACCAATCGACGCTCCATCCTACTTTAATTGCGATGAAGTGAGCCAACTTGGTCAATCTATCAACAATGACCCAAATCGTATCATTCCCCCGCGTCGTCTTCGGAAATCCCATAATGAAATCCATCAAGATGTTGTCCCATTTCCACTCGGGAATGGCGAGGTTCTGCAGCTCTTCGTCTGATCTTTGGTGTTCTGCCTTCACTTGCTGACACGCCATGCACCGCGATACGAAAGTAGCCACGTCTTTCTTCATGTCGTGCCACTAAAAGTTTGTGCGCAAGTCCTTGTACATCTTGGTGCTTCCAGAATATAACGAGTACTTCGCATAATGTGTCTCCATCAGAATTTCTTTTCTGAGTTTGGCAGTTTCAGGAATGCAGAGCCTTCCTTTTAGTCGTATTATCCCGTCTCCGTCTTCCGTAAAGTCAGTCGCCCTTCCTGTTGAAATCAGCTCGCACATCTTCTTCAGGAATGAATCGTCTTTCTGTGCGGTCTCTATTTTGCTAAGCAGGCTTGACCCTAGCTTCAAATGAGCTAGGTGCAGGTGTCGATACTCAATTCCAAGTTCGATACCCATCGCTTCAAGGTCTCGTCGTATCCTATTATTTACGGCCAGTGATCCCATAAACATTCTGCTAAGCGCGTCAGCTGCAACGTTTCCCTTGCCCGGCGTATACTCGATCGTTAGCTCATAATCTTTTATGAGTTCGAGCCAACGTCGCTATCGTAAGTTGAGTTCTCGTTGCGTAAACAAGCATTTCAGGCTTTTATGATCTGTGTAGATTCTGCAAGCCACACCATAGAGGTAGTGTTGCCAGAGTTTCAATGCAAACACGATCGCCGCCAATTCTAGATCATGCGTTGGATAGTTTTTCTCGTGCTGCTTTAACTGCCGTGAAGCGTAAGAGATGACTTTATCTCTCTGCATGAGTACGCACCCGAGGCCAGTTTTCGATGCGTTGCTAAATATCTGAAAGCCTTCTGGACCATCTGGAAGTGCAATGATTGGAGCTGAGACGAGCCGTTGCTTCAACACTTGAAAGCTGGATTCACAATCGTCACTCCATTCAAATACTACTCCCTTCTGGGTGAGGCGAGTCAGAGGCGACGCTAGTTTTGAAAAGCTTCTCACAAATCTTCGGTAGTAGCCTGCTAAGCCCAGAAAACTCCACATATCGCTAGCCGAGATAGATCGTTTCCAATCTACCACCACTTCAATCTTCTTTGGGTCCACTGCGATGCCTTCGGCAGAGATTACATGTCCGAGGAATGTCACACTACTCATCCAGAACTCGTATTTACTCCGCTTGGCATATAATTTGTTTTTACGTAGAGTCTGCAATACCGTCTTCAAGTATTCTGCAAGCTCTTCTCAATTCTTTGAGTAGATAATGATATCGTCGATGAACATAACTACAAATTTATCGATTTGGGGTCGGAAGACTCGATTCATCAGATCCATGAAAGTGGCTGGGGCATTCGTCAAACCGAACGACATGACTAGGAATTCATAATAACCATATCGAGTGCGGAAGGCAGACTTCGATAGGTCACCAAACTTGATCTTCAACTGATGATAGCCTGAACGAAGATCGATTTTTGAAAATATTGACGCGCCTTGCAGTTGGTCAAACAAGTCGTCGATTCGTGGCAATGGATACTTATTCCGCACGGTCGCCTTATTGAGTTCACGATAGTCTGTACATAGCCGCATCGATCCATCCTTCATTTTCACAAACAGTATGGGAGCTCCCTACGGAGAGACGCTAGGGCGAATAAATTCGTGGTCTAGCAACTCTTGTAATTGCACCTTCAGTTCCTCTGGAGCCATTCGGTAAGGCATTTTTGATATCGGTCGTGTATTCGAAAATGTGTTGATGCTGAATTCTATTTCTCGATCCGGCGGCATCCCGGGCATCTCGTCAGGGAAAACGTCGAGAAAATCTGCCACAACATCAGTCTGCATTGTGTCTGGAATATCCTTACTCATATCTCGAACTGATGCCAAGTATCCCGCACAGCCGGAATGCAACATACGCCTCATCGAGATTGTCGATACCATTATTGCCATCTTCGAGACCGTACCGTACGAATATGAGAACTCTGTCTCGCCAGGAAGACAAAACACCACTCTCTTCTCCGCACACTCGATTGTTGCATGACAAGCGCCCAACCAATCCATGTCCAGGATTATGTCGTACTCTTGATGTCTAGTACGACGGCTTCCAAGGATAGATTTCTTCCCCCGATGCAAATGTGGCCATTCCTACAAATAAAGTTCGCAGGCATATCGACTCTCGATGGAGTACTAACGTTAATGTTCATATCTAGTGATTGTATGGTTATTTTATTTTCTTTCGCATAATCAACAGATATAAAACTATGCGTTGCACCCGAATCGAATATAACCCGAGCAAGTATATTTTTGTAGAGTAATATACTTGTTACAACAGTATCGGACGTGAACGCCTCGTCCCGAGTTAATGCATAAACTCGGCCTTGAGTTCCATGGCGTTGATTCTGCGGGTTCACGGGCACCGCATTTGTGCCTTGTAGTGTAGGCGCTTTATATTGTTTTAAAACGTTCCTTGGTGGGTTGTGTTGATTCGGAACATTTCTCGGACAATGTGTAGCTATATGGCCTACCTCGCCACACTTGTAGCAAGATCTCGTGACGCAATCGGTTGTTCGGTGCCCACGCCTACCGTACCTGTTACAGTGTTGTCCGCTATGGCCCCTGTTATCAAATGTGTTCGGACGTTTTGATACTCCCGATCCCCGGGCGTCGTTAGGACGCTTGTTGAAGTTGTTATGGACGACAGGCACGGCTCTTTGAGACATACGGCCAAAGATACGCTCACTATCGAGAGCGGCATCGTAGGATTCGCGGTAGGTTCGACACATTTGATTCATGATGTCCCTTCGCAGTTCGTCATTTAGGCCTTGTTGAAAATGTTCGCTCCAGACTTCCTTGTTGGGTAGAAAGGCACCGGCAAACTTCGTGAGTTTTGAGAAATTCGAGTCATAATCATCATCAACAGTCATATTCCCCTGTCGTAACATCATGAACTCGTCTTCGTTTTGACGACGGACGATGCGAGGAACGTACTGCTCAAGAAATGCTTCCTTGAACATTTTCCAGGAAATCGTGGTGTCGGTATCGGCTTCGTAGATTTCCTGCTTCTTAGCTGTCCACCAGTCGTAAGCCCTCAGTTATAGCTGTAACGTTGCACATGTTACCCTCTGGGACCCTTCAATGCTAAGCAGATTAAATAAGTCCTCAATATCGTGAGCCACCCCACTATCACATCAGGCTCTGCTCGGCCATTGAATTTAGGTGGATTCATCTTGCGGAACTCCTTTGCTTTGAATGAGGAAGAAGAGTTTATCATTTGCAGTTGAGCTTCTTCCTCGACTTCATCTTGAACATCTTGCCTCTCTTCGGATATCATGACCGTTGCTTTGGTATTGCCCACCATCTTGTTCACTATCTGAGTCAGGGCGTCCATCTGCTTCTGCTGCACAACAAATTGGACTTTGATTTGCATCTGAAGCTATTGCTGCTGCAGCTCCATTAACTGTAGCATTTTCTCCATCGTCGTCTCGCTAGGGCCAGTACTCTTTGAACTTGACGTACTATCCATGGTTTGGGTTGTTGTGCCGAGATTATTCTTATTTTTCTTAGTCATTCCTACAAAACAAAGTAAACCCGTTAGTATTTTTCAAAATATCTACGGGCTTACCTGTATGTAATTTTTATTTCACGCAGCATGTCGACAAGCATTCAATCGAGCAATCGCAACGAACATTCCAACAATAAAACATCTTTCGAAAATCCGAGAAAATATAGGTGTGCTCTGATACCAATTTGTCACGTCCCGAGTCGACAAACAATTCGTCTCCGGTAGTATTATGCCGAATCGATCGTCCTCGTTATGGCGTGATGTCGTACGAGTATGAAATTGTACTCGTACAAGGCGAGAACATTACGTTTTAATCATTATATTGAAACATCAAGTTGAAACTTCACAAGTCACATCAGAATGGATTTTTCTAAGGGCACCACACTTTTTACTTGGGGCATCCCTTACTTGGGTGCAGCCCAAGCAGGTGGAACTTTTGCTGGAGGGACAGCCCAAAAATTAGGGCAGAGGGAGGGGGGCGAGCGGAGGAGGGGTGGTCAGGCGACGCATGGGTGATCGGGCGGCGCAGGGGTGCACCCCTCGCTGGTTTTGTTCGGCTAGGAAGCCGAGGAAGAGGAAGAAAGAATGTTCGGCTACAGCAGCGTCGAGAACATCAATGGCGACGGCAGAGGGAAGGTCGAAGAACTGGATATGGAGGCCGGAGGGAGCAGCACGTCGTACCCGGGTCTCTCCTGCGGCGAGAACGAGCTCCGGTTGGGGTTCGTGAGGAAGGTCTACGGCATCCTCTGCGCGCAGCTCCTCCGCACGACCGCCGTGTCCGCCGTCACCGTCTTCTACGAACCCATGAACGACCTTCTCATGAACAGCTCTGGCCTCCTCCTCGGCCTCACCATCCTCCCTTTCGTCCGTAAGCATCCATCAATCTCTCCTTCCATTGATTCGACTCTTAGGGTGGAACGCGTACAGTTGGGTGTCTTCGTCGACACGGACTGCACCTAAGTTGGCAGTCCTCTTTTATGTTAGGACAGTCCTCCTTTATGTGAGGACTGCCAACTTGCTGCAGTCATAGGACTGCCACTATGTTGGCAGTCCCACTTGCTGGAGAAAATTGGGTTGTCCCCAAGTAAAAAAATAGGTGACAAACTTATAATTTTTTGTGAACATTTTTGGGATGCCCCAAGTAAAAAGTGTGGTGCCCTTAGAAAAAGCCCATCAGAATTGAACACGCAGTTTAGGAAGATAGAAATATGCTTTTCATCATAGTTTGCAACGAAGTGCAAGTCGTAATTACATTGGATGCTGTTGCAGCTGCATTGATTGAAACAAAAGAAATATACTCGACAAGCTGCCTGAACTAATACTTGTCGTTCCATACATTCGTCCCTTTATACATAAGTCTTCGATGAATTGGCTTTAAAATACTTAAGAATAAGAAGAGTTTCAAAACGTCTCTCCGCACTTCAGCTTCAGTTTAGATCTCCCGTCGCACCTGGGGAGTTGGGGAAGGGGTTAGCACACTTGCTAAGTGGACGAGACGAACCCACTCGTCTAAACCGACTCTGATTGTTAAGGTAGGCATGCTTTATAGTTTTCTTTCTATTTAGAACTAAATGAATTCAGTTCATATCGATAGCCATCTTTGAAGTAATAAATCATACAGTAAAAACATAATGATTTATCACAGTTCTTACCACGGCCGTGCTCGTCCCTGCATAAAAACAGAGATAATACTTACTACCTACATAAGACAATAGGTGAGCATGCTACTATCTTATATGTACGGTCACTGGTGTTACACACCACTTGGGACTATCTCAACGGCATTTCGGTCTGTTTAGTATAGGTTGCAAGCCTGACTGACGATCCCGCAATGCATCAGTGCCGAAGCATGATTATTTATTCGCCCTAGGTTGATTCGATACCGATGTCTCGGATACCGATTCGAGAAAAATTAAACTTGTGCACAAGCTGTTCATGACCATGCCAATGCGTGAACAGTTTAATATATGCAAACAGATTTGTATAGCGCGGACAGTATTGAACGTCATTATCATTTCTTCCAACTCATGCAACGATTCATTTTCTTCAAACCGTACTCCTGATTTAGCATCCCGTAGGTACCAAATTGTCCGAGGCATCATAAGCCACGATCGACGTTTCATATTATTTTGTAGTACGTGAAATGTCTATCTTTTTACTAGAACCTTAAACTTTCTCGTTTTGGTGCGAAACTTATATTTTCAGAGTAGATTACTCTAAATCGATATGTTTTTCCCGAGTTCTTGATCTTAGTGGATTGGCATGCATTTAACTTGGCATCGTCGATTTGAATAAGTTCGAGGCAAAGAAATTTCGTTTGCGAGACAGTAGAAAAGAAGGGGTTGAATCACCCACCAAGTACTTTGATCGTGCCGACCGTCGAAGCGCTTCGCAACGTTCAAGCTTTAGTTACGCGAGCTTTTGAAATGGCACCAATACTTAGTTAGGATTCCTTCTTTATTCCTTCGCTTCGAAATTCGTAGCTTGTATTCAGAAAACGACGCGAAAGCACTTTCATCAAAACCAAGCAGCAAAAGCTCCAAGAAAATCATACAACAGTCTGGTTTCATCGAAGGGACTCTTATATGGAGTTCACTCGCCGAGAAGCAGCCCGCTGCATCTAGTACTTATTTCAACAGAAGTCGTTCCATTAGTTGGATCGATTCTCGTAACATTCGTCCGAATCGATTTGATCGATGCCGCAAGGTGTTATCGTTTACCAAGCTCAGGGATCGAGTCAGATGGCCATCTAAGTTTCCGACCGATCTGACTCGACACAAGCATATTACGAAATCCGTCGCCTATCGAAAGCGGGGCACTACATCCTCTGCCTCCTGTGATGCAATTCTCGATATGTTGTTTAATTAGTGTGTTCATTACTGAATTGAATGGGGAACAAAGTCGAAGATTAAAGATCGGCTATTCTTATATATTGTGTTCGGTTCCTCACCTCTTAGATGGGAATTAGCATATGATCAGAAACTTGAAACATCTCAAGGATGATATATAGGGTTAAAACTTGGACCAAGGTTCACAGTATCACTATCGGACTATTCCTATGAGTATTGGTATCGGCGATATAGGTAGTATTGGCGGTTTCGGATCGGAGTATCGAATTTTTTTGGTATCGGAAAATAAATAATTATTAATAAATTATTTACATTTAAAAACATATATTTTATACATTTAGGCATAATTTTAAGTATTTTTATTGTTATTTCTTAGTAGTTTTGAAATTAAATGAAATAATACTCACCCTTATCGATTGGTTTACATAGAATAGATTAATTTTCTTCTTTTACATGCTTTTGCAACCTTATTATGCTTTTAATCCTTGCTGATTTATCTTTTTTGTTTATTTTTTTTTGCGAATTGACTGGAAAAGAGACCCCCAATGTCGGTATCGGTCAGTATCAGGTATCGGTCGGTATCGGATCGGGACATGCCAAACGGCATCGGCATCGGTATCGGCCTTATCGGATCGGTATCGGCCGATGCTTTAAACCATGCTTGGAACAACAGTATGCATATTAGATAGAGCACAACCATGATCCTGGTATGCATATTAGATAGAGCACAACCATGATATCTACTTCAATACATTTGTGGAATTCAAACAGAATCCTAGTGCTTAAATCAAGATATAAGATGGTAGCGAAACTCAGTACCTTGCTGTATATATGCTGTGTTAGTCGTTATTTAGTCAAATTGAGAACATAAGACGGAATGTAAATTAGCAACATCGAACTCTCATGATCTTGACATCTCCGCGCACCAATCCAAGCCGCTAGCCCAACATCATCATCAGTTCACAATTGTGAAAAAGATGTCGATACTTCTACTGAATCATTCATTAGGCAGTGAGAGACCCCTGTTGTCGTGCCTGTGCAGATTTGAAGATTACAAACTAGAGTAGGCTATAAGGATATGTATTAAGAGGTGTCTATGAGGAATGTGTCAGACGAAGAGATTGATTCAATCATGGTTTAAAGTATCAGCCGATATCGATCCGATACGGTCGATACCGATACGGTTTGGCATGTCCCGATCCGATACCGAACGTACCCGATACCGACCGATACCGACATTGGGGGTCTCTTTTCCGGTCACGGCAAAGAAAATTAAATGAAAAAACTAATCAGTAAGGCTTTAAAGCATAATAAGGTTGTAAAAGCATGATACTAAGAAATAACACTGAAAATACTTAAAATTATGCATAAATGTATAAACCATATGTTTTTAAATGTAAATAATTATTTGTTTTATCCGATACTCCGATCCGAAACTGCAGATACTACCGCTATCGCCGATACCAATACTCATAGGAATAGTCCGACACCGATTCCGATACCGATACTGTGGCTGGGTACGTATCTGGCATTTAGTAGCTGGTGCAGGTTTTCTCGTTGATGTAATTTCAAACTCACTCATAAGGGTTCCCGCGACTACTAGTCCTCTTTACTTTATGAATTAAGTTTTCCTCTTCACTTTCAATCCAATCCAGTATCTAATATCTGAGCTTAAGCACAATGGAATCACAAAAATATTGTCATATATCGAACATTGAGTAGTATATTGACATCTTCAACCAGATATTGTCATATACATTTGAAGGACTTTGAGAAACACGACAATCTAGAAAGTATGGAAAATGTGATGAAGAGAATAAGGACACGTTTGGTATGCGGAATACTATATAGCCAGAAATTCTATATTTCCGAAAATCAAATTCCAAGTAATTAAATTTCCTGAAAAATTACATTTCCATGTTTGGTGACTATATAAATATTTCCGGAAAAAAATAAAAATAGTTAAAAAAAAAAAAGAAAAGAAAAAAATCAAAAACGATAAAAAGAAAAAAAAACAAAAAAATAAAAAAACAAAAACCGAAAAAAAAAACCTGACCAAAATAGAAAAAAAAAGGCAAAAAGGCCAAAAAAGAGAGACCGAAACGACAAAAATGGAAAGAAAAAAAAAAAGACAACCAAAAAAACAAAAAAAAAAAACGATAAAAAAGCAACAAAAAAGACCAAAAAACAACAAAAGCAAAAAAAATGACAGAAAACAATAAAATAATAAAAAAAAGGACCAAAAAATGACAAAAACAAAAAAATGACAGAAAAAGAAAGAAAAACGACCAAAGACGACAAAAGACGACAAAAAAAAAGGGGACAAAAAACAAAAAATTACTAAAAAACAATAAAAAAAAACTACTACAAAAAAGACAAAAAAAACAACAAAAAACAAAAAAGGACAAAAAACAACAAAAGACAACAAAAACCGGTAATAAACGACAAAAAGTGACAAAAACTACTAAAAACGACAAAAAACGACAAAAATCAGTAAAAAGACAAAAAAGTGACGAAAAATTGACAAAAACAACAAAAAATGACAAAAATTAACAAAAAAGACAAAAAACTACTAAAAACGACAAAAAAAGGACTAAACCGACAAAAAAAAACGACAAAAACGACAAAAATCGGTAAAAAAGACAAAAAATGACAAAAAGAGACGAAAAACGATAAAAAAATGACAAAAAGCAACAAAAACGACAAAGAACTACTAAAAATAACAAAAAAGAGACCAAACCGACAAAAAACTACTAAAAACGACAAAAGACAACAAAGAACGACAAAAATAGGTAAAAATCGACAAAAAAGACAGAAACAGGCAAAAACGACAAAAAATAACAAAAATGAAAAAAAAGAAAAAAATGACAAAAACGACAAAAAAGGAATTTTTTAAACTAAAAACGACAAAAATCGGTAAAAACCGGTAAAAAGCGACAAAAAAGAGAAAAAACGACAAAAAACAACAAAAAAAGGACAAAAAGTGATAAAAAGACAGAAAAGGACAAAAAAATACTAAAAACAAAAAAAAAGACAAAAAGTGACAAAAAGAGAAAAAACGACAAAAAAAGAGAAAATTAACAAAAAACGACAAAAATGACAAAAAGTGACAAAAAATCGATTAAAAAATGACCAAAAAAGGACAAAAAACAACAAAAACGACAAAAAATAACAAAAAAAATGAAAAAAGGGTCAAAAGTGATCAAAAAAGTAGAAAAAAGTTTAAATAATTTTTTTTTGTCCGGACAAAAAAAAATACCACCCACCTATTCTTAAGGGATAGGATTTTCATGTTTTATGGGTAAACTATTTATCCAAATATTTCTAATTCCAGGAAATAAATTTTTTATATCCCAAACATTAATATGTTTCCACCCTAAATTTTTTCAAAAATTAAAAAAATACCGCATACGAAAAGCCTCCTAAGCGACTATGGAATTAGTGATCATCCTTACCTGGCCATTTTTTTTTTACTTACCTGGCCATTAGAAGTTACAATATCCTCACTTTGGAATTAATAATACAGCATGACACTGCACACTTTGAAGTGATTCTTTAGAACCTGAAAGAAATGACATTTGCTCACATATCCTTAATTTTATTATTATTTACATATCCTTAATATATACACAAAAATACTCCAACTATGCTTCCTTGGTATCTAATTCTTTCATGCACATACAACTTGATCTAGCACAAAAGCACAGCATAATATATACTCTTGTATTAGTGCTTGAAGTATCAGCTGAAAATTGCCGAGCTTACAGCACACAAAAAATTCATGTCATTGAAATATCACAGTCAAATAGTGTGAGGATCCATCTAATATAAATTGTGTCCTTAAAAGTTTACAAAAGTTGAAGGATCAGAGAAGTTATCTCGTGTTGTGCGTGCAGTCGAGTGGATGCCACCGACCCGTGGATATCCCTTATCTCATGCACGATCGAGAGAGTGTCAGTGTTGACAGAGGTGCAATGACAATGATAAAATATCGTACGAGGATGTACAACCGTCCCACCTTCAATCCCACAATATCAGAGACATGATGAACATGACATACTCTAAGTCTATATATATATATATATATATATATATATATATATATATATATATATATATATATATATATATTAGCGTTTCAAAATTTGCTAGTTGTGGCAGTCTCTCTTCTATAATATATATATATATATATATATATATATATATTAGCGTTTCAAAATTTGCTAGTTGTGGCAGTCTCTCTTCTGTAAATGCTAGTTGTGGCAGTCTCTCTCCTGCAAACGAGTTTTGACTCGAGTCAAGAAAATCCTGCAAGTTCCTTAGCATAACAATTTGGAAAAAGGACTGGAACCTGTCATTGACTGCCAGACAATGCAGCGAAAGGGATTGGCTCCAAAGAGATAACTGCTCCATATGTACAATCACATGCTAAAAAAAATAGCCATTAAATTATGTGGGTCATTTCCTTTCCTTGAGCATATCCAATATCTCTCTCTCCTGCAGCTCCCCATAACCTCTAGTAAAATAACTATTAACTGTCAAGTGTTCTAAAACTCAGCTTAGACACTAGGCGACCACGCGTTGCACCGAAAATTTTCTATTCGACAGTTCTAGGTGTCTGTTTTGATCTTGTTCGGTCCTATTCGACGCTTAGGTGGGCCTGTTCAGCCTTGTGCGGATATTCGATTTTTGAATTTTTTTTTTAATTAATTGTATTGTGGATACATTGTTTGGATTTTAAGATTGTATTTGAATTTTAGTACATCAAAATTTTAAATTTGAGAATTGTATTATGGTTTTAGAAGTTAGAACATATTTGCATTTCAAATTTGTATTATGGATTTCAAATTTTAAATTTTAAAATAAAAAAAAAAAAAAAAAAACTGTTCGGCCGTCTAGACGGCCCTCAGCCGCACCAAATTTCTCTAGTGAAATTTACAACAGTGGCAACTGTAGAATTATAAAAAATGCTACAGATTTAAAAGCCGTTCTTAAGTATAAAGGAGTGACACTCTCAAAAGAGTACAACTTAGTCCACAATCTTCATTTACGTGCAGAGTGTTTACGCACGTAAATTTGAACAACTACTCATGCTGAAGAGTTTGGTTGTAGTGACAACTGAGTAGCAAAGAAAAAAGAGAGTCTATTATTTAAGCACAATTGTGCTCTGCGCTTCAAAGGATATGACGCTTAAAACAAAGACTCTTCCACGCTACATGCTTCACTTAGATGACCCCCTACGTGAAAGACATGAATTGTAGTAGATGCCAACGTGTCAGGATGAATGTGCTCAAGAAAGCTACATTTATGCGCAAAAGCTTCATGTGTGTACATGACAATAAAGATGTGCCTCGTCCCTACTCTTTATAATGCCTCTTTATAATGCGGCTTGAAAACAACTCAGAAATAAATAGTCTAAATCGTATATTTATCATCCATCATTTATATATATATATATATATATATATATATATATATATATATATATATATTGTTGGTGTTTTATTCTATGTGTTGTGCGTGTTCACAACATTCTATTGTTAAAAGATAGTCCCACATCGAAAAATCATACCAATATGTATCTCTATATATTACTTATGAAGGAATAGAGAGATGCACATGGGTTGAGGCCCAATGGAGGGTACCATGTGGGAAAATTTTACATAGAGGTGAGAATAAGAAACCAACTTTTGGCCAAATGAAAATAGATTTAAATCTATTGGAGCTAAGCCCCGAAGGGGCTTAGCGACTCGGACTCGGACTCGGACTCGGACTCGGACTCGGGCTCGGGCTCGGGCTAATGGGCTTTTGAGGCTTAATGTGGCTTTTTGATGGCACTTAGCACGACAGCTCGTCGCAAGGCGCATTGTGCGCTTTAGTTGCGCTCGTGCGCGAGCCTCTGCGCGGCCCTGCGTGGCGAGCGGGGCGTACGGGACGTACGGAGCGTACGGGACGTACGGAGCGTACGGGACGTACGGGTCGAGCGGGTCGAGTGGGCCGTTCAAATTATGTAACGTCCGCGGGTCTTGTGGGCTCAGATCCGGAAATGGCTCAGATCCAGAAAATCCGAATCTGGCATTAAATCAGGGCGTGCGTTCAGAATTTGAAAAGCCCATCTCGTGCCTATAATATCAGAAGCATCTCCTCTCTCCAAGGTTACAGAAAATACTCAGAAATTTTTCAGAGAGAGAGAAGTGCTGCTGCTATTCCGAGGAGTCGTCGACATTTTTGGCCAGCGTTCTAAAGTTCTCTTCGAACTTGCTGGTTCCTGGAGGCTTGTCCGTAAGGCGGATATAGCTTTGAGCGTCGGTGATCTTTCACCCCAGCAGGCTTTCTTCTTCCTCCGTTGCCTTCGAGAATACTGTGGCTTCTCTTTAGAAGTTATACGGTTCAGTTGCCTTCGAGAAATATTACGAAATCTTTTTAGATTCTCGTAATACAACATCACCTTCTTTAGGGTGTTGTTGCTGGAAACATTGTCTTTACAATAGTTTCTGAAATCGTGTTTTTCCATCGATTGTTCGCCAAGGGACTAACAATCTCAAAGCTATATCGAAAAGATGGATAACTCACGTGCATCGCTCGTCAATACCGACTTTAACAAGTTGGAGAAATTCGACGGCGAACATTTCCAAATCTGGAAACGAAAAGTAACCTTAAACATTCAACTCGTGGAAGTTGACCACGTGCTGAATGAGGAAGAACCGATCATTCCAACAACCGAAACCGCAGAAGTTATTGCCGCTGCTAAGTCCAAGCAGGCAAAATGGATTAGAGAAAACAGTATCTGTAAACTGTTGATTCTCAATAGCATGGAAGACTCTCTGGCAGAGTCCTATTCCAAGAAGAATTCTGCCAAAGAGATTTGGGACTCCTTGGGGAAATTGTATGAAGATGACGAGAATCGGTCCAAGATCTTCTTGGTTGAAAGATACCACAAGTGGACCTTCGAAGATGAGAAGGCTATGCTGCCCCAAGTAAAGGAGTTTCTGAAGTTGCGCCAAAAATTGGATGACGAGAAGATGCCTCTTGTCGACAAGTTTGTCGTTGGAGGAATCGTCTCTAAACTTCCTGCGGGTTGGAGCAACTTCTATGCAAGGATGCACCGCAAGAAGCTGGACATATGTATGGAAGATCTCCTACAAGAGATCCATGTTGAGGACGAGATGCGCTCTCAACAGAAGATGGATTCTCTGTCCAAACAACTGGCGAAAGCAAATCTGGTCCAAACCAGAGAGTATAAGGGGAAGCAGGCGGCTTCTCCTCATAAGAAGAAGAAGGACTTCACTAATCTGAAAGTGAAGAGTCCTTCATTCAAGAATCAGAAGTCCAAGTCCCATGTGACTTGTTACAAATGTGGCAAGAAGGGCCACTACAAAAGTGACTGCAAGGAACCAGAAAAATGTGAGCCTAGTAAGGTTTCTATGATTACTAATCTGGTTGCAATGATAGCACAGGTTGCAAATGTGGGGGTTGACTCGGACTGGTGGATAGACACTGGTACGACATGTCATGTCTGCTCAGACAAGAAATGGTTCGACTCATATGAGCCAACTTCCGAGAAAGTCATAATGGCAAACCAGGCACAAGCTGAAGTACTGGGAATCGGGACGGTGGAGCTGAAACTCACATCGGGGAACACTCTGACGTTTCAAGGAGTGAAGCATGTTCCTGCAATTGCTAAGAACCTGATCTCTGGGAGCCTGCTTTGTAACGCAGGCTTGAGGATGGACATCAATGCTGGCCATATGGTGATGTCCAAGAAGGGTACATTCTTCGAAAAAGCTTTCCAGACTGAAAGAATGTACAAAATTCAGCTTGTTGTAACCCAGCAAAATGATATTAATACTATTTCTACTTTGAACTATTCTTTTAAGTTGTGGCATAATAGGCTAGGACATGTTCATTGTAAAAGAATTAACAAAATGTCTAGCCTAGGACTTATCTCCAAGTGTGGGGGTAAGGTAGAGAAATGTGAAGTGTGTGCTCAGACGAAGATCACAAGAAAACCCTTTCACAGGGTCCATCGAAGCACAGATCTTCTGGAGTTGGTTCACTCAGATATCTGTGATTTCAAGCAATTCTCTACAAAAGCCGGGATGAAGTATTTTATTACTTTCATCGACGACTTCTCAAAGTATGCTTTTGTCTACCTGCTCAAGTCTAAAGACGAAGCATTCGAGAAGTTCAAGGAGTTCAGAGCCGAGGCTGAACGGCAAACTGGACAACAACTCAAAAGGCTAAGGAGTGATCGAGGCGGGGAGTATCGGTCTCATGATTTCTCATCATTCTGTAAAGAACATGGAATCATAAATGAAACGACGGCTCCGTACTCTCCTAGAACGTTGACAGAGATGATGAACTCTATGCTGTTGACTGCGGGTCTTCCAAAGAGCTTCTGGGGAGAAGCTGCATTAACGGCTACTTTCATTCTCAATAGAGTACCATATGCAACTTCGGACATAACCCCTCATGAACTCTGGTTCAAAGTCAGACCTAACTTGAATGTCATTCGAGTGTGGGGGTGTCTGGCTTATGTGAAGCTCCCAGATCTGAAGATTCAGAAGCTGGGGACTAGGACTACTAAGGCTATCTTCTTGGGTTATGCCGAGAAGAGTGTTGCTCGGAGATTCCTTGATATAGAATCAAATCATATCATTGAATCTCGCGATGCTGAATATTTTGAAGACAAGTTTGCAAGGCACAAAAATATTGTTCTCGCGGATCTTCCGGAGAATGATGAGAGTGCAAAGCAGACAGAAGTCCTTAAAGAACCAGTAGTCCAAGAAGAAGCTATTGTCGAAGAGACACTAATTGAACCAGAATTCGCTGAGCCGTCAACTAAGCGAGTAAGGAGGCCGAAAGACTTCGGAGATGACTTCGTCACCTATCATGTGGAAGCAGATCCGCTTACCTATGATGAAGCGATGAAGACCAGAGATGTTGTATTCTGGAAGGAGGCAATAGACAATGAGATTGACTCAATCACCTCCAATAATACATGGGTGTTAGTTGACCTGCCAAAAGGAGCAAGACCTATCGGATGCAAATGGATCTTCAAGAAGAAGATGAAAGCAGATGGAACCAACGACAAATTCAAGGCCAGGCTAGTGGCCAAAGGGTTTGCTCAGAAACAGGGGATCGACTATTTTGATACTTATGCTCCAGTAGCTCGGATGACAACCATCAGATTGTTAATTGCTCTAGCAGCAATACACAAACTAGTGATACATCAGATGGATGTGAAAACGGCATTCCTTAATGGCGAACTAACCGAAGAGATCTACATGAAACAACCAGAAGGATTTGTCGTCAGAGGTCTGGAAGACAAAGTCTGCAAGTTAATGAAGTCTCTATATGGTTTGAAGCAAGCTCCCAAAATATGGCATGAGAAGTTTGACAAAGTGATAAGGTCAAATGGCTACAAGGTCAGTAAAACAGACAAGTGTGTCTATACTAAGTTTGCTGACGGAAGATGAGTTATCGTTTGTCTATACGTTGACGACATGCTAATCCTAGGTACGGATTTAAGCTGTGTCACAGAGACAAAGAAATTTCTCTCGACCAAGTTCAGTATGAAGGACTTGGGGGATGCCGATGTTATCTTGGGGCTCAAGATCATCCGGACAGGCACGGGAATAGCACTGTCACAATCTCATTACATTGAAAAAATGCTCACTCGATACGGGTAATAAGATCTTCCTATAATTGATACACCGTACCGAAGTGATCAGAAGCTGGAGCCAAATTCGAGAGAAAGCGTCAAGCAGTTGGAGTACGCCAGCGTCATCGGAAGCTTAATGTACGCTACTATTGCCACAAGGCCTGACATAGCTCTTACAGTGGGAATGCTGAGTCGGTTCACTAGCAACCCAGGCATTGAACACTGGAACGCTGTGAAGCGTGTTATGAGATATCTAAAAAAGACTCAGACATTTACACTATACTACAGCGGAGATCTGTCAGTAGTGGAAGGCTTCAGTGATGCTAGCTGGTGTTCAGAGGTGGAGAGCGAGTATTCTACAGGTGGATTCATATTCGCTTTGGACGGAGCTGCTATATCGTGGAAATCGAAGAAGCAGACAATGTTATCTCGCTCCTCCATGGAATCTGAATTCTTTGCATTGGATGCTGCTGCAGATGAAGCAGAGTGGCTTCGGGAGCTCATGTATGATCTTCCAGTGGTTGGAGCTCAGATACCGGCAATCCCGATATACTGTGACAACCAGGCGGCAGCAGCAGTAGCATCAAATGAACTCTTTAACGGAAAGAAGAGGATTGTGCGGTTAAAGCACAGAGCAGTGAACGATCTCATCAAACGAAGCGTCATTGCAGTGATCGATGTTCGGAGTCAGGAGAATCTGGCGGATCCGTTCACGAAAGGCCTCAAACGACAGTTGGTCGAGGACACAGCAAGGAAGATGGGTTTGAAGGCATTCTAATATTGTGTCATTATAATCCTATCAATAAATTTTATGTTATTGGTTCAAAGAGAAATCTACCAGATATCTAATTTTTTGATTCAAGGGAGGACTATTGACTGGAAAAATATTAGTTAACAGTGGGTACTTGTTCTGCGGAACATGGAAGGGTTTCGGACCCAGAACCACTGTTGTCTACTATAAATTTTCTACGGAAAATTGATCCTGTGGGAAGGATGGCATAATGCCTTAATGAGTTCTCAGACTGAGTCAAGGTCTGTTATGCTTTACAGGAAGCATGGTAGCACAGCACTACAAGGAGTGTGACTCCATGCTATGTGTGGCGGTGACTCCACCATGAGGTTCTCGAAGAAGGTAAATCCTCGGCTATGTTAGCCAAGTCACAGCGGCGTAGCACCGCAAATAGGCAGTTGGCCTAATGCTGTATATTGAATTAAAGAGGGATGTAGTCAGCACTATAAAGAGGAGGTGTTCCTCATGTTACGGGTGGCACGACACCACAATGAGATAAACCCGGCTAGGGATAAAGCCTCGGCCTTGCAAGCCATGTCGTAGCGGCGTAGCACCGCACAGAAGCATAAGGCTTCATGCTGGATAGTTTGGCACTACAAAGGGGCTAGACCTCATGCTACGGGTAGTATGACACTACGATGAGGTTCCCGGTGATTCGGGGTAAGGTCCTCGACTTAAGGCCATGTCATAGCGGCGTAGCACCGCAAAGGAAGCGTTGGACGCTTCATGCCATGTCTCTTTAATAAAGAACTCACCTATAGTGTATGGACAAAGAGATATCAGGCCGTCTCTTGAGGGTAAATGTGTAGACGCCCAAAATACATACATTGAAATCCAGGCTGGCACAAGGCCTTTAATGTGCAGCCAGAAGCACAGATAACTACGTTATGTGAGTGGGAAAAATTATAGCTTTGGTACAGAATTCAAGGCGTAGTCCATTCTTGTATCATACTGTTGTTCAACCCATGCGGGAAGATTCAAGTCGTCAGCGACATCTATCCTAATGCATAATGGACAGTTATTATGTGGAACGCTTAACTCATATATATAGAGATATGTGGGAGATTGTTGGTGTTTTATTCTATGTGTTGTGTGTGTTCACAATATTCTATTGTTAAAAGATAGTCCCACATCGGAAAATCATACCAATATGTATCTCTATATATTACTTATGAAGGAATAGAGAGATGCACATGGGTTGAGGCCCAATGGAGGGTGCCATGTGGGGGGATTTTATGTTGGCCCAATGATTGTATCATATTTTTGAATATGGTTAATATGTTAAGTTTAGCATTTCATTATCACTAATCTTCATACTATCACTATAGCATTTCTACTTATACTTATATCTTTGGTGATATGTGCCCATTGGTTTACATCTTAGTGATATGAGCTTATCTATCTTAAATTTAATTGGGTTGCCAAAATCAAAACTATGTTTTTGATTGTGGTCATTCAATTAAGTTTAATCATTCTGATATCACTAACATTTATGCCATCACCTTAGCACTTATACTTAAACTTTGCATAGTCCTAATGTGCTTTAATTTATCATACTTGCTACTATGGATATTGCTTTGTTCGTCTAACATGTACATGCAGAAAAGCAATAAGCAAGATCAACGTGGACATATACAATAAAGAAATCATGGTGGGCCAAAGACGATGGATCCCACAAGATTTCTCTGAACCACCCGACGACATCTCTGGAGCCACGCACCGGGGGTTCCGCTGCCCGGTCAGCGGACGTGGGTCGAGGGGGCAGCGCCCCTCGTCGGGGGTTCGGGGGCGAAGCCCCCGAAAGGTATTCAGTTTTCGCAAACTGGATATCTTTGGACAGCTGCCGCCAAGGGAAAAAGCCAGCACCTATCAAAGGAAGAAGCCAAGCCATGCCATCATCATTTCAAGACTCTGAAGAAGCCTGCACCTGCTACAGTATATCTGGAGTCTGTAAAGAGTCTTAGGAACCATTGTAAACACAAGAAATGGATGGCAAAATCGAAAGCTAGGGTAGATAATAACCCAGGACAATCTTCGGAATCCTGGCGGATAATCCGGCGGATCTCTGCGGAAATCCGGCGGAAGATCCGAATGGTCTCACAGAATACCTTCTGTGAGTGTTCGGATTATCCGGCGGAAAATTGCAGAATTCCGGCGGATTTTCCGTCATATGACCGTTTGCATTCCAACGGTTGGATTTTACGAATGATTGATCCCAACGGCTCTTTTTATAGCCGTTGGACTATTCAGGCGGATGATCCGGCGGATTTCCGCGAAAATCCGGCGGATGATCTGTCAGCTTGTGAAAGTTGCATTATTGCACTTTCCTTTGCTTTGGTTATAAATAGCCTTGAACCCCTTCATTCAAGGTTGATGCTTTGAGCCTAAAAATTTCCAAACCACCAAAGCTTATCCACATACAACTCTACAAAGCCTTTATTTGCCATCTACAAATTGTGTTAGAGTTATTGAGTTGAAAAGTGAGATCTTCATCCTATTGTATAAGGAGATCAAAACCTATTGTGAAAGGTTGAAGTTGGAGAGTCTTCGTATCCAAACTCTCGGTTGAAGTTGGAGAGTCTTCGTATCCAAACTCTCGGTTGAAGTTGGGGAGTCTTCGTATCCAAACTCTCGGTTGAAGTCGGAGAGCCCTTCGGATTAAAGCTCTTGTGTAAGAAGTTGGCGAGTTCTTCGGATCCAAACTCGTGTGTAACTGTTTGCTCAAATAGTGGATTAAAGCCGGAGAGAGTTCCGGGACTGGACTGCCTCTTAGGAGGATACCAGGATACATCGGGTGTCGGTATTGTGTTTGCTTCTTCTCTTGCACTTATATTTTTTAAGTGCCAATTAGCTTGTGCTAAGTGCTTGATTAGTTAGCTTGACCCTATTCACCCCCCCTCTAGGGTTCCTACAATTGGTATCAGAGCAAGGACTCTATTGTTAGGCTTAACATCCTTAGAGTAGATCCTTGTTATTTTTCTATGGCATCGTATTCTTCCTACTCCTCCTCCGATAAAGAGGATTTTACTTCTAGTAGCATAGACAATCATGTTTCTTCTAAATGCAAGAAATGCTCTAAGTGGAAAGCCATGGCTAAACAATCCTTAGAGATTCTTGACAACCTTCATTCTACAAATGAAGAATTTTCTGAAAAGGTTGTTCATTTAGAAGAAGCTAATGAGTTATTGAGAAATAAAAACAATGTTTTATTATCTAGACTTGATTCTCAAAACTTATCATGTGTTTCTTTAAAGAGTTTGAATGAGGCTTTAATTTTGAAAATCAAATCTCTTTCCTCATCAATAGAAGATCTTAAGAGGCAAACACATGAGCTTAATCATTTGCATGATTCTTCTATTGACACTTTAAAGAAACAAAATGATGCTTTTATCTCTAGAATTGCTTTATTTGAAAAAGAGAATAATGATTTAAATGTTAAATTTGATTCTCTTACTTGTATGCATGATGATTTGTTATTAGAACATAATATTCTTAAAACCAAATCTTCTCATGCTCATTCTAGAGATATTCATCATTCTAGTATGTCACATGTTCATAACCATGCTCATTCTGATACATGTGCACACACTAGTATTAGGTGCTTCTATTGCTCTCGCATTGGACACATGAGCTTAACTTGTCCTATTCGTAGGAGTTTTTCTACCAATGCTAGAGTAAATAGTATATGGATCACTAAAGCTAACAAATGTGGATCCAAGTTTATTTGGATACCAAAGTCTCCGCCTAATGTTGTAGGTGGAGCTTCTTATATCGGGACATAGCACCGAGGAGCGTGTTGGTGGTTGCAAAGCTCAAAGGTCATCTTCCAAGCAATTGCACCAACACAAGTGTGGCCACTAGAGCCACTTTGGTAACATGCTAAACGATTCTCTTTAAATGGTTTATATTAGTAGAATCTAGCATGTTTCTCTTGATGTTTTGCTACTAGCTCACATTGATATCCTTAGTTGCTTATTGTATAAATCAATGTGAGATATAATACTAGCATGCTTAGTTAATTTTTTTATTATTTCTTTTATCTAGCATGACTAGTTACTTAGCTTAAATGTTTAGTTCACACTTGTAGTTTATCACTCTTTTTCTATTAAGTGTGACACATTTAATTTATGCATGCTTGTTATTCTTAATCTCTATATTATGAAGCATGCATATCACTCTAGTCCATAGGAGCTTGATTTTGATTTGAGTTAATATGATTTTAACTCTCCGTCTTTAAAGTTTTTGAGAATAGTTACTTCTTACCGATTTCTCCTTAATATGTAATATTTACTTTAAATCGGTATTTGTGAATATATATGTTTAGCACAAGCTTCTTATCACTTGACAAGTATATACTTATACTTCTTTTTAATCTTGTGCTTACATAATATATTCATTATTGATTCTCATACTTTATCTTGATTATCTTCTTGAGAATCAATTATGTCTTTGCCTAATAAAGTTTATTTATACATGCTTTTGATTTTGTGATGGTTTCTCAAATATTCATTAAGGATACATGACTATATTCATTAAAATTTTCATTTACTTATAGTTCATGTATCTCTTATATTGATATCTATTTTTGTATAAATACCTTTATGTAGGCATATGAGTTAAGCTAAAAGTTTTATTCATACTTGTTACTTCTAAACTTGTGCTTAACTCATACTCTAGCTATTGATTCTTTTGATCAAATTTGTGAATCTCTTTTTGAATCAATATGCTTCTTCCTTAAAGCTTTTTTTAATGATGTCTTTTTAGCTTTTTGGTTGACTTTATGGATACATGTTCTTAATGGATTTTTGATCTTTTCATGTATGCCTATTCGTGATATATATATAGTTTCATATATATATATGTTTCCTAGCTTTTGATATTCATTTGTTTTATATCTTTAAGTTGGGATGGTGAGAGAAAATATTTGTTTATGTATTGCACTTGACTATTTATGGAAGTTCTTTTAAGAATCACAAGGTTTTGTGCTTTGTCTTGTTTTTATATTAACATCTATTTTTAGTGCACCTTTTCAAATCTATATCATCTATATATTTCTACAGTGCACTATGAAAGCTCTTTGTGAATTTGATTTTATAGAGAGTCGGATAATCCGACGGACTTCCGCTGAAATCCGACGGATAATCCGATCAATTCCAGCAGCTTTGTGAGCACTAAGTTCGGATCATCCGCCGGACTTCCGCTGAAATCCGACGGATAATCCGATCAGCTTTCTTGTTTTTAATGATCCTTCTTTGCTCATTCCTTGGGTTATGCTTCTTTTTGAATTATTGTTGCCCAATGATATTTTTGTAGCACATGAGAATACTTGTAATTGTTACATCATATTTCTCATGAATTTAGCTACTATGGTTTCAGCTTTTGTGTTGAGATCTTTCCACTTCTAGAGAATACACTTATTTTAATGTGGCTATTGTATTTTGCATTCTCTAGATCAATCTATCATTTCATTATCTTGGATTAATCTCAATACTTGGCAAAGAGATGTATTATTTTCATGAACATCTCTTTTGTCCTTTACTTGATAAGAGTCTAATTCTTTTATTTATCATCTTATGCTCTTATCCTTGCTTAGTAAAGAGTCTATAAATCATTTTGATCATTCAAAATGTATTCCCTTAATTGTGAACTCTATGCTTAAGCAAGTATTTTCTTTTGTATTAGTGACTTAAGAATTAATGAGCACATTTATCTTGTTAATGGCTTCTCTCATTAATCTTATTTGGATTATATAGTTTGCTTATTTGTGATATATTATTAAGCTATATAATTATGGCTCACTTTCACACATCTAGCTATATTCCTATACTTCAATCTATATATGCTAGTTTACAAAAACAAGATTTGTGATATGCTTGATCTCTAAAATTAGTTCTAAATTCTTTATTAAATCTTGTTTTCTCTTAGAGATTTGTGATTCCTTGTTTTAACTCTCTTCCATAACTAGTCATTAGCAAGTCTCTCTTAAATTTCTCTCACTTTTGAGTCATAATTTTATCATATTATCATTTACATCTCTTCTTTATTGAACTTGTAATTATTTAAATGAGATTGACTCTTTCTCATGTTAATTTGTGAGATTTTTTTTGGATTTGTGTTTTTCTCTTGATGAGATTCATTAGATCATATTTATTTATTTGTTTTCTTTATGAATGATCCTAATGATTGAGTAGTCCTAAACTATCTAATTTTGTAAATGTCAAGTCAATTTATTACTCTACTTTGACTACTCATGGTTTATCACATATGACCTTTGCTATTTGAACTTTATTGGTCTTTCATTTAGAAGTAGCAAAGTTTGGACATTACCCGGTTGATGGGTACATATGTGATAAAACATACCTAGTCCATGCAAAGCAATAAATTGGTTGATTATTTCTTAATTAGATAATCATGGACATGATGTTTGAGTTTCATTTTTATTTTATTTTTGAGCTATATTCTGTCTATCATCATGATTGTTCTTAATTGACTTTATTCTTTTTCATGATGACATTTTCTCAAAGGATAACATACGTTGATCTATCATATTTAAATATGAGATTCTTCTATATAGACTAATGTATGCCATATTTTGATTATATGTGCTTTATTGGGATATTATTTTGATCTCTCATCTTTAGTGGCTATTAATTGGTTATCTCTTCTTGACTAAAGATGATTTTATTCGTCTTTTGACGATATTGTAGCCTTATATGCATCGAGCAAGGGGGAGAAATCCATAGTTGATTTACCCCTAGATCTTTTAGTTATCTATTTTATGCTATAAGTGCTTTGGAACTAGATACGCATATTTTGAGGGGGAGCAAATTAATTAATTTCATGTGAAGTAATAAATTGGTTGATTCTTTCTTAATTAGATAATCATGGACATGATGTTTGAGTTTTATTTTTATTTTATTTTTGGCTATATTCTGTCTATCATCATGATTGTTCTTAATTGACTTTATTCTTTTTCATGATGACATTTTCTCAAAGGATAACATACATTGATCTATCATATTTAATTATGAGATCCTTCTATATAGACTAATGTATGTCATCTTTTGATTATATGTGCTTAATTGGAATATTCTTTTGATCCTTCATCTTTAGTGGCTATTAATTGTATATCTCTTCTTGACTAAAGATGATATTATTCGTCTTTTGACGATATTGTAGGCTTATATGCATCGAGCAAGGGGGAGAAATCCATAGTTGATTTACCCCTAGATTTTGTAGTTATCTATTTTATGCTATAAGTGCTTTGGAACTAGATACGCATATTTTGAAGGGGAGCAAATCAATTGATTCTATTTATTTATACCCTTTAATATGTCGTATACCTAGTTCATCATGGACCCATATTTTCTTCTATTTCATATCTTATTGATTGAGGTCATGTTATTTTTTTTATTTTGAAGGGTTTATGAGAGTGTATGTAATTGTCCTTATTATCTTATCTCTCTCTTTCATATGGGTTAAATATGTCATCTTGCTAATATTAACTTTCAGATCTTATCTTGATGAATATTATGCTTTCGTTGATTTGACTTTTCTTTCATGCTTAATTGATTTGGCTTTCCTTGTTGAGGACTTATCCAAAATTCATGATTTTTATCTACTTTGGTAGTACTTTGAGGGGGAGCATTCAAGTCGACTGAATTTCTCCTTCTCAAGTATTTTTCTCCTTTACCTTCATGTTTATCTAAAGGGTATTCATATAGCATGATAAGGTAATTGAGTTCAAATGCATGAACTTGGATAAGCATATAGATCTTGCAAATAATGAGATTACTTTATATCAATTACAATATTTTATATTGATCATTCTTTTATTTTGTTCCACTATTTACTTGTGGACAATTATGATTATTAATGGTTTTTTTGATCAATGTTTCAAGTTTACATCTGTTCAATTGGTATCAAGTTTATTTAATTTCATATCTCAATTGGTATCTATGAGTTGCAATTATCTATTCCTCAGGGCTTTTGTTTGAAATTCTTTATTTCATAGTTCTCTTCCAAAACTGGAGCAATATTTCATATCTTATTGTGTTTTGGATTTATTCCTTGGATTTCAAGTTGATAAACTACTTATTTCTTTTTCTTCAAATTCTTTTAAGTTTTACCAACCATATTGTATTTTGACAAGCAATTTTCTTTAGTACTCTACATTTGGTATGTAGTTTTATATACTTGTCTTTACACACTTCTCCTATTGTTCCTCAATTAGTATATCTTGATCATGATTGTCTATGCCTTCCCCATGCTCTGATTTCTATGCTTGAGACTGATTTCTTTTTATCTCTTAGTACGGGAGAGCCTATTTTTGATCATGTCAAAGGGGGAGAAGTAAGTTTAAGTATGCTTTTATAAGTAATCTAAGTAGTGTACTTTTAGTGATATTGCTTATGTCCTTTGTATATTAGTGATACATGCATCTATTATGTCTATACTAAACTTAACCGATTTGCCATAATCAAAAAGGGGGAGATTGTTGGCCCAACGATTGTATCATATTTTTGAATATGGTTAATATGTTAAGTTTAGCATTTCATTATCACTAATCTTCATACTATCACTATAGCATTTCTACTTATACTTATATCTTTGGTGATATGTGCCCATTGGTTTACATCTTAGTGATATGAGCTTATCTATCTTAAATTTAATTGGGTTGCCAAAATCAAAACTATGTTTTTGATTGTGGTCATTCAATTAAGTTTAATCATTCTGATATCACTAACATTTATGCCATCACCTTAGCACTTATACTTAAACTTTGCATAGTCCTAATGTGCTTTAATTTATCATACTTGCTACTATGGATATTGCTTTGTTCGTCTAACATGTACATGCAGAAAAGCAATAAGCAAGATCAACGTGGACATATGCAATGAAGAAATCATGGTGGGCCAAAGACGATGGATCCCACAAGATTTCTCTGAACCACCCGACGACATCTCTGGAGCCACGCACCGGGGGTTCCGCTGCCCGGTCAGCGGACGGGGGTCGAGGGGGCAGCGCCCCTCGTCGGGAGTTCGGGGGCGAAGCCCCGAAAGGTATTCAGTTTTCGCAAACTGGATATCTTTGGACAGCTGCCGCCAAGGGAAAAAGCCAGCACCTATCAAAGGAAGAAGCCAAGCCATGCCATCATCATTTCAAGACTCTGAAGAAGCCTGCACCTGCTACAGTATATCTGGAGTCTGTAAAGAGTCTTAGGAACCATTGTAAACACAAAAAATGGATGGCAAAATCGAAAGCTAGGGTAGATAATAATCCAGGACAATCTTCGGAATCCTGGCGGATAATCCGGCGGATCTCCGCGAAAATCCGGCGGAAGATCCGAATGGTCTCACAGAATACCTTCTGTGAGTGTTCGGATTATCCGGCAGAAAATCGCAGAATTCCGGCGGATTTTCCGTCATATGACCGTTTGCATTCCAACGGTTGGATTTTACGAATGATTGATCCCAACGGCTCTTTTTATAGCCGTTGGACTATTCAGGCGGATGATCCGGCGAATTTCCGCAGAAATCCGGCGGATGATCCGTCAGCCTGTGAAAGTTGCATTATTGCACTTTCCTTTGCTTTGGTTATAAATAGCCTTGAACCTCTTCATTCAAGGTTGATGCTTTGAGCCTAAAAATTTCCAAACCACCAAAGCTTATCCACATACAACTCTACAAAGCCTTCATTTGCCATCTACAAATTGTGTTAGAGTTATTGAGTTGAAAAGTGAGATCTTCATCCTATTGTATAAGGAGATCAAAACCTATTGTGAAAGGTTGAAGTTGGAGAGTCTTCGTATCCAAACTCTCGGTTGAAGTTGGAGAGTCTTCGTATCCAAACTCTCGGTTGAAGTTGGGGAGTCTTCGTATCCAAACTCTCGGTTGAAGTCGGAGAGCCCTTCGGATTAAAGCTCTTGTGTAAGAAGTTGGCGAGTTCTTCGGATCCAAACTCGTGTGTAACTATTTGCTCAAATAGTGGATTAAAGCCGGAGAGAGTTCCGGGACTGGACTGCCTCTTAGGAGGATACCAGGATACATCGGGTGTCGGTATTGTGTTTGCTTCTTCTCTTGCACTTATATTTTTTAAGTGCCAATTAGCTTGTGCTAAGTGCTTGATTAGTTAGCTTGACCCTATTCACCCCCCCTCTAGGGTTCCTACAGATTTTACATAGAGGTGAGAATAAGAAACCAACTTTTGGCCAAATGAAAATAGATTTAAATCTATTGGAGCTAAGCCCCAAAGGGGCTTAGCGACTCGGACTCGGACTCGGACTCGGACTCGGACTCGGGCTCGGGCTCGGGCTTGGGCTTGGGCTAATGGGCTTTTGAGGCTTAATGTGGCTTTTTGATGGCACTTAGCACGACAGCTCGTCGCAAGGCGCATTGTGCGCTTTAGTTGCGCTCGTGCGCGAGCCTCTGCGTGGCGAGCGGGTCGAGTGGGCCGTTCAAATTATGTAACGTCCGCGGGTCTTGTGGGCTCAGATCCGGAAATGGCTCAGATCCAGAAAATCCGGATCTGGCATTAAACCAGGGCGTGCGTTCAGAATTTGAAAAGCCCATCTCGTGCCTATAATATCAGAAGCATCTCCTCTCTCCAAGGTTACAGAAAATACTCAGAAATTTTCCACAGAGAGAGAAGTGCTGCTGCTATTCCGAGGAGTCGTCGACATTTTTGGCCAGCGTTCTAAAGTTCTCTTCGAACTTGCTGGTTCCTGGAGGCTTGTCCGTAAGGCGGATATAGCTTTGAGCGCCGGTGATCT